>CM042156.1:31589938-31594938 GCA_023376005.1 Doryteuthis pealeii
TAATACCAAGCACATTTTTATTAAAATCAGTTTTTTTAATATCAATATGCAAATTAGCTTTACGTTTACACTGAAAACTGGTATTTTGTTGTATATATAAATACAATTGCATGTTATTAGTATTTAGGTAAGGCCAACAGTATTAATAATGTCAAACAGTTTTATTATTGAGGTTTAAATAGAAATAGAATCATGGAGAATGTGACGTAAATAACTAAGGGAATTGTGACTTGAGTAGTAATATAGTTTCGGTTACAGACAGAAAAACACACAATCTCCATTATAATAAGATAGTAATTTGGGTTTTTTGTTGTTTATTTTTTTTAAAAGCAATACGTGATTAAAAACAACCTCAATCCCCTAAAACCGTAACCCAATTCGCAAAATGTTAATTCATAGACTGTAGATAAACTGTCATTGGGGACCACCAAAAAACTTTCCGTTTTAATTTTCCGACCTAAATCAGAAGTCAGCCCCAAACTGACCACTTCTTTTTTTGATTATGAAGTTATTTAATATATACTAGCGGGACCTGTGCATATATCCCATTATGATAATTTAATTATTACAACGTTTGATATGTTTACTTCAGAGCTATTGCAAATAGTTTAATACGTATAAAGCATAATAATCTTGATTTAACTTTTTTTTCTTTCTTTCCTTCTTTTCATTATGTTCGATGAAACGGATTAACGTCATCACTTCCGCGCGTTTATCTCCTCTATATTTCCCCTACTCTTTCTTTCTTATTGTATTTTCTGTGTTGCATGTCTTTTTTCTTCCCTTTCTTTGAAATAAGAATTCGGCGGATAATGATGATAACGGTTGTATTAAGGAACACGAGTATTAATATATAGATAAGAAATCAACCTTGATATTCTCTGGGAGCGTGTACCCTCCCCCATTCTTCCTCCTTATCCTCCTTTTGTTGGATTTCCTCTTCTTTTATCGCATAATAAGGGTCCTGTTTTATTCCGTGAGACCGTTCTCACTATGTGCGTCACTTGATCTAAAGGCGCTGAACATGAAATCTGATAGTTAATTTAGAATATAGAGATTTATGATTAAGAACACTAATAGTAACGAGGGATGTTTACCATAACCTATTAAGTAAAATACAACAGTCTTATTGGTTAAACGACTTAAAAACAATAATATATAAAGTATAAAAAATAACAAAACAAATATATAGAAAAATAATTTTTATATTCATTTATATTGAATATTTGAGATTCATTTTTAACTTTTAACAGCCCGATCAATGCCGGGTAGCTCTGATTGTTATTTCATAATTTAGAGCATTATGATAGTAATGGGGATATTTTCCATAACCGGCAATTTTCACGTTTTAGTTGTCAAAATTCCTAGCATAAAAATGTGCGTGCGCATTATCTGAAATGAACTTAATTGTTATTAAGAACACATTTTATGATATTTTTGTGTTAAAGCATGCAGTTGTATTGTTTTCGAAAAAGTTTTTGTTTATTTCGCACGGAGACTTTCAAAATAGCTACCGGCTTGGTTCAAAGTGAAAGTCGAGGGAGGTTACTCTAATTGCCTTATTTGCTAGGAATTTTGACAACTAAAGGTGAAAATTACCATATTTTATCTAGTATATATATATATATATATATATATATATATATATATATATATATATATAGGCAGAGAGTGAAGGTGCCCATGATTATCATTATAGGAAATGGACATAAGTTACAATCCTGAATGTTGGCAGTGACAGATTTATTGGCTTACATTGTACCAACAGCAAAACCTGATTCCTAACCTGACCCCGAACAGTCTGGTCAAGGGAAGCAATTCACGGAACTTTGAGTTTGAAGATGTGTGAATGCTTATAAATTTGAACATTTTGTGTATTTTGGGGTGTGGGGGTGGTTGTGCAATTAATACATCATGATAGTAAGAGACCAACCTTAATATTCTCTGGGACAGTGTAACCCCTCCCCATTCTCCCCCTCATCCTCCTTTTGTTGGATTTCCTCTTCTTTTGTCGCATAATAAGGGTCCTGTTTTATTCTATGCGACCGTTCTCACCATGTGCGTCACTTGATCTAAAGGCGCTGAACATGTGGCGGGCAGAATCGAGGCACGTTGGATTTCGTATGTAAACAAAAGAGAAAAGCGAAACGGCAAGCAGCTATGGTGGCGGTGGGTGGAGGGTGATGGTGATAGGATTTAAAATGATTAGACTAAATGTTGGTCGTCTACACACCCATCCACCCTCCACCCCCTATTGAATTGACCCGCGTGCGACCGATTGTCTATGGCTTTTTGAATATACTTAAAATATTTCTTTTGCAGTACCCGCGTCCTTCGCCGCAAAAGAATTTCTTTCGCGAAACAAAGGAATTTGTTTTTGCTCCTTGAAATATCAAATTTTGTTGGAACTTTTTGGAAAGGAGGAATAAATTCCTCAACTTCTCAGTTAAATGGTTTTGATTGGCCAACTATTTATATAAAAGAATTTAAGAAATGCTGGCAAATTTTTGTCATTTACTAAAGTCGAGCATAGTTTGGTACAAGGCCATAAATGTGGGGATTCTGTGAGAATCGAAGTCTCTGGAAATGGTCTGATAGTCACGCTTACTAACCATTACATCACGCGAGGCGCCTGTGTTTGAATTTGGTGCCAAAAACAATGGTCAATTCTTTTTGTGGGTTTAGTCTTTGACTTTGGTTAGGTGTCAGTGTTAGATAGAAGGGTTCAGTTAATACAGTTCTTAGTGACAATCTGTAGGTTGCGGGTTCAATCCTGGCCACGGGTGATTATAACATAGAATTCTTATCAGAGCTTAACACTTGTACCTGGTCATGGTTAACAGAATGAGAACAATCTACCCTAAGGAATCGAATTAAGGGGTTCGGTCGAAGTTCCGTGAAAGATCTCAAGTTCGACAAGAAATACCTGGCGAAGGCTGGAGAGCACATATTGAGAATATAATAATAAAAATGTGGAGAACAGTTCGAAAAATCTAAATAATACAAAATCTTAAGAATTATACAAAATGTAAACATGAAAGCGATTCCCGAATCGGTCAGCATAAAATAACCATAGACGGATTGTGTGGAGTACCACTTCATCACCATTACTCCCAGGTCCACTCTGATCCAGGGGTTAGTACCTGTTAGGGTTCCATCTATGATTTAAATAGAAGAAAAAACATGAGTTTAAAAATGCGTTAAAAAAAAAGTTTAAAAAATTTATTTTAATACCTATCAATAATTAATAAAACAAAACGTGTTCGTCAACGACGGTTGACATGTCGTAAAATCTAACCAACCAACCTAGACGATTAACATGTGGGGTAGCAAGTGGTTTAAGATTTAGGTTTAAAAGGTAGCTGGTTATTCTTGGTGCGTGTTCCTGGGGTTAAAAGCAAACTCTATCTTACTTGGTGGTCGCACTGAAAAAGGAATTCAAGGGAAGAAAAAGGAAGAGACAATGACAAAAGGTAGTTTTATGATTTTGGCTTTATTCACGGGTCATAGCCAACACGTGGTAAGGAATTCCTTCCTTGCCAGTAGTCGTGTCTCGCCCCAGATAAGGCATAAGTCCGAATGGGGTCAGAAGTGGGTCCTTTTCCCCCCACGCTCGGAGGGTTCTTCCGGTGAAGGCTCATCGGAGTTCGTTATTTTTTTTATTTGAATTTTATTTTAATAGCCACAAACATAGTCAACTTCTTTTAGTACATACATGATAAATAATAAAGTACATTATTGAACAAATACAATGTTTAAAGTGTGGAGAACGATGTAGGTATTTATCCAACCCGTTCGCCATGATAGTGATTATTACAGGAAGTAGAATCCGCAGTGAAGAAGTGGCTCAAAGAACAGTCGACAAGGATATATGCTCTCATTCGAAGGTGGTACATTGCTATTGAGAGAAACGGTGACTATGTGGAGAAGTAGGGATGTTTCCACAAGGCACCAGCTTCATTTTGATGTATGATACATGTTCCTGTGTTGGTAATTATAACTGTCCTAAACAAAATGGCATTACTGTTTTATTCATATGTATTATAATCTTATTATAATTGAGATTGCGTGTTTGTCTGTAACCGAAAATATATCAATACTTGAGTCACAATTCCCTTAGTTTTTACGCCAGATTCTCCTTGATTTTATTTTTATTCAAACCTCAGTTATTGATAAAATTGTTTCACATTATTAATACTGTTGGCCATATTTACATACTAGGATATTTACCACGTACCCCACGTGTACGGGTTAGGCACAAGGCCCTATTAATGTGGGAATCACCCACAAGTCGAAACTTCATAGGATGACACAAGGTCGCTAATATAGAGCATCCAACGAGAAATTAGGAAGTAATAAAAAAAACTGCGAGTAAATGGCATTTTCAGTCTCGGAAGACTATAATATAGTCTTTGTGCCCCTGAAGATACAGCGCTTCCTGTGACTGTGAAGTCCAATGTTTGAAAAACATTCTCGACCACAAATGTCGCATTTGAAGGCTGTCCCTGAAGATGTTGATGTGCCGGTGCTTTGTTGCCGCTGCTTTCTTCTGGACCTCTTAGCTTCATGATATTGCGTCAGGGTGACTTCTGACATGAACAGTCCTCTACGGAGAGCCTGCCGCCATCAAGGACGGTCCTGAGCCAAATTTTCCCAGCTGGAAGGGGCAATGCCAAAGCACCTGAGATCATTCAGGCAGACATCCTTGAAACGCAGCTGGGAGCGACCAATCTATCTCTTACCAGACGAAAGCTCTGCATAGAGGGTGTCTTTCAGGATTCGTTCATCATCCATCTGACGGAACAGCATGGGCAGCCAACGGGTAATTTGTCATGAACAACTGATATTGTTAAACGGTTAAAACAAACGCGCGTTTGAGTATGTAAATTATATAAGTGCCACACAAATTTTGAGAATTTTAACAGTTGATCAATCTGTACGTCTATAAAATTATTCAATAAATATATATTTCGCTTGATATTTTACATTTTTCAAAATCT
>CM042156.1:31607438-31724938 GCA_023376005.1 Doryteuthis pealeii
TGTTTTTGGTCTTCCATAATTGATTTGTTTATGTTTTAATCATGAATGCCTCCAATGACTTTCCCTTCTCTTACCATTCAAATTGTAAGTTTTAAATATGTTCATAAATATAAATAAAATCTTTATTTTTGCATAAAAAGCAAGCTCTGGTGATAGCAAATGTATATATATTTGTCCTTGTTTTATTTTTGTATTTTCCTCCGGACATACATACACACAACTGACCTTTTATATATGTATAGATTACATTCGGACATACATACATACACACAACTGACCTTTTATATATGTATAGATTACATTCGGACATACATACATACACACAACTGACCTTTTATATATGTATAGATTACATTCGGACATACATACATACACACAACTGACCTTTTATATATGTATAGATTACATTCGGACATACATACATACACACAACTGACCTTTTATATATGTATAGATTACATTCGGACATACATACATACACACAACTGACCTTTTATATATGTATAGATTACATTCGGACATACATACATACACACAACTGACCTTTATATATATGTATAGATTACATTCAGACATACATACATATACACAACTTTATATATGTATAGATTACATTCGACATACATACATATACACAACTGACCTTTTTATATATGTATAGATTACATTCGACATACATACACACAACTGACCTTTTTATATATGTATAGATTACATTCGGACATACATACATACACACAACTGACCTTTTTATATATGTATAGATTACATTCGGACATACATACATACATACACACAACTGACCTTTTGTATATGGATAGATTACATTCGGACATACATACATACATACACACAACTGACCTTTTATATATGTATAGATAGATGTTGTAGCAACGAAAGGGTCCTTTATTGAGTACAGCTTTCTACCAAGTGTTAGCTTCTTTTCGGGGGGTCTGCTTATACAGCTTTCTTATACAGACGCCCCTAGTGAGATACCTTCAAAAGGGACGATATGTTTATTTATTTTTACTTGTATTTTCTTACACATCTTCTGTCATACGAATTTCATGGCGTTACACCAGCGTTTCGATGTTTATGAACAATATATCTAAAATAATTCCGAACTTCAGTCGCGTTAAGATTCACTTTCAGACTAATATCCTTGGGAAAGGTATAATCCCCCCACCCCACCAGTTATAGGTTAAATAGTACCACATCTGTTCTTCTACAAAGATGGCTTTGACTGGGGCGTTAGAATGGACCGACTGCACCTCTGCAGCGGGGCAAGACTCCCCAAATGGGGCCACCTGTTGGTCATGGGTGGCGACCCGTGATGCTTAAGGATAGAACCAGGTGGATGAGCAGTCCATGACTTGCAATATTCCACTTTAGGCTTTTCTTGGGCGGTCGGAGAGGCCCCTCCGATCAATCGGCTGGTCACGTCAAACCCTAGCACCTATATGATTGCCCCAACCCTATTGCCCTTATGGCAACCCCCAATCCTTCTTATCATATGGGTGCTAGAAGCGGTGGCTGAGAGTCTACATGTCCTGGGAATGACGTTAAACTCGATCTGATGGTAAGGTTCCAGTTTTGGAGGTTTGGGGAATGTGGAGCACCCCTTCATCACCATTGCTCCCTGGTCCACTCTGACCCGGAGTGGTAGTATGGGTTAAATAGAAAAATGTATTTATAAAAAAATTGTATTATCCATTAAGAATTGATTTATTTCAAAACTTTATCGGATTAAATGACCCACTGAGTTTGATATGCAGTAAAACAAACCAAACCAAATTAAATAACCCACGAAGGTTGATATGCCATTAAATAAATAAAGTAACCAAGAAACTTGACAAAAAATTTTTTTTATTTGGTACACCTTTCTGGATGAATCGAAGTGTCCCATTGTGATGTAATGGTTAGCAAGCTAGTCTTGTAGCTCCATTCGAACTGTATAGTGAGTTCGGTCGTCGCTGGATGCCCCTTACTTCCGACCTTGTGTCACATCCTACGCAAGAGAAAGGGTTGGATAAATACCTACTTCACCATGGCCTCGCATCGTGGTTTAATGGTTAGCAAGGTAGTCTCGCAGATTCATTACTAATGAAAAACTAGTTCGATGCTCGCTGGATGCGACCTTGTGTCACACCGAACCCTTGTCAAAATGGTTGGGTAATTATCTTTAAAAGGAATGGTGTGCTTATTTTTATTTTCTTACACATCTGTCATGCCCCCCCCCCAGCTCATAGTGTCACACTAGCTTTTCAATGCTTATGCGTAATGTGTGTGTGTGTGTGTCCCTCATATATAAGAGCATTCAAAAAATAACCCACCTCAAAGGGTTTTCACGGAACAGATGGACTTGCTACTACTAACACACTATTCTACCCGGATTTTAATAGCATGTCAAACCCTCAAAAATACTCCAATTTTTATAGTTCTTCCATAATGCCCCTTTCAAAAAATCTAAAAACAATTTCTTCAAATAAGAAATTTTCTCCTGACGATGACCTAAGGTCGAAACTATTTGAGAATAAATAACATATATGAAAAATATTCCTGTTTGTCTTATTAATTTTTGTCATCATACATACACACACACACATATATTTGTAATTTTCTTTTATTGTGTATCTTTCTGGATGAATATACAGTGTGTGTGTGGTGTGAGGAAACAAATATTCTTACAGATACAAATGTTTAATTTATTGTATTTCCAACTAATGAATAAACATACTTTTCATATAATTAACTGTACACCGATGTATAATAACTAAATATGTATAGAAACAGAAAAATATTGATTTAATAGAAATAAATCCCATTTACCTATTTTAATATGGGGGGGGAAGAGTACTCGTACCAAATAAAAATATATAATCTTCCTTTTAATACTTTGTTGAATAGCCACCCTACAGCAACTAGCCTCTTCTCAATTAATGATTTGTACATTTTAGTTGGTATTTTGTTCCATTTGTGGCGTTAGTTTCGTATTTGCCAGGGGAAGTTGTCTGCCCGTTTAGTTCACTGGTTCCCGCTAGGGGCTTTTGGATATTTAAGCGGCTGGTTTGAACGTCTCTTTCTCTTTTCCGGTGGCTCGACCCACGAGACACCTCTATGGGTTAGACTCTGGTCTACCCCCCCTCTTGTTGGGGCTTTGGCCCCCCTTATATTACTGTAAGTGATTCACACAGCATGGACTATTCCTAGTCTCATGTCGGTGGCTTTTATGTTTATCTTTTTACCATTCATGAATGTGTCTTTATCTCTACTTTTGTATGTATGTTTATGTACACCTCTACGTATTATGTATCCTGTTAATTTTTGTGCTGTATATAAAATGTTTTGTCTGTCAACCTTTGTCGGAGTATATATCACTTTAAATCTTACACATTCTTCTTCGCATATGGTCTTCAGATCTGTGAATTGGATTTGAATTTTCAAATAACCCCACATATTCTTAATTGGGTTTTAATCTGGGGACTGACTTAGCCATTTCAGGAGATCTAAATTATTCTCAACAAGCCATTGTTTCGTAGATTTTGCAGTGTGCTACTGTAAATTAAAAAAAATTGTATGTGTACGAATGTTTGAATCCCTCCACTGTATGTATCGGTTGGCGAGCTAATTTTACTAGCATTAATATAGAGTTCGTTCGTTTCTCACTATGGGCTTCACAAATGGGACTGTTGGCATTGGCGCACCATCTGACAAGTATCTTTTTATGAGAATTTCAAAAGTGAATCTAAGTGTGTAGAGTTAGTGAACTTTTCTGATCCTTTGTCTTTGTGTAATGCATCTCAGCAGGGTTTTCCTCTGTTGACAAAGGGTATCAATATAGGGCTTGACGACATTTGGCAGATTTTCATGAGAAAGGGGACTGGAAGACGAGAGAGAGAGAGAGAGAGGGGGGGGAAGAAAGAATTAAAGCAAATTAAAGAGAGAAAGTAAGAAAGAGAATGAGACCAAATGAAAGAGAAAATGTGAAAGAAAGAATGTGAGCAAATGAAAGAGAAAAAGTAAGAGAAAGAGTGAAGAAGGAATGAGACCGAAATATAGCAAAGAGAAAAAGTAAAAGAAAAATAGTAAATGAAAGAAAAAAATAAGAGAATAGTATGAGAAGAAGAAAATGACTGTGTGTGTGTGTGAGAAAGAGAGAGAGGGGGGGGTTGTAAAAGATAAAATGAGAAGGAAGTTTGAAAGTAGTTGGATGGAGCAAGGTTGGCTGGTTGGTTGGATTTTTGTAGTGAGATAGCCAATGGCGTGTTATCTCATTTACATATGTGTATTACAGCAGGAGATATATAGAGACAGTTTAGAGGACTGAGAATAATTAGCTACGAGAAGCTGAGACCTAGAGCTACGATTACGCTCGAAGAATTACTGCTACTACTACTACAAGGAGCACGAAACCACACATCACAACAATTTTACGGCATGTCAACCCTTGTTGGGTTATTCTATTTCTTATAGACGATTTCTTTTTAATTTTGATGGGTGGCCGAAATCTTAATATCCTGGGTAACTCTATCTAATGGTGAAGTTCCGATTCTGGAGCTCTGGGGAACCATTACTCCCAGGTCCACTATGACTCGTAGTGTTAGGGTCCTACCTATAGGTTAAATAGAAAAAAGTTTAAAAAGTGATTAAAAATTCGCATCAGAATGAAATAAAACAAAACGTATTCGGCATGAATTAACCCAACAATTCTTGACATGCCTCAAAATCCAACCATAACGTGCTCAACTGCGACATCGTAGTAAGCGAGTTTGAACAATTGCAGTAATTAAAACTTCCAAAATTTCAGGATTGCAGTCCCAGAATGTTTTAATTTGCTCACGAAGACGGCCTGATTCCAAAATGGTATGATATATTGGGCACAGCCTCTAGGAGCAAAGTTGAAAAATATGTGTCACACTAACATTCGCATTAATTCTTAGAGATAATGCGTCTGTTATCTGTTGTCTTTTTTAAACAATTTTTATCTGATCACCGGAGTTAAGCAACAATATGTTGTACATTGCCAAATGAGTGACCAGTTTGAGAATCGTCAGTTTTCAGTCAGATATACTGGCTATTGTTGGTTGCTTGGATTTTACGGCATCTCAACCCTTGTGGGCTTATTCTATGCCGGAGACGTTTTGTTTGATTTATTGTTGATGGTCACTCAATTTTCTATTTAAAGTCATTTTTTTAAACTCCTTCTTTTTTCTATTTAGTCCATAGATGGAACCCTAACATGTACTACCATTCCGGGTCAGAGTGGATTTTTTTTGTCTGGCTGACTTTTTTCACATCTCTTGATTTAAATTATTTCAGTTTATTCGTGTGAAATTTAATTTTACTTGCTTTTTTTAAATGCAACCCTATTGCCCTTATGGCAAGCCCCAATCCTTTTTATCATATGGATGTTAGAAGGCGGGCTGAGGGTCTACATGTCCTGGCGAATGACGTTAAACTCTACCTGATGGTGAGGTTCCAGTTTGGAGGTTTGGGGAATGTGGAGCACCTCTTCATCACCATTGCTCCCTGGTCACTCTGACCCGAGTGGTAGTAGCTGTTAGGGTCACATATATGGGTTAAATAGAAAAATGTATGTATAAAAAAAATTGAGTATCCATTAAGAATGACTTTATTTCAAAACTTTATCGGCATTAAATGACCCTCTGAGGTTGATATGCCGTAAAACAAAACAACCCAAACCATTTTTTAAATGCCACGATTTTAAGGGACTTGTTGCATGAGAAAGCGAGAGATAGACGAAAAGAGAGAAAAGTTTAGACTCTCTGTACTTCTTAGTGATTCCGCTCTATATTAACATACTAGCTTAAAAGCCACCCTATTTTGCGGCAATTAAGATAGCTCCTGGGGAGTGCTCTTTATTAGGCCTTCTGTCCAACAATGGCACTTTATGCATTTGAGTACATATTAAATTATGATATCTTGGGCTATTGCCTCTGGAAATAAAATTGAAAAAAAAAAAACAAAAAAAAACATACTACATTCGTATTTATTATTAGAGATAATACGTCTTTGCTATCTGTTGTTTTGTTTTTTTTGTTCACCTGTTCTTATCTGATCATTAGCGTTAAGCAACAGTATTTGTGCATTGCCAAATGAGTGACGAGTTTTCAGTCAGATATACTGGTGAAAACTTTTGTTTGTTCGACTTTTTTTCACAGATCTTGATTTAAATTATTTCAGTTTATTCGTGTGAAATTTAATTTCGCTTGCTTTTTTTTAATGTCATGATTTTAAGGGACTTGTTTCATGAGAAAGCGAGAGATAGACGAAAAGAGAGAATAGTTTAGACTCTCTGTAAAACAATGCCTTGAAAAGACTGGGTCGAAGAGAAATCGGTAGGTAGGGGTTTGGGGCTGGAGGGAGACGAGAAGAAGACAAAAACATCCCCCGTAGTACATGTGTTTTTTCATCTCATGTCAAAAGAAGTAAAACTGTTGGCTCGGTGTTGCAGTTCCAACCTTTATAGGACAGTTTTAGTTACCCCTGCCCACCCTCCCAACTTTCAGTTACACATGGGTTGGGGGAGCAACTTTTATATATTCTCTTAAATGCCACGCGAAGGTCTCGTTTTGACAGGCTGTTTAAGAAATTTAAGACATTAACCTAAATGAAAAAAAAAGTAAAACAAGTTAAACTGAGTCAGTCAGGGATTTTATTGTTGGGTGCACGCGTTCTGTTATTGTCAGGCGTTTAACTTTCATTTTTGAAATTTTTTATTTATTTTTATATTACGAGGCACTAGAGTTTTGGTGTACTGTATATGACGTAGTGGTGAGGTTCCTGGTCTGGAGCTCTAGGTAGACTGATGTCCACCCACCCTCACCCACACATATTTAAGTTAAGGTGGCATGGATATGACGTCAACACCTGGTTACTGACAGTTTCTTGCCTATGCAATCTTCAGATAGCATTTGGTCTGAAGATAGCATAAGCAAGAAACTGTTGGTAATCATATGGAGACTCCATGTCCACGCTATCGTAACAAAAATATAAACGCTCTATCAATGATATCAAGCACTATCTGCTTAGAAATATAGTACCTATATTATCAACAATATATATATATATATATATATATATATATATATATATATATATATATATATATGTGTGTATATAAATTATATTAAAGCTGAGAGAATTACTTTTTATTTCTTAAAGGCTTTTTTCCTGTTTAGTTCAATGACACAAAATTCATACTAAAATATACATTGCTTTTAGGATTGAGTTATGTTTGAAAACATTTAATTTTAATTGGTTCTAATTAGTCGTAATTAGCAATTAAGTAAAAAACTGACCCATCACTCACTCATATTCTGCATATCACTTTCATCCTCTCTCTCTCTCTCTCTATATATATATATATATATATATATATATATATATATATATATACCCTCCTCCTTATATATGTTAGTCTCTCTATGTGAGGGAGATGGGAGAGTTATTGTGATAGACATTAAACTACTCACTTTATTTGTATGTTAAGATTCAGCAAAAAAGCGGTAGCTTAATAAAATTCTATGATCCATTTCAATTCAAATTAGATCAAACGTTTCTTTTCTTAAAAATCTTACAAAATGATTTTGATGTTGTTGTTTTTAACTCTTCGGTCGTATTTTTTTCTTTTTCTTTTTTAATTCACTTTGCAAACTCTCTTTTCCCTAATCCTGGGGACTGCCAAAATGTCTCATTTTCATTTTAAAAAACGAATTAAAATTAATGAAATCGATTATTTAATTGAAAAGTTACACCCTCACCCTTTTAGACAGAAGAAATATTGATGTATAATTTTTTTCACTGATGTTCTAGAAGCTAATTAGATACAAAAACAACAAAGTAAAAAAAAAAACTCGAAAAAATTAAAGAAAATCTTTTTTTTTAAACATTTAGTTTTCCGTTTTTCGGTACTTATTTTCTATCAGAATTGCTCCCTTAATTGTTTTCTATTCACACCTTCGGTCTTTTTATTTATACTGTAGTTAGTTTCACCTTTATATAACCCCACCGATATTTCTGCGCCCCCCAAAATAAGGGAGGGTCAAAACTAAGTGACCTGGAAAAAAATCTGAAAGTTTTGAAATAAAATAACTGATGCATTATAAAATGCATTCATTGATAAATTAATTCTGAAAATTTCTGAATTTTGGTAAAAAAAAATTCAATCGAGGGTGTTAAATTTATTTTGTAAAATACAGATTTGATGTCATCTTTGGCATATAAAGTGAGTAGTTTAATGTCTATATAATCCCAATTATCCACCGAGAGCTCAATGGGTGACCCAACGAGTCACGTTTTGTCTAGTGTGTGTGTAATGTGTGTGTATGTATATGTATATATATATATATATATATATATATATATATATATATATATATATATATTAAAATTTGTGCAAATTAATTGTAATCGGTTTCTATTTTTCTTTTTAGATTAGGTTATTTGCAGTGGTGTACAGTAATATGGATCTATTTTTGGGGTGTACGATTATGTATTTTTTTAAAATTCCGCCCAGATAATGTCGATTAATTGCCCTACGTATCAATTGTCTGTGATGGACCTTACTCCAAGGAAGCGTATGAAAATTGCAACGCTGCATGAACACACTGGCAAGTCTTACAGAGAGATCGCGGATATTATAATAACGGAATTCTTCATTTTGTTTCAATGAAATTGCACAAGGTTATATATATATATATATATATATATATATATATATATATGACAGACTGGGCTCTTGGTAGGGTGACCAATCTAGAAGAAGGAAAACTCTGAAATCAAACCTGCTAAACTCCGCTTAAGATATTTAAGGGATTTGCTGTCTGGGCAACAGCTCGTCCTCCAAACCAAACCACCCAGGCTACGTAGTTCCAATAAAATTGAAAAGAAATGAACATTACGCCATCGTCTCGCGTAGATGGAAGGATGCTAACAACACATTGAGGGATTGATATATATATATATTTATCTACTTTGAAATATTCTGGATCTGTTATCATCAGAAGGCATCTATTTCCCTTCAATCAAATTCTTCAAAACATTTTTAAAAAAAAGTTTTTATAACTATGTTGAAAAAAAAAATTGATCTTGTTTCGTATCCTGCTCATGCGGAGCAGTTGGATAAATGCACTGATTGACCTATTAGGTCTTTTCTGGGAAATGTTTAAAAGTTATCCCCGATTTTCAATTGTTTGTATTCTGTACGTCGAAATGGATCGAATTGTTTTCTCACGCGCACATAACTTTAAATTTGTGCAAAATTGGCAGGAATTGAAATTCATGGAAGTTTTCTTTTCCCTGGTTCAGCTGTTACTTAATCGTATTTCGAAATCTGATCACACACACACACACACACATACATACACGCGTATGCTTATATATATATATATATACTACCTCACCATAGACATACATACTCATACATATATAGCATCACCACACACATGCATACATATATATGCGCACACATGTATATACCCCTCACCATAGACACACATACACCCTCACCATACACACACACACGCACACATACATACATATATATATTGCATTATTTCCTGAATGTATCAATGCCAGTCCAAACAATTAGCAAGGAATTTCAAAGTTCAGTTGAATGAAAAAAACAGATGAAATGTCCTTTTCTTCTGTTTATTTATTCATTATTTGTACAAAACCTTATATGCTGCCAAGCACAATGCCCCTCTAATATTGGAGAGTTAGCAACCTAACGCCCAAATCTTAAGGGGGGGGGGACATCTCACGTGCTGTAATGATTAGCAGACCATTGCGATTTCGATTCTCACAGGGTGCCCTCATACTTCGAGCATTGTCACAATTAAGTTATGTAACCTGCAGAGGGGTAAGACCTCACCCCCCCCCAAAAAAAAATAGGGAAATTTCTGGGTATGACATTCAACTGCATCTGATAGTGAGGCTAGAGCGTGTGGAGTACCCCTTCATTGCTATCAGTTCCACTCAGATTCGGAATGTTGGGATCCCATCAATAGGTCAAACAGATCTGTTTAAAAATGATTCGTATTAGATGAGCATACGTGATACCATATAACTGTGCAAACTATTTGTATTAACAATAGTCACTTGAAACTACACTTTTTACCAACCTGTCGGCTGGTGCGTTAGAATGCACCTCTGCAGAGGGGTAAGACTCCCCCAATGGGGCCATCTGTTGGTCGTGGGTGGCGACCCGTGATGCTTAAGGATAGAAACCAGGTGTTTGGGCAGTTCATGACTTGCAATACTCCACTTTGGCCCTACCTTGGGTTAGATTGGAGGTCGGAGAGGCCCCCTCCGATCAATCGGCTGGTCACGTCAAGCCCTAGCACCTATATGATTTTCCCAGCCCTATTGCCTTTATGGCAAGCCCCAACCCCTTTTTATCATATGGGTGCTAGAAGGCGGTGGCTGCGGGTCTACATATCCTGGGAATGACGTTAAACTCTATCTGATGGTGAGGTTCCAGTTTTGGAGGTTTGGGGAATGTGAAGCACCCCTTCATCACCATTGCTCCCTGGTCCACTCTGACCCGGAGTAGTAGTACCTGTTAGGGTCCCATCTATGGGTTAAATAGAAAAACATGAGTTAATAAACAAAATTGAATTATGCATTAGGAATGAATTTATTTCCCAACTTTATCGGCATTAAATGACCCACCGATGTTGATATGCCGTAAAACAAAACAAACTATACTTTTTACTACAAGATTAGTATCAGTTGTTAGAAACAATATAATTACTTGAAAATTATTACTGGTGGTAGGTTTGTTTGTTTTACGGCATATCAACCCTTTTCGGGTCATTTAGGAATAGGTATTAAACACGATATGAACTATAGGAAAAATGTAAATATGAACGTAAAATGAACGTGATTCTCTAACCTCTAGGCATAAAATAACCCTACACGGGTTGACATACCTCGGTGTGTCATTTAATGCCGATGAAGTTGTGAAATAAATTCATTTCTAATGCATAATTCAATTTTGTTTATCAACTCATGTTTTTCTAATTAACCCATAGATGGGACCCTAACAGGTACTACCACTCCAGGTCAGAGCGGACCAGGGAGCAATGGTGATGAAGGAGTGCTCCATATTCCCCAAACCTCCAAAGCTGGAACTTCACCATCAGATAGAGTTTAACGTCATTCCCAGGACATGTAGACCCTCAACCACCGCCTCCGAGCACCCATATGATAAAGAGGGTTGGAGCTTGTCATAAGGGCAATAGGGCTGAGGCAATCGTATAGGTGCTAGGGCTTGACATGACCAGCCGATTGATCGGAGGGGGCCTCTCCGACCGCCCGTTTAGCCCAAGGAAGGGCCAGAGTAGAGTATTGCAAGTCATGGGCTGCTCAACCACCTGGGTTCTATCTTTAAGCATCACAGGTTGCCACCCACGGCCAACAGGTGGCCCCATTGGGGGAGTCTTACCCCTCTGCAGAGGTGCCGTGGGTTCAGACGACAGGGCGGGTGTAGCATAGTGATCGATCCTCAATCGAAAATCTTTCAAGACTGTGATTTCTTTTTGATCAACACTAACAGTTACTTAGCGTCGCGTGTATTGACCAACCGCTTCGCACGAGCAGGAAGAGACACGTGGTCAATTTTTAAGCAGTTTAACGGGTTTGTATTCAGAGTTTTCCTTCTTCTAGATCGGTTGACGCACTATGGTTAAAGAACTGATTCTGTCCTACTATTTACCCATGGACGGAGAATAATTGGGTGTAAACTTTTCCCAATGGTATCAGCGTTATGTGAAATGCAACCAGTCTCGTCCATTGAACTCATGTCACTGTGTCCATTTCCTGCGACGTTAACCGTTACACAAGAGATGCCTCCTTACTAACAGTGCTGTGGTCATTTAAGTGTAACTAAATTTCGACAATATTTTCACGAAACGCACATTTAAACTATTTCCTCTTTAACGCTTTGGCAGCCTATGACGTCAAATTCTTGTCTTCTGGGGTTAAGGGTCAATCACTGATACCTGAGGCGTCTTAAAAAGGAAATGCCAACTGGCTGGACAATTTCATTAATAAGTCAAACCAAACTCAATCTTTAGTCACATTTCGTTATCGTACGGAGGTGAATAAATGCTATACGCCATTGAGGAGACCAGCTAAGTGTAACGGTTATCTTTGTTGAAAATGGATTCGGAGACCCAAGTTCAAATCTCAGACGAAGCTGTTTGCGTTTCACTTCATGCTCATGCCTTTCATAAGAAAGGCATGAATCCATTTCTTCCCCCCTCCAACTATGGATAACTTGTAGGGCAGACTGGCTTTGTTTCTTTGTTTAATGGCATATCAACCTTGAAAACTGTGTGCGGTTTCGAGCTTTGACGATTTTTCGTTGTTTAAAAACAAACATCCGCCTAGGAACCTTAAGGTTCCGGGTTCGATACCAACCATCACCAACTTAGCGCATGAGTTGCAGATCTTGGATCTGTGCGATAAAGTATGTAGCTGACATTACGTGGCACTCAGCTTCAGACATAAAAACAATCTGCCTGGTCTAGGGAGAGTGAAAAGGGGAGAGAGCTCCTCGCTGTCCGGCTGATACCGACAATAGGTCTCTCTGCTTACTTACTTTGCTACTACGTATATGTAGCACAGCCTGGGTAATCTGACCTGTGCGGTAAACTGGGGGCTACGCCGCAGACACACACACACAACAAAAACGATCTCTCTGGTCTAGCGCAAGTGAAAAGGGGATAGACTCTCTCGCTGTCCGATTGATATCGACAATGGGCCACTCCGCCAACTTTACTTTTTATCCCGCTTATAAATATCAGTGACGATCTTAAACCCGAATGTAATAACGGACCGGTTTAGCTCAGTCGCTAGAACATCCGCCTATGAACCATAAGCTTCCGGGTTTGATACCGCCTCATCGACAGCTTGGAGCACTTGTGAAAACAGTATAGACTCCCTCACTGTCTGACTGGTACGGCCACTCCACCGACTTTATTTATTTTTTTTTTTTTTTTACATACGTCATTGAACATTGTCGAGCACTTTCAAGCTTAGCCGATTTTTTTGCTGTTTAAAAACAAAACAAAAACCTATCTGTGCATAAAAAGGTTTTGATATACTAACAGACTGTAAAGTGTCACTATCAAACTGGTCAGTTTAAAAAAAAACAGGAAGTGACTGCCAACTAACAAAAATGACGACGTTAAAAATACTGTTCTTCCTGGGAAAATAATAATTGAAATAGAATCTTCAGGCTGTTAAGTAAGGAAAATGCTGATAAGGGTTAAGAAGCTGGAGTGCTAAAAACAATATAGTTATCGTGGATATTTTTTTAAAGAAATAAATAAAAATTCTAAACTAAAAAAAAAAAAAAAAAAAAAAAAAAAAAACGCCAGTGAAGATAAAAGTTAATTTTCATGCATCAACCGGATCAGAGAAATCCTCCTATTCATTTATATTTTGTTTTTGTTTTACGGTAAGCTCGGTGGGTCATTTAATGCCTACTAAGTTTTGGATTCGTAGCAATAGTTTTGTAAGAAACAAGTGTATACATGTATATATATATTTGAACTATTGTTCAAGTACTTATAATTTTTAGTACAACTAGCAAATATATGCACCCTCTGGGCGCAAATATTTAAGTTTTAATGTAATAAAATATCGTATTAAATTAGAAAGACTAATGAAACTAAATAAGAATGCAGATAAAAAGATTTGAAACAGGGGGGGGGTATAATCGAAGAATAGAACAACTGAAACTTACTCTTCCATCACCCTCGTCTTTCATTTTTATTTGTTCTAATTTAAGTATTTAGTTAAAAGAGGAAGTAAATAATAAAATGACAGTTATTTTTTCTTGTTAATGGATTTCATTTAAGATTCATTGAAGAGATTTTTGCTTGTATTCATTGAAATAAAACCAAACAGTTAGAAATCAATAATACTAAGCACATATTTATTAAAATCACATTTTTAATATCAATATGCAAATTAGCCTTCCCATTCACACTGTAAACCGCTATTTTGTTGTATATATAAATATAAGAGCATGATGTTAGTATGTAGATATCGTTAACAGTATTAATAATGTAAAACAATTTTATTAATAATTGAGGTTTAAATAAAAATAAAATCATTGAGAATGTGATGTCAATAACTAAGGGAATTGTGACTTGAGTAGTAATAGTTTCGGTTACAGACAGACAAACACACAATCTCCATTATAATAAGATATCACTTATTTTAGGAAATGTAAAATCCTGGATGGTTTGATTTTCGTGAAAAGTTTTTTTTTCAAATTACTTGCTTGGTAGTATTTTATTTACACTAAATGAAAGTCTACACACTCTAGCAGTACACATTTCACTGTAAATATATCTTGGCATGTAGTGCATATTGGGGATTCTGTGCCCTCTAGTAAATGATGATGGGTGATGTAAGTGTGGCCTATGTGAACGAGGATCAGCACAACCTGTTTTCTTCTATTTTTTGATGTATTTTAACTTCCATTCTCCAATGGTAGGTTTAATGTTGTGAAGTTGTTTTGTTATTAATGAGTGCATTCCAATGAGTTTGCCATTTTTTAATGATGATTTTTTTCACAACAGTTTTATAATCAGTATATGGTATTTTTGTTTTTGTGTAACTTTCTCTGCTTCTGAATCTGCCCTATTCATTTAGAATTAACTTTCCAACTGTCTAAGCAGTTGAGAATCTCCATATTACCACGATATACAGGGTGATTGAAAAGTAACTCCCTATTTTAAACTATTTATAATTTATTATATGTAGTTACATTTTTCTCAATTCTTTAATGTAAGGGGGATTGAAAAGTAACACCCTATTTTAAACTATTTATAATTTATTATATGTAGTTATATTTTTCTCAATTCTTTAATGTAAGGGGGATTGAAAAGTAACAGCCTATTTTAAACTATTTATAATTTATTATATGTAGTTATATTTTTCTCAATTCTTTAATGTATGTTCCTTAATATACAGGGTGTTTGAAAAGTAACTCCCTATTTTAAACTATTTATAATTTATTATATGTAGTTACATTTTTCTCAATTCTTTAATGTATGTTCCTTAATATACAGGGTGATTGAAAAGTAACTCCCTATTTAAACTATTTATAATTTATTATATGTAGTTACATTTTTCTCAATTCTTTAATGTATGTTCCTTAATATACAGGGTGATTGAAAAGTAACTCCCTATTTTAAACTATTTATAATTTATTATATGTAGTTACATTTTTCTCAATTATTTAATGTATGTTCCTTAATATACAGGGTGATTGAAAAGTAACTCCCTATTTCAAACTATTTATAATTTTTTCTCACTATACTGCAAGGTGAAATTTAGCCAGTTTTTTTTATACTTGGGAGAATATTGAAGACTTGATTTTTAGTCAAGATAGTGCTCTTCCACATTTTGCTATTGTTGTTCTTGACTGGCTGAATCCTGGGAGATGGATGGGTAGACATGGTCTGCATGTGTGGCCGTCGCTTTTGCCGCCAGGAATTAATGTCAGTCAGCTTCATTTTCGCTCACATTTAACACGGGCTTGCTGCAAACCAATTGTGGAAGCAACATCCCACAAAAAAGCAGCTATACGACCATGTGCCCCCTATTACACAAACCATCCGAGTAAGGCGAACAAGACATGCCGGATACTGCTGGAAAAGTAAGGATGAGCTAATAAGCGACGTCCTTCTGTGAAAACCGGCACATGAATATACTAGTGCGGGCCGTCCAGCAAAGATCTCCATAGACCAGCTATGTGCGGATGTATTATGCTGTGTGAAGGACCTCCCGGGTTCAATGAGTGATAGGGAGGGGTGGCAAGAGATTGTCATGGATATCCGCGCTCCTGGCACGACATGATGATGATGACTGCAAACGTAGTAAAAAAAAATTGTCGGTTAATTCAGGATAAGTTCAGTATAGGAACAACCCATAGTTGACCGTGGGGGTCACTGTGGGCATGTCATGGGTATGTCTTTCAATAAACATTCCTTTGATGTGGGATGGGTCAAAGACAATTTTAACAAAATAGATCCTGTTTCCTCATTTATATTCGCTACAAATGAGTCAGGCGAACAAGTTTAAAACTTATTTGTCAGTGTCAGGTTTCTTTTAATAAGATATTTATTTACTAGCAGGACCTGTGGATACACTACAGTATAATTTAATTATTACAACGTTTGATGTGTTTACTTAAGAGCTATTGCTAAATAGTTCAATACGTAAAAAGTATAATAATCTTAATTTAATTCTCTCTCACTCATTCTTTTCTTCTTTCTTTTCATTAACTTCAATTGCTTAACTTTGGTCATGTAGTGGGAACCAGAATTTTTAACAATTCAAACCCGTTAAAACCCATTGAAATTTTTGTCGCATCCAAATCGTGCTAAGGGGTTGATTTATATATATATATATATATATATATATATATATATATATATATATATATATATATATATATAAATCAACCCCTTAGCAGAATTTTTTAACAATTCAAACCCGTTTAAAACCCATTGAAATTTTTGTCGCATCCAAATCGTGCTAAGGGGTTGATTTATATATATATATATATATATATATATATATATATATATATAATCAACCCCTTAGCAGAATTTTTAACAATTCAAACCCGTTAAAACCCATTGAAATTTTTGTCGCATCCAAATCGTGCTAAGGGGTTGATTTATATATATATATATATAAATCAACCCCTTAGCACGATTTGGATGCGACAAAAATTTCAATGGGTTTTAACGGGTTTGAATTGTTAAAAATTCTGGTTCCCACTACATGACTAAATCCTCACCACTTCTCTCCGGCCAGACATGGTCTTGACATCGGAGGCAACTAAGCAGGTGGTGATATTAGAACTTACAGTCCCGTGGGAGGATAGGTTAGAGGAGGCAAATTGTAGGAAGACGGCCAAATACCAAGAACTTGCGGTCGAATGCAGATCAAATGGCTGGAAGGCCCGAAATGAACCTTTCGAGGTTGGATGCCGTGGCTTTGCTGGCAGGTCACTTTTGAAGGTGTTTAAGACCCTTGGCATTAAGGGCCAGCAAAGTAGAAGAGCCATGAAAGAAATATCAGGAGTTGCTGAGAAAGTATCGAGATGGCTCTGGATCCGCAGGAGCGATGCTTGGATAAGCGCCACTAGGTCGCAAACCGGGAATTGATCTGTCCGGTTGGGGTCTCCTGGGCGAGGGTGTATGGTGAGTAAAGACCCGAAACACCTGTTGACCTTGGGTTCATCACTGATGACTGCGGCCTAGTATTGCACCCAACGGTGTGTTTACTAATTAATATATATATATATATATATATATATATATATATATTATATATATATATATATATATATGAGAGAGAGAGATGCCAGTCATCCACAGACACGTGTTTCGAAATTTACTTCTCATCAGTGTGGCTCGACTCTAGTCGGGTGCCAAACCAGACAGAATTTTCGTCCAATGAAGAAATCTTCCTCATGACGTAGTAGTTTTTTTAGTTCAGAGTCACAGAGCAAACTCTTTATCACATCTGTAGGACGAAGTCCCACTTCCTTTATTCACGTTTCTATACTTGTTAACTATGTATTCTTGTCTTTTTGTTTTAATGTAATAAAATATATTAGACTAACGGAACTAGATAAGAACGAATCTATATATTAATACGCGTGTTCCTAAATCTTCTGTCCGTTATCATCCAGCAACACCCTCTGGTTGAAAATGAGACCGTCCAAATCGTACAAGATGCAATGCAAAAATGTAAATCCTGATTATGCGATGTCGCTTAATCGCATATTTCTTGTTTTCCCCATTCTATTTCACCCAATTTAAAAAATGAAACATTCCAAATGGTCTTGCGTCGGTAAAGTAAGGAACTGATGGTACGTGTGGCGCTCCACTTCAGACGCAAAAACAATCTCCTTGGTGTAGCGCTAGTGAAAAGGGGATGGATTCTCTCGCTGTCTGGCTGATACCGACTTTTGCCACCCAGACGATTTTACTTTTATAAAGAAAACACGTTTCTGGAATGATTTTGTTCATCCGTACTTCTAACGTTTCTGGAATGATTTTGTTCATCCGTACTTCTAATGATTCGGGTGACCTCCTTTCAAATTCTCAGTTTATGTGGAAAGGAGAAGGTCATGTAATAACCTTTGAACTGCACTGATAAACTCGATATTGAAAAATGTATTTTTACTTTATTTCTCTGAATTTTTGAGATGAGGCTTGATTAGTATTATCTGCATTATTCGGACTATTGTCCTCATCTTCATTGTTATCTGTACAATGTTTCGGCCAATGTGCCCTCCGACCTTCTTCAGATATTTCTTGTCGGACTCGGGAACCTTCTTTTCGAACTCGAGAACCTTCTTGTAATTGGGAGCCATCACGGAACTTTAAACCTAACCCATTATTCAGTCCACAGGGATATCTTGTTCTCATTCCGCTAACCATAGCTGGTTTAGAGGCGTTAAGCTATGTTAATTATTATTCTAAGAAGTACATGAAGAAGGCCGGAGGGCACATCGGCTGAAACGTTGTACAGATAACAATGAATATACGGACAATAGTCCGAATAATGCAGATATTTTTACTTTATTTCAAACACAGTAAGCTCCCCGCTCCAAATTTACTTTACTTACTATTAAATAAAATAATTTTCTTCAAATTAGAATTTACAGGTAGTTTGTTAGTTTCTCTGTGTGCTTTCTTGTGTCCTTTTTTTTAGTACATGAATTGCAACATCAACACAATCCTCCTTATTTTATATTAACACAGTCTTTCCGGCATAAAACCTTGTGCGTCGTCAACAGTTTCTCGTTCAATGGTCAAGGTTTTTGAGTTCTTCTCATGTCCAGTTTAAGAAGGGTCTAGAATAGTTGCTCTCAATCTTTTATTAACCCATGGATTAATTTTCTTTTCATTTTTGCGGATCCCCATAACAATTTCACATGAAAAAGCAGAAGTAAAGGAATGTATTTTTTTTTCTTGGTTCTGAACCCATTCAGCGCTCAAGGATTGGAATTTCTCTTTGACTTGTGTGAGTGTAAGAGAGAAAACGACAGAGATTCCTAATGAAAACAAACATTTAAGATCGCTGTCGGCTACCTAAGAAACGAGAGGTGATTTTCACCTTCGTTTATTCTAGGTACCTTTTTAAATTTACGACACGGTCAAATCTAAAGATTTTTCTTCTACTTGATTGCTATAAAATATTCATAGCTACATCAATATTTCGTTTATTCTAGGTACCTTTTTAAATTTACGACACTGTCAAATCTAAAGATTTTTCTTCTACTTGATTGCTTTAAAATATTCATTGCTACATCAATATTTCGTTTAGTCTAGGTACCTTTTAAATTTACGACACGGTCAAATCTAAAGATTTTTCTTCTACTTGATTGCTATAAAATATTCATAGCTACATCAATATTTCGTTTATTCTAGGTACCTTTTTAAATTTACGACACTGTCAAATCTAAAGATTTTTCTTCTACTTGATTGCTTTAAAATATTCATTGCTACATCAATATTTCGTTTAGTCTAGGTACCTTTTAAATTTACGACACGGTCAAATCTAAAGATTTTTCTTCTACTTGATTGCTTTAAAAATATTCATAGCTACATCAATATTTCGTTTATTCTAGGTACCTTTTAAATTTACGACACGGTCAAATCTAAAGATTTTTCTTCTACTTGATTGCTTTAAAATATTCATAGCTACATCAATATTTCGTTTATTCTAGGTACTTTTTAAATTTACGACACGGTCAAATCTAAAGATTTTTCTTCTACTTGGTTGCTTTAAAATATTCATAGCTACATCAATATTTCGTTTATTCTAGGTACCTTTTAAATTTACGACACGGTCAAATCTAAAGATTTTTCTTCTACTTGAATATTCATAGCTAATATTCATAGCTACATCAATATTTCGTTTAGTATTTTGATATGGTGTAAGTAAAGTCGACGGGGCGGCCTAAAGTCGGTATCAGCCAGACAGCGAGGGAGTCTATCTCCTTTTCATTAGCGCTAGACCAAGGAGATTGTTTTTTAGCGTCTGAGGTTAAGCGCCACACCTACCACCAGCTCCTTACTTTACCGCACAGATCCCTGTGCTACTCATACGCTGAGTTGGCGAGGACCGGTATCGAACTAGGAACCTTGTGGTTTCTAGCCGAATGCTCTACCGACTGAGAATTCTCAGAAATAACAATTGTTCTGGAGTAGAATTTTTCTTTGGACCACCAAAATTTCATCATGGACTCCCAAACCGGTATTCCTCTGTGTGGAACTCCATTAATGTTACATGGACCCCAGTTGAGATCCATTTGTCCAGATTATCTTACAAGGCGTGTCAGTAAGATCGGGCTTCCATAACAAGCTAAAGCGACAATTCTTCCAGGCCGTAATTGTATCAGCGCTACTGTACGGCTGCACCATCTGGACCCTAACGAAGCGACTGGAGAATAAACTAGACGGTAGCTGCACAAGAGTGCTGTGTGCAGTCTTAAACAAGACGTGGAAACAACACCCCACGAGAAAACAACTGTACGGCCACCTGCCCCATATCACACAAACGATCCCTGTAAGACGAACGAGACACGCCGGACACTGCTGGAGAAGCAAGGATGAACTCATATATGACATTCTTCTGTGGAAGCTATCACATGGGCTCGCCAGTGTGGGCCGACCGGCAAAGACATACATTGACCAGCTCTGCGCGAATAGTGGATGCCGCGCAGAGGACCTCCCAGGAGCAATGAATGATAGGGAAGGCTGGCGAGAGATTGTTATGGATATCCGTGCTGCCAGCACGACATGATGATGATGATCTTACAAGGCAGATCACACAGATATTTATTCCTTTTGATTAACTTTTTGGAAAGTTTGCTTTCTAATAATTTCTTTGTTATTCTGAGGTCTTCCTTCCTTCCTTCCTTCCTTCCTTCCTTCCTTTTCTCTTATTCTCTCTGATGGTATCTGATTAATATTAACACTAATTTGTACTTTTCTTTTTCTCATTCTTTTTTAGTATGCAACCCCGCCCAACGGGTGGGGATTGCTATAATTAACGGCGTCGATCCCAGGGGGCCATCCCCCCAGGCAACACCTGCCCCCTTGATTTAAAGGGGTAGGGCTGGTTTATTGCCCAGCGCCTGAGGCGCTCCCTTGAGGGAGAATGCTGACGGGATCGACGCAATTTTTCCACCTACCACCCATGAGCTTCGGCTTGTGGGTGGGCCCACATAAAAATGCCCTTGTGTCACGCCCTCATAAGTGGGATGAGAGGCAAATACCTGTACTTTTTTTTTCTCTGTAGTTAGTTTTAGGATGAAGATTAAAACCAGAAGTTTGTTTTCTTGTTGACAAACATCATTGCATAATGAAAATATTTCGTTGACAAAAATTTAAACAGTACTTTACAATCACTCTAAAATAGGTTTCAAATTTGAAAAAAGTATTTTTTATGACTAATTTCTGTAGAATAATCATACTAGTTCCAATTACCGTCGAATTGGTAAGTCAAGGTAGCAAAACAGATTCGTATTAAGTTACGACTACTTGCTGTCTTGTCTTACCAATTCGACGGTAATTGGAACTAGTATGATTATTCTACAATTTCATGCTATTAACGCTAGATAGAAACTACGCAAAAATGTTGCAAGCTGTCTGGAAGCAGTGCCTTTACAAAAAACAAACAAATACCCCCTCCCCCAAAAAAAACCCAGCTGCAAGGCCACTGACCTCCTATCACAGAAATCTTCTAAATATGACCAGCAAGACATTCTGAAGAAGTAAGTACGAAATTATGTGGCGTTCTCCTGTAGACATCTACACATGGATACACCAGTGTTGGTTGCCCAGCAAAAACTTACATTGATCAATTCTGTGGTGATATTAGATGCCATGCGGAAGACTTGCTAGGAGGGATGACTGATTGGGGCGGTGAGCACGTGGAAGCGATAACGCTAATCCGTTTCAATCGAACATAATAAAAATATGAAAAGAAGGAAAAAGAGCCGGGCTGATAATCAGTCAGCTGGGAGGTGTATGAAAAAAACTGAGATTTATGTCATTTAGCCCTCAAATTTGAAGCGGAATCAATTAGTGAAAAATGAAAAATAAATAATGAAATTTAATTGTAAGTATGAGAAGACTATCTTATTTTATTTGGCACACATCTGCTACAAGGGCACTGGATACTGCTGCTCGAAACCTCTGCCTGAATGAATTGGTTTGCAATGGTTAGCTCAGTCGGTAGAGCGTTCGGCTAGAAACCACAAGGTTCGATACCCGCCCTCGCCAACTCAGCCTATGAGTAGCACAGGGATCTGTGCGGTAAAGTAAGGAGCTGATGGTAGGTTTGGCGCTCCACCTCAAACGCTAAAACAATCTCCTTGGTCTAGCGCTAGTTAAAAGGAAATAGACTCCCTCGCTGATTGGCTGATACCGACTTTACTTACTATACTCGTTAATACTTGCCTGTACTAGTGTCCCTGTGTCCTGTGGTTTTGGCCATTCGACCGGTAAGATATTAAATAATTAGCGTGATCCCAGGGGTCATCTACCCAGGCAAACCCAGCCACCTCGATTTAAAGGGGCAGGGCTAGGTTTCTTGCCCAGTGCTTGAGGCGCGTCCAAAGAATAATGCTGATGGATTCACGCAATTTTTTTAACACTAGCTACGCATGAGTTTCGGTTTGTGCGTGGTTCCCCACTATAATGATCCTTGTATTCGACCGACATGGTGGGATGTCAGTAAATACTTATTTCACTCGTTAACCATTACTCTGTAAAGCGAGATACTCGTTTTATCAAGGCGCACAAAAGCCTGAAATAAAATGACGCGTGTTTGTTATTTTCTGAATAGAACACGATGAGTTAATCATTCTACTTTAGAGATCCAGACACCGGGTTTCACCAACTTGATTAAAAGTCTGACCTACGATTTTATCCTTTCCGATCACCCCCCGCCCTACCTCTCCGCCACCCCCAACAACAACAAAATAATAAAGCGTAAAATGTTTTCTCTCCTGCTAATAAAAGCAGATATGTATTTGGTCAGAAGTGTTTCCGGTCGAAGAATGGCAGTAGAGAGAGAGAGAAAAAAAAAAGGGAAGCAAAGATATGTAAAAATATTTCTTGTTTCTTTCAAGACAATTTTCTGATTAATGGGTTTTTATTTGTATGGCACCACGAAAATTCCGTTTCTTTTAAAACGCGGCAAAAAGGAAGTAGGTGAGACATTTCTCAAAGTTGTGCCAGTAGGCGGCCATTAATTTGCGCCCTTTTTTTTGTTGTTTGTCTTAATTTTCTTATATTCTATTATGGTAAATATTGGGAAGGAAATAAGATTTTGTTTTTTATTTTCTTGGCGTGCTAATATTTTCATAATTTGTATTAACTAACGCATTACATTTTAATAGCGGGAACGATGGATATACTACAGTATGATGATTCAATTATTACAACGTTTAATATGTTTACTTTTTCATTACTTTAGTTTAATATGTAAAAAAAGTAAAGTCGTCGGGGCGGCCTAAAGTCGGTATCAGCTAAACAGCGAGGGAGTCTATCCCCTTTTCACTAGCGCTAGACCAAGGAGACTATTTTAGCATCTGAGGTTGAGCGCCACACCTACCATAAGCTCCTCACTATACCGCACATATCCTTGTGCTACTCATACGCTGAGTTGGCGAGGGCCGGTATCGAACCAAAAACCTTGTGATTCCTAGCCGAACACTCTACCGACTGAGCTAATGTAAAAAGTATAATAATCCTGATTTAACTCCCCCCTTTTTTCTTCTTTATTTCCTTTTCATCTTTTCATTATGTTCGATTGAAAGATTAAGCCCCCCCCCTTTAATAAATTTTTTTTTTTACATATTGAGCTATTTTGCAATACCTTTTAAGTAAACATATCAAACGTTGTAATAATTAAATTATCATAATGTGGTATATTCGCAGGTCCTGCTAGTAGTGACCATTCCTGTTATTCTGCAAGGATGGCTTTGGTATTAAATAACCCACTAAGGTTGATTTATCATTAAACAAAGAACCAAACCAACCGCCTTGTCGTTAGAATACACCGACTGCACATCTGCAGAGGGGTAAGACTCCCTCAATGGGGCCACCTGTTGGCCGTGCGTGGCGACCCGTGATGCTTAAGGATAGAACCCAGGTGGATGAGCAGTTCATGACTTGCAATACTCCACTTTGGCCCTATCTTGGGCTAGACAGGCGGTCGGATAGGCCCCCTCCGATCAATCGGCTGGTCATGTCAAGCCCTAGCACCTATATGATTTTCCCAACCCTATTGCCCTTATGGCAAGCCCCAACCCCTTTTTATCATATGGGTGCTAGAAGGCGGTGGCTGAGGGTATACATGTCCTAGGAATGACGTTAAACTCTATCTGATGGTGAGGTTCCAGTTTTGGAGGTTTGGGGAATGTGGAGCATCCCTTCATCACCATTGCTCCCTGGTCCACTCTGACCCGGAGTGGTAGTACCTGTTAAGGTCCCATCTATGGGTTAAATAGAAAAACATGAGTTTATAAACAAAATTGTATTATGCATTAAGAATGAATTTATTTCACAACTTTGTCGGCATTAAATGACCCACCGAGGTTGATATGCCGTAAAACAAAACAAACCAAACCAAACCTCATCGTATATAAATTTGAGAGAAACCTCGGGGCGTAGGGACTAACATACTAGTTTGCAATATTGTAGTAAGCGAATTTGAACCCCAGTCACACTATTACGTTCTCTTTCGGACTAATACCCTTGGAAAGTTATAAAAACCTCATCTCCCCAACTATGGTTTAAATAGTAGACATTACTGTTCTTCTGCAAGAATGCCTTTGGTAATAACCCTTGAAGATTGATATGCCATTAAAGAAATATACCAAACCAACTTACTTAGGTTGTTTGTGTTTGGAGATTAAGCATTTTCAATTAAAGTTTTTTAAAAATTTCGTTGCTGCTATTTTATTACATTCTAGGTCGATGAATTGTTCAATTGTTAAAGTAAGAATAAAAGTGTCGAAGAATATTCTACCAAGTATGTTGCTATAACGAGAAAAACTCTAGCTACCATTACTATATATATTGGGCGGTTTGGCAATTTTGATTTTGGTTTATTTTTTCATGATACCGCGATTTTCGGTTCAGTTTGAGTTTTCTCGCTATTTTGTTTTGCTGATTTCATACGAAGTAGTCTCTAAGTGTAATATATGTTTATTTCCTTCCTTTCCATTTATTTTGTAAACAAGGGGATTCTACATTTATTTTCTAGAAAAAAAGTCAAATGTTTGTATATTTTTGTTCAATCTTACAATAGTATAAATGTTGATCAAATTTAATTTCATTAAAATCTGAAAGTCTTTTAAAAACGTGTTTTCTTGGATATGGTAGGTTAGTAGTAAAAGCACTAAACCGAACGGTTTCGGTTTTGTAAGATATTTCTAAGCTGAAACCGAAAAACTGCGTTTTTTTTTCCGGTTAAACCGCACATCTCTCTCTCTCTCTCTCTCTCTCTCTCTCTATAATATATATATATATATATATATATATATATATATATATATATATAATATATTCCTTCTCCCTGACCAGTTGCCGTACAAAGTTTGAAGAGCCTAGTTCACCCAACTATTTACCCATAGTTTGAGGGAGAATAGATGGGTTCATGCTTTTCCCCAATGTTATTAGTGCCATATGAAATGCAACCTGCCTCATCCAGGATTTGAACTCTTGTCACAGTGTTCATTTCTTTCGACGACAACCATTACAACAACGGGCACCTACCACGGGCTACCATTACTATATAGCAGGCCCGTTAAAAGTTAATATTTACTAAGCTTGACCATAATTAAGGACTAAACTGTATCGGATAGTGAGGGGTCTTGTTACGCTTCAATGCCATTGTTCCTAGGTCCACTCAGACCCGGAGTGGTAATACCTGGTAGGATCCCATCTATTGGTCAAAGACATCTGTTCAACAATCATTCGTATGTATCAACGTGCAAAGGACGCGATTCTCTAACCTCTAGATATAAAATAACCCCGGGTGGGTTGAAATACCGTTAAAATCAATCACCCATTATAATTAAGGAGCACTCAACTTGTTAGCAATGTTCTAGGGGGGGGGGAATCTTGCTCTCATTCTACGGCGATGGTGGGGTAGTCTCCGTGGTGCAGTGCTTAACGTAGTGAACTGTGACATTGTAGTAAACGAGTTCAAATTCCAGCCGCTCTATTATTTTCAGACTAATACCCTTTGGAAAGGCATGAACCGCCTCATCACCCAGGTATGGATTAAATAGTACCACTACTGTTCTTCTATAAGGATGGCACCTGTGGTGTAATGATTATCGTCGTAGGAAATGGACACTAGTTAAAATCCTGGACGAGGCTGGTAGCATTTCACATAGTGCTAAAATCCTTGCGAAAGGTATGCATCCAATTATTCACTCTCCAGCTATGGGTAAATATGGGTAGGGCAGACTGGTATCTTTAACCTTGGTATGGCAACCGGTCTAGAAGAAGGAAAACTCTGAATTCAAACCTGTTAATTTCCGCTTAAGAAATTGAGTTTGTGTCGCATCCTGCTCACGCGAAGGGGTTGGTAAATATGTATATACGCGATGTCCATAAAGTCCGTGTGCAATTTGAATTTATAAATTCTTTAAAAGTATACACGGACTTTATGAACTTATATATATATATATATATATATATGAAATAAATATTTTAGAAAAAACAAACACATGATGTTATAATTCACTGACAGAAATCTGTTTCGACCCTTTATTGAAGTGGTCTTCATCAAGAGCGAGATGTGTATGATAGAGACGGTATGAGTGAACCGTTATAAGACGAAAGTGGTACAAACGAAACGTTCAAGTTCATAGCCGGAATTTAAAAAAAAAAAAAAAAAATTTTGAAAATGCATATTCTGTTTTGAAAATAAAATAAAATAAATTTTATTTTATTTTTTATTAAATCAGAAGCATTATAATCCACAAAGAAAACTCAAAAGAGTAGATGTAAATATGTATAAAAATGTATAAAAAAGTTCAAGATTCCAGCTACTGCAGACCACGTTAGTCACCGGAGAAAATGTAGATATCCAAGTATTTTTTTTTTTTTCAAAAGACAGTATGAAAAAGTGAATAACGTCTTATAACGATTCACTCATACCGTTTCTCTATCATACATATCTCGCTCTTGATGAAGACCACTTCAATAAAGGGTCGAAACAGATTTCTGTCAGCGAATTATAACATCATGTGTTTGTTTTTTCTAAAATATTTATTTCATACTGTCGGGTTCACTTCCATTCACTTTTTCATATATATATATATATATATATATATATATATAAAATGAAATCGTTTTAAAAACATCAACACATCTAAAAGTCAACTCGACAACAACTTCTGGCGTAGCGTGGGTGCACGTGTTACAATTGAACAAACAGTACAGGGGAAGGGAAAGATATGGGGGAGATGGGTCACTGACTCCTCCTACCGGATATCAGACCACTTGGAAAGTTGAGAAGAACTCCTACTCAACGACTTGGATTGTAGACATTTTAGACAAATTGTGTTCAATGATAAAGTTTTTTTCTTTGTTTTACATCAGAACCGGGTTAGACCGTTTCTACAGACAGAGCAATCTCAGAAATGAAGGGGTAAATCACTTCGGGGTTGGGATATCCCCTTGACTCTCTTCAGCGGCCAGAATTCCTCAGTAACATGACAGCCACTTTCAAATTTTGTATTAAACAAGAATTAAAATTTTTTTTTCTATTTGCACGAAAAATACTATACAATCTTCTCCAAAAATTTTGGCCCCATATCAGCCATTGATACATTTAGCAATCGCCAACTATGCACAATAGGGGAGGTCAACACTGATGTGTCCATGTGTAGGGGTCCATAGGTGAATGTTAGTTATGAGTTTGTCCTTACTTCTCCAGCAATGCCAAACATGTCTTACTTGGAAGGTTTGTGAGATGGGAGGTAAGTGGCTATACAGCAGCTGTTTTTTAGGGTGATACTTCCAGGGTTTGTTCAAAACAGCATGCAGCATCCTTGTGTATGTAACATGTCTGAATGTAAATCGTACTCTGCCAGACTTTGAGGGAGCCTGTTTATGTGTTCTCTTCCATGCCTTGTTGAGTCTACTATTGCCGGTGACTGTCAAAGGGCATCCCCCTCTAATATATATATTAAATACTGATACCAAATATTAGATATTTTTCTTGTGCCATTGTTTGAGGAAATAGCATCAAAGATCGTCTGTTATAGCTTATCAGAGGTGTCGGTGGTGATGGCGGGGACATATTTTCAATTTGAATTCTATATATATTTAATTCGTTTCATTTTAACAAAATAAAATAACATTTCTGATTTGAATATTGAAAATGGTAAATTTTCTAACCAATTTCTTGGCTAAATTTTGCAAAAACGAGGATTTTTAGTGCATTTTAATAGACAATCTTTGATGCTATTTCCTCAAACAATGGTACAAGTAAAAGATCTAATTTTTGGTATCAGTATTCAGTATACAAACAAACAACTTTCGCATAGATGGACAATTTGTTATTTTTTTTTAAAGTGAAAAATCGACCTACCCTTAATGCACAATAAACCCTAAATATTTCAAGATATGAAAAATGCCTACCATTCAAATGATCAGGGCACCTGCCATAGAATGGTTTTGGTTTATTTGTTTAATGGTATATTGAACTAAGCCACCCTTGTATATATTTATTAACTCCACACCGAAAAAAAAAGAAGTTAAATGTGTTTAAAAAGAAGAATTTTCAATACCCATCAAGAATGGATAAAAGAAAATGTCTTCGACAAGAAATAACCCAACAATGTTTAGCATGCCGCAAAATCCAACCGATCCACACAAGCGGGTTTTAACAGGTTTGAATTCAGTTTTTCATCTCCTAGACCGGTTGCCATACGAAGGTTAAAGAGCCCTGTCTGCCCTACTATTTACCATAGCTGAAGGGAGAATATTTGGATGCATAGCTCTTCCAAGGCTATTAGCACTGTGAAATGCCACCAGCCTCGTCCAGGATTTAAACTCGCGTCCATTTCCTAGCTTGCAAACCATTACACACACGCACACACACACTTTATAATGTATAAAACACACAAAAAAGCTAATGTTGCTCTATCTCCAAGTTAAACATTCGTAGATGTTTCTTAATTTGACCCGAAGATTCCAATACATTCAACGCAGCTGTGTACTGCAAGCAAAGGCAGAAGGGTATCAGGAGATTTTGTATATATATATATATATATATATATATATATATATATATATATATATATATATATATAATTAAAAGTCGCCTGGTGGCCTAAAGTCTGTATTAGCCAGACAGCGAGGGAGTCAATTCCGTTTTCACTATCGTTAGACCAATGAGATTGGTTTGTGTCTGAGGTGAAGTGCCACACCTACGATCAGATTCTTACTATATCACACAGATCTGCTGAGTTGGCGAAGGCCTGTATCGAACCCGGAACCTTGTGGTACCTAGTCGGACGCTCGACCGACTGAGTGATATAATTACCAGGTTAGTTAGTGTTATAATGATTCTAAGGTGGACCTTTTTTAACAACGGAATGCTATAGTTGTTCTGGTCCAAGCTGAGCTGACTTTTAAACCTTTTACTTTACCGCGCGCACACAAACATATATATATATATATATATATATATATATATATATATATTTGGGAGAATATGTGCTTAAAGTCGTACCTAATTTTGAAAGTTAATTAATTAATAATTAATTAATTAGGCGGGCATACCTATTCAAATGTAAGGCTAAACAAATCGAGAAAAATCAATCTGTATATACATTTCGGCCTATTAGGCCTCATCAGCAGAGCTATAGATAGGAAGGCCTAATAGGCCGAAATGTACATACAGATTGATTTTTCTCGATTTGTTTAGCCTTACATTTGAATAGGTATGCCCGCCTAATTAATTAATTATTAATTAACTTTCAAAATTAGGTACGACTTTAAATAAGCACATATTCTCCCAAAAATTTTCGGCTAAAAAAAAAAGCCATATCAAAAACACATCGCTTGTGTATTTACTTCTCATATATATATATATATATATATATATATATATATATATATATATATATATACTAGCAAATATATGCACCCTCCGGGTGCAAGTATTTAAGTTTTAATGTAATAAAATATCGTATTAAATTAGAAAGGCTAATGAAACTAAATAAGAATACAGATAACAAGATTTGAAACAGAGGGAGTATAATCGAAAAATAGAACAACTGAAACTTACTCTTCCATCACTCTCGTCTTTTATTGTTATTTTTTCTAATTTAAGTATTTAGTTAAAAGAGGAAGTAAAGAATAAAATGACAGTTCTTTTTTCTTGTTAATGGATTTCTTTTCAGATTAATTGAAGAGGCTTTTGTTTATATTCATTAAAATAAAACCAAACAGTTAGAAATCAATAATACTAAGCACAAATTTATTAAAATCACATTTTAAATATCAATATGCAAATTAGCCTTCCCGTTCACACTGTAAACTGCTATTTCGTTGTATATATAAATATAATTGCATGTTGTTAGTATGTAGACATGGTTAACAGTATTAATAATGTAAAACAATTTTATTAATAATTGAGGTTATAATAAAAATAAATTCATGGTGAATGTGACGTCAATAACTAAGGGAATTGTGACTTGAGTAGTAATTTAGTTTCGGTTACAGACAGAAAAACACACAATCTCCATTATAATAAGATATATTCACATTTTACTTAAGGAAAAAATCTGATGTTTCTCTATTCCCAGGTTAAACTTTTGTAGACGTTCCCTAATTTCACACGAACATTCCAATACATTCAACGCAGTGTACTACAAGCAAAGGTAGAGGGAAAGAAGGGTTTTAGGATATATATATATATATATATATATATAAAGGTAAGAGGGGAAAGAAGGGTGTTATGATAATGTTCTTAGCTACCCGACTAAAATACCCAGGAAACTGGAAAATAGATTTCCTGTTAAATAGAATGGTTGACATGCTTTTTCCGGAGTCACACTTCCACTGCCTCTGGACGAGAAACACCGATATTTGGGTTAGACAATAAGTTGACGTGCTTGTTCGTTTTTTTTTTGGGGGGGGTTCTGAAATGGGGACATCTCTCTTGCCTGATTGACAATTTTATTTTAATTTCTTCCTCTAGGCCTTCACCGTCTTTTCTCCCTCTTTACGTTTATTTCCTTGTTTGGGCGGGGGAGGGGTTAGTACGACATTTTGACCCGTGCCTCACAGGGCGGTAAACATTGTGGCTTTCAGATTTTTATTCATTCACATATTACTAGCAGGACCTGTGGATATACCACAATATGATAATTTAATCATTACAACGTTTGATATGTTTACTTAAGAGCTATTACAAAAAGTTCAATTTTTAAAAAGTATAATAATCTTCATTTAACTCTCACACTTTTTTCATTACATACGATTGAAAAAGATCGGTCTTATCGCTTCCGCGCGCTCTCCCTCTCTATTTTCTCTACTCTCTTTCTTATTATATTTTTTCTATGTAGCATGTCCTTTTTCTTCTCTTTCTTTCTTTATGATAAAAACGGTCCATTATTTAGCAGAGGTGATGACATTCATAAGAAATAAGAATTTGGTGATTAAACGACACCAGATAATCAGGATTTACATTTTTGTATTTCATCATGGACAATTTAGATGGTCTTATTTTTAACCAAGGGGGTGTTGCAAGATGATAACGGTTGAAACATTAAGGAAACATTGATATATTGATTAAACGTTCAGGCGGTAGACTTTTGTCTCTCGACTTACAAAAGCCCCCAATTTTTTTTTATCTGATGAGTTAAAAAGAAATGTTTAATATGAAATCTAGTGGTAGTATCTGTTAGAGTCCCAGTTATGGATTAAATAGATAAAATATTATTTTAAAAATGTTAAAAGAAAAGAAAATGAATTTAAAAAAAAATTGAATATCCAGCAAGAATGAATAAAACAAAATCGTCTTTGGCATAAAATAATCCAACGGTCGATATTCCGTAAAAAACAACCAACCCTTTCTTTCTTTTTAAATGTATTTAGCGAAAAATAGAATATAAAGAAACCTGTGTAAAAACGATATTAACCTTGGATTTTTATTTTATTTTATTTATTAATCGGATTTTTTTATTTTTTTAATTTTTAATTTTTTTTTAGTGACAATGAATTTGCTCTCATTTTAGCGGGAATCTGGGAGCGTATGAAATGTTCAGTGGTCATTTTCTTTTCGTATTTTAAAATTCGATTTCAAAGCTGTTGTCTCCCTTTATGTTATTTCCCCCTGTCTTTAACTCTAGATACGGATCCATTGGATTTTGTAATTTTATTGGCAAAAAATAAAATCCTTACTAGACATGGGATATTAAGGAAGCCGAAATAGTTGTTTCTATGCGATAGTATAATGGAATATGTACATGTATAATATTTTTCACAACGCACACTCAGTTGCCAATCGGAAAAGCTGTCTCAACTTTTGGGAAGCTCACAGCAAGAGTGTGGGACAACAGCAAGCTCACAATCCGTACAAAGATACAAGTGTATAGGGCATGTGTTATCAGCACCCTCATGTATGGAAGTGAAACCTGTACCTTATACTCCCACCAAGAGCGGCGGCTAAATAACTTCTACATTCGCTGCCTTAGACGTATACTGGGAATCACCTGGAGGGACAGGATCACTAACACAGCAGTTCTAGAGAGAACTCAACTCCCCAGTTTGTGTTCTCTACTGAGACAACGTCGTCTCCGATGGTTGGGTTATGTACGTCGGATGGATGATGGACAAATCCCGAAAGACATCCTCTATGGAGAGCTTACGTCTGGTAAAAGACAGATTGGTCGCCCTCAGCTGCGATTCAAGGATATCTGCAAGAATGATCTCAGGTGCATTGGCATTGCCACTTCCAGATGGAAAAATTTGGCTCAGGACCGCCCTCGATGGTGGCAGAATCTCCGTAGAGGACTGTTCATGTCAGAAGTCACCCTGACACAACTCCATGAAGCCAAGATGTCTAAAAGAAAGCAGTGACAACAAAGCATCGGCACATCAACATCTTCAGGGACAGTCTTCAAATGCGAAATCTGTGGTCAAGAATCTTTTTCAAACATCGGACTTCACAGTCACAGGAAGCGCTGTAACTTCAGGGGCACATAAAAACTTTATTATAGTCTTCCGAGACTGAAATGCCAATGATGATGAATATTTTCCCCAACGCACACATACTACATTCTGATTTTAGGTTGAAATATAGGCACTTTTATCTTACTATATTCGCTGGTCTCGTAATTTCGTTTTGATTGTGTGCTCGCCAATCGTGTGGCTTGTCTTGGGCACGAATTGCCTGGCGGTGTCCATCCCTCTCCATGTCGAGAACTGGTTTAAATTCAGTTTCCCTTCTAGACCAGTCATCATATCAATGTTAAAGAGCCCAGTCTGCCCTACTTTTTAGATGGAGGTAGATAATTGGATTCATACCTTTCCCAAGGGTATTATCGCTGTAGGAAATGCAAACGGTCTAATTCAGGATTTGAACTCTGCTCGAAGAGTTCACTTCCTTCGACGACCATAACGAATGTAAATTTGGCAAAAGTTTGGTCGGGAATTAAATTTCCTAGTTCCTGTGTCGTTGACGCCAGACTTCCCTTTTATAGTGCAATGTTAGGTACTGCCTTAGGGATGAAATTAACATAACCGCCCCCACCTTTTTCTGTGTTTAGCACTTAAGACTTAAAACTTAGCTCAAAAGGAACATACATTGTACATGCATGTCGGTCCAAAGATTTGATAACGATTCTCTAACTCTAGGCAAAAGTGCCAGTGAGTGACCCCCGTATCGTAGGCCGAGCGCACATATACTACACTGATCATAGGCAGAAGTTCAGTTTTATATGTAAATGACCTCTTTTTTTTTTACGGGTACTTAGTTTATTCTTCTTGCTGACATGACGCTGCTTGTCACGTGACAGGAAGATGGTAAACTTTTTTTCGCAATTCAAATAAAATCTTTACTGACTACTTATTTCAATATGACATGGACAGATTTTATGCATTTTTCACCTGCTAATTTGGAAAAAACATTTCGTGAATATCCTTAAATATTTTTGCATTTCTTCGTTTGTTTTTCTTTTCTGCCTATGTCACTTCATATCTTATTTGCGTTTTCCATCCTTTGTCTCCTTGATTTTTTCCTTGATTTTTTCCTCCTTTCTCTCCTTGATTTTTTCCCTCCTTGATTTTTTTCCCCTCCTTTCTCTCCCTTGATTTTTCCCTCCTTTCTCTCCTTGATTTTTTCCCTCCTTTCTCTCCTTGATTTTTCCTGATTTTTCCTCCTTTCTCTCCCTTGATTTTCCCTCCTTTCTCTCCCTTGATTTTTCCCCTCCTTTCTCTCCTTGATTTTTCTCCTTTCTCTCCCTTGATTTTTCCCCTCCTTTCTCTCCCTTGATTTTCCCCTCCTTTCTCTCCCTTGATTTTCCCCCTCCTTCTCTCCTTGATTTTTCCCCTCCTTTCTCTCCCTTGATTTTCCCCTTGATTTTCCCCCTCCTTTCTCTCCTTGATTTTTCCCCCTCCTTTCTCTCCCTTGATTTTCCCCTCCTTTCTCTCCTGATTTTCCCCCTCCTTTCTCTCCCTTGATTTTCCCCCTCCTTTCTCTCCTTGATTTTCCCCTCCTTTCTCTCCCTTGATTTTCCCCCTCCTTTCTCTCCCTTGATTTTCCCCCTCCTTTCTCTCCCTTGATTTTTCCCCTCTCCCTTGCCCTTGATTTTTCCCCTCCTTTCTCTCCCTTATCTTTCTCCTCCTTTCTCTCCCTTTATCTTTCTCCTCCTTTCTCCTCCTACTCTCAACAGCCTTTATTCCTCCTCTTTTTCTTATTTATTCCTTTCATCCTTTCAATTATATTTCTAATCAAATATTCATCAATGAATTTTCCAAGCAAACAAATGTTCTTTTTCTTTCTTTTCCAGTAAGATGTGGTGGAACTTTATCAGAAAGTGCTGGCTCTATAAAGAGTCCCAATTATCCCAACCAGTACCCACCCGACAGTCATTGTGAGTGGAAAATCAAGGCACCCCCTGGTAACCTAATAAGAATTCATTCGACGGCATTTCATCTGGAAGGAACTATCTGCGAGTAAGTGCCCTCCTTACATTCTCAATCTATATAGCAATAACATTTAGATTTTTTTGCCTCGGCTTCTCAGCTAATTGATTCCCTATTTCCCCTCTCTCTTTTTATATCTCTCTCTCTTATCTCTCTCATATATATATTATATATATATATATATATATATATATATATATATTGCTTTCCTTCTTCTCTCTTCCGTAGCTAGCTCTTCGTTCTTCTCTCTTCCGTAGCTAGCTCTTCCTTCTCTTCTCTCTCCCTCCCGTAGTTAGCTATATCTTCCGGTCTTTCACTCTCCCTCTCTCCCGAAGGTAGCTCTATCTCTACCTTTTATTTCGCTCTTTCTTCGCCCCCCTCTCTCTCCTCACAAAGTTATATCTACATCTACTTCCCCCCTCTCTCTTTTCACGCGAAGATAATTATATCTTCCTTCCTCTCTCCCGAAGCTGAAGCATTTAACAACATAGAAAAAGTCCAACCTAGAATCATTTCTACTACGTTTAATGGTAATCCCTGCATGACTGTAGTCTTTTACTACAGCCCCACAAATGTCAACGATGAAACTGACATCGAAACGTTTTACAACGAGCTATCCTCCCTATGTAGACACACTCTCAAACACTTCGTCAGCGCCCATCTAGAGGCAGCAGCAGAATGCATACCGACCAAACAAAGAGCAAAACACTGTTCCCTGGGAAACAGATACAATCAGAATAAAAAGAAATGATATTAAAATAGCATCCCAACGTAGTACAGCAAACCCTACTAACACCAATATAGAAAACCTTTAAAAAGCCCAAGCAGAACTAACAGAAATATATAAAAGAGAACAGATACAATACATTCAAAAACAAATAAAAAAATCAGAGATGCAGTAGAATACAGAAAGTCCCGATTAGCATGTGAAACCGTAAATGAAATTAGTGGTAGGAAAAGTATCCCTAGATCAAAGCTGGAGGCATCCAGCCAAAAAGATAGACTCCAGAAATGGAAAGAACACTTCCAGAAACTATTAGGAACTCCCACTAAAATCATAGAAAATAATACCCCCAGATAATAAATAACCAATTAAACATTAGACTAGTAGATTTTACAATAGGGGAACTCGATGAAGTACTTAAAAACTAAAAAAAAAAAAAAAAAAAAAGGCTGCGGGCCTCGACGAAATATCCCCAGAGGTCTGGAAAATAATGAAATTTGATGATATACTACTTAAACTATGCAATGCAGTATACAGACAAAACCCGATACAAAAATGGACGAAGAGCTACACCCTACCATTCCCCAAAAAAGGAGACCATGGAATCGCTAAGAACTACAGAGGTATAACCCTTACTGCAATAGTTGTTAAGATATATAACGCGGTTCTCCTTAATCGCATCAGACCTGAAATAGAGAAAATCCTTAGAAAAACCAAAACGGATTCTGCAGAAATCGGTCCACAACATCTCAGATCCTGACTATTCGCCGAATTATAGAAGGGGTCCGAGCAAAGAATCTCGAGGCAACCATACTATTTGTAGACTTCTCAAGAGCATTTGATTCCATACACAGAGGGAAAATGGAACAAATACTACTAGCATACAGCCTCCCAAAAGAAATAGTTACCACCATAATGATGCTTTATCAAAACATCAAAGCCATGGTACGTTGACCTGATGGAGATAGAAATTTCTTTGACATCGTCGCTGGAGTCATACAAGGAGATACGCTAGCGCCATATATTTATAATATGCGTAGATTATATACTCCGAGCATCATTAGATCCCATAAAAGAAAAAAGGCCTCACACTAAAGAAGGCAAGAAGCGGGTGATATCCCGCACAGACTACTACGAATACGGATTACGCAGATTATCTGGCACTTCTCGCAAATATACCTACGCAGGCCGAATCTTGGCTACACAGCCTTGAAAAGGCAGCACGGAACATCGGTGAACTCTGATAAAACCGAATTCATGTGTTTTAGAAATGAAGGAGACATCTCCACACTCGATGGTAAACTCCTGAAATCGGTGAAACAATTCACATACCTAGGTAGTAATATCTCGTCAACAGAAAGCGACGGCAATGCACGCATAAGTAAGGCATGGGCTGCTTTAAACAAATTGTCAGTGATATAGAAATCCGTTATTGCTGACAAATTAAAGTGAAAATTCTTCCAAGCCGTAGTTGTACCAGTGTTACTGTATGGCTGCACTATCTGGACTCTAACGAAGCGCCTAGAGAATAAGCTAGATGGGACTTGCACGAAAATGCTGCTTGCAATATTAAACAAGACGTGGAAACAACACCCCACGAGAAAACAGCTGTTTAACCACCTGCCCCATATCGCACAAACCATCCGTGTGAGGCGATCAAGACATGCTGAGCACTGCTGTAGAAACAAGGATGAACTTATAAGTGACGTTCTTCTGTGGAAGCCAACACATGGGCACACCAGAGTGGGTCACCCAACAAAGACGTACTTAGATCAACCCTGCACGGATACTGGATGCTGCGCTGAGGGTCTCCGGAGGCAATGAATGATAGGGAAGGATGGCGAGAGATTGTCATGGATATCCGCGCTGCCAGCGCGACAGGATGATGATGATGATCCTCTCTCTCTCTCTCTCTCTCTCTCTCTCTCTCTCTCTCTCTCTCTATCAGTATTTGTAAAAAATAGTTCTCTCTCTCTCTCGTCTCCCTCCACGTCTCCCCTCCCCTCCTCTCTCTCTATCCCGTCTCCCCTCCTCTCTCTCTATCCGTCTCCCCTCCTCTCTCTCTATCCCGTCTCCCTCCTCTCTCTCTATCCCGTCTCCACTCTCTCTCTCTCTCTCTGTCTCCACTCTTTCTCTCTCTGTCTCCACTCTTTCTCTCTCTGTCTCCACTCTTTTCTCTCTCTGTCTCCACTCTTTCTCTCTCTGTCTCACTCTTTCTCTCTCCATCTCTCTTTCTCTCCCCTCTTTCTCTCCCCATCTCCTCTCTACCCGCCTCTCTCTGTCTCCCCCCGTCTCTCTCTGTCTCCTCCCGTCTCTCTCTCTCTGTCTCCCCCCGTCTCTCTCTCTCTGTCTCCCCCCGTCTCTCTCTCTCTGTCTCCCCCGTCTCTCATATATTCGTCTGAAAATGAGAAATGGTTTAACCATTTTTGGAAGCAAAGTTCTGTGAATAAATTCTAACAAGACGCAAAGAACATTTTGTCTCACGAGGGAACAAAACAGAAACAAAATTTCCCTCGTGAAGTAAAAAAAATATGAATCGTGATTTTCTTTTCTTTCGCCACTTTTTCTTTCTTCTCACTGGACTGATAACATGGAAACCGTATCATCCTCTTCTCTCCACCCTCATCCCGTTCACCCCCCCACCTCGACCCCCCTCTCGTCTTATCGCTTTTTACTTGGAAGCTTTCTTTCCAATCGCCCAACTAAATGTGGTTTCAATTACAAAATGTTCGGATCACTACTAATACAGGGACCGGTTTCTCACCGAACATGCACAGCTTCGGGGGGTGGGGCGGAGTAAGGGCCATTACATAATACCTTCACTCGAAATGGGTCATTTTATTTATTTATTTTAAAAAAAAAAGTTCACAGGCTATAATTCTAACGTTTGTTTCCCATAGTCTTGAAGATCGTGGAGATGCATTTCATGGGTTAGATCATCGGTTCTCATATTTATCTTGCTCGAGGGGCACTTGAGAATCAACTCTTTTATTACGATTCGTGTGGACATATTTAGGGCTGTAGGTGAAGTAGTCTTACAGTGAAGATCCTTGTGGCATAAATTGAAGTAGAAAGATGTAGTATCAGTTTTAATCCTTGTCAACTGATCCGTGTTAAGGAGTCGTATTATCCTCGATCAGTTGGTCCGTAGTTAGTTGAATAATCCTTGTCTGTACATCCAGCGAGCAATTGTACGACAATTAATCAACGCCTTTAAACAGTAAATTAAATGCATGTTTGGGCGTTTTTGATTGACCGATTCAGCCAACACTGTTTTGGAAGTGTTTATAAATACAAGTTGTAATCTTCAGCACATCTTATACCCAAAGATAATTCATCTTTTTAAAGAAAATTACGGCTAACAAACTTTTTCTCTTTCAAAATATGTAGGCTTGACATAACCCCGGACGGGTTGATATGCCGTTAAAATCAATAAACAAACAAATCTTTCAAAATAGGCTATTCCGATCGTTTTGATTTTTATGAACGAGTATCTATTTACTCAACCCCTCCGACATTGGCAGAATGACACAAGATCAAATTTTAAATGGAGTAAAAGTAAAGTCGTCGAGGTGACCTAAATTCGGTATCAGCCAGACAGTGAAGGAGTCTATCCCCTTTTCACTAGCGTCAGATAATGAAGATTATTTTAGCGTCTGAAGTGGAGCGCTACACTTTCCATCAGCTCCTCACTTTACAGCACAGATCTCTGTGCTACTCATACACTGAGTTTCAAATAAAGTGATTTTTCAGTGTAAACAAGGGACACGAGCGAGAGCGGCTACCAGCGGCTTATAGTAGGATTTCAGTTGTGGGAATGCCACTGTGAACAGTTTAAAGTAGGCAAAGTTAAAGAAGAAATAACATCAATTCTAATGAAATCCTCCATCCTAGCAAACTTTCTCTGTGTACCATGTCCTTTTTCTTTTCTTTTTCCTTTTCTTTATTATTAAAAACGGAATGCTTCATTATTTAGCTGAGTGACGACACCCATAAGAAATAAGAATTCGGTGAATAAGCAACTCCAGATAATCAGTGTGTGTGAGTGTATATATATATATATATATATATATATATATATATATAGTTCTGTCCAGTATTTGAACACGTCTCACCGTGCCCATTTCGTACGACGGTAACCATTACACCACACGCCTCCCATTATATATATATATATATATATATATATAAATAAAAGCAACCCCACCGCATGAGTAGCATGTGTCATATGGTCAATTTTTTAAGTGGAATTTAATAGATTTGAATTCAGAGTTTTCCTTCTCCTTTACCGGCTACCATACTAAGATTAACGAGCCTTGTCTGCCCTACTATTTACCCATAATTGGAGGGAGAGTAGTTGTATGCATATCTTTCCCAATGACATTAGAGCTATGTGAAATGAAAACAGCTTTGTCCAGGATTTGAACTCGAATCAACTAGTCCATTTCCTACGACGATAACCATCTCACCACGCTCCTCTATGATTTAATATACACTTCTCCATAATTCTTTGTAAAATAACTGCTATTTAGCCAATAACTTAATTTAAAACTAAATTTTCTTTCCTTTCTTCCAGTTTTGATTATTTGTATATTGAAGATTTGGGTTACCCCCCACCAGGAAAAAGTAAATCCAGTAAACTGTTCTGCGGTCAAGATCCAATTCATTTTCAGTCGATCACCAATGAAGTTCAGATTACGTTCGTATCCGACTCGAACGACAATTATTATGGATTTAAACTTATTTTTACCCGGTTTGATGCTTCAATGGGTAAGTTATTATTGTTATTTTTTTCTATTTCTAAACTACTAAAATGACCCATGAGATCTTCGTTGTATTGTATTTTCCTTTTTATTTTATTTGCTTTTAGATTAAGAAAAAAAGTGTTTATTTGGTATTTTCTGCTCGGGTTAGCTCAGTCGGTAGAGCGTTCGGCTAGAAACAACAAGGTTCCTAGTTCGATACCCACCCTCGCCAACTCAGCGTATGAGTAGCACAGGGATCTGTGCGGTAAAGGAGCTGATTGTAAGTGTGGCGCTCCACCTCAGAAGCTAAAATAATCTCCTTGGTCTAGCGCTATTGAAAAGGGGGATAGAATCCCTTGCTGCATGGCTGATACCGACATTAGGCCGCCCCGACGACTTTACTTTTTTTATATTGCGCACACAAATTGGAAAAAAAAAAAAACAGGGAACATCATGTGAGAATAAGAAAATAAATAAACAAAAACCCGGTAGAAAAAAACAGGGAAAATCGTGTGAGAATAAGAAAATAAATAAACAAAAACCTGGTAGAAAAAACAGGGAAAATCGTGTGAGAATAAGAAAATAAATAAACAAAAACCTGGTAGAAAAAAACAGGGAAAATCGTGTGAGAATAAGAAATAAATAAACAAAACCTGGTAGAAGAAAACAGGGAAAATCGTGTGAGAATGAGAAAATAAATAAACAAAAACCGGGTAGAAAAAAACAGGGAAAATCGTGTGAGAATAAGAAAATAAATAAACAAAAACCTGGTAGAAGAAAAAGGGAAAATCGTGTGAGAATAAGAAAATAAATAAACAAAAACCTGGTAGAAGAAAACAGGGAAAAATCGTGTGAGAATAAGAAAATAAATAACAAAAACCCGGTAGAAAAAACAGGGAAAATCGTGTGAGAATAAGAAAATAAATAAACAAAAACCTGGTAGAAGAAAACAGGGAAAATCGTGTGAGAATAAGAAAATAAATAAACAAAAACCTGGTAGAAAAAAAAAACAAAACCGTTCGCATCAGAAAAAAGAGACGACCCGTCTTCCCATTGGCTAAGAAAAAAAAAGGCGGGACTAAAACTATTTTATGGACACTAATTTAAAAATAATAACCATATTCAGCTAACAGTTTTAAAATGCAACGGACAAATTAATATTATTTAAATTACCACAATTATACAATTTGGTGAACACAGTGTGTGACACGCGGAACACTGGACAGCTATTTTTTTTTTTTACCTTATTAGGTCTCGTTAGTAGTGTATACCACGATCTCCAACACTTGAGATCGAACCAGCGACCATAGCTGAAACTCTACCTCTGACCCAACCATCTAACCCTACTTTGTTTTCTAGCCCATTACGTGGCATTGCAGAGAACAAGATCACCTCTAGGGCCACGTCTTCCCAAGCCGGTCGTTCGTATACACATGACCCAACTTCATGGGCAAGGAAATAGAAAATTTGTAGATAGAGGAATTATTCTGTTACATAATAAATGGATCCCTAATACATTTTTAAGGTAGTGTAGAAATCATTATGGCGATCAGTACAGCTGATGGCCTTGAGAGTGAGTGACAATGCTTGACCTCACTCTGACCTTGCCTTGCGGGATAGACCGTGAGAAACAGAACCCCGATAGAAAGGCCCCTTCCGGTTTAAGGATACTAAGTAACTTAGTCAGTTAGAACTTAGAAGCCGAGCTAGCAAGATGTAAGGATCCGCGTGCATTGTCTGGTCTGGGGATTTATGAATAAAGTAACATCAACATAAATCGAAGTCTTGTGTTTATTACTAAAAATGACACAAGGCTTCTGATAAGAAGAAATCCCAACAGAAACCAGACCCGGAATCCTCAATAGAAGACCAGACGAGACCTTAGAAGATATACCAGCCCAAGAAAGATGATAGACGATCAGAAGCAAAGCCGGCCAGAGAAGAATAGACGACAGAGTAAGAAGTAAGAGAAGTATATTACACATACCTATTTAGTGCCGGTAAAGAAGGCGCTATGCAACAATTCCTCTATCTATAAATTAATATTTAATTAACCTCTTGGTTATAAAAGGGTACCAAACTGATGGACGGAACTACCGTAGCTTCTTATTTCATTCATGACGGCGCTCACTACTATCTTAAGAGGATTCCAAAGTTGATAATTCTATTTTTCAGACGGAACCATTGTGAAAAAAAAATTGAAATAGATCACTAATTAGGACTGAGCCTATTCTAGTAGTGACCAAGGGCTCTTTAGACCAGTGAAATAGATCACTAATTAGGAATGAGCCTATTCTAGTAGTGACCACCCCAAGCGGAGTTTAACAGGTTGGAATTCAGTTCTTCTCCCAGACTGATTGCCTAGCCAAGATTAAAGTGTCCAATCTGTCCTACTATCTACTCATAGCTGGAAGGAGAGTGGCTGGATTCATACCATTCCCAAGCGTATTAGTGCTATGGGAACTGTAGCTTTGCACAGGATTTGAACTCTGGTCGACAAGTCCCATTTCCTACGACTCTAACCATTACACAACGGCCTCCAACTAAATGTTGAATATTTAATAAGATGATCCAATATGAATGAGTAATTCTTTTTTTTTTAAAATCTATTTTACGTTAATGCGAAGTGTCTGGTAAGCGAAGTTTTAAATCTATTAATAATGGAGATTGTGTGTGTATTTCTGTCTGTAACAAAAATTACGTCATAGCTCTACGTCACAGCATTCTCAAAATTTGAGTAAGTAGTTTAAAAAATGTTTTTTTTTTACCCTCGACCTTTTTTTTTCAGTAACAAGAAGTTAACAAAAAGTTTACAAATAAATAAGTACCGACGATCTTGTGTAAACTTTATGTGGAAAATATTCAAAATAATTGTTTGATTAAGAATTAATACATGCGCGCAACATTGTATTTGAGGAGGACAGGACTAAGTTTCCATTTCAATTTGTTTTATCTTATTTATTTTATTTTTCTCCTTTAATAAATATGTGGATTTTGCTTACTTATACAAACCCTCTGACATTGAATTTTTAACTCCCACCCACTCAGGCGCAATATCTTTCAAAAATTAACTTTTACACCGCCCGGAGGGTGTTTTCTGTTTCTAGTTCTTTTAATGAAGATATGTAGAATAAATATGCGACTGGTGACCAGACTTTCGGACCACACTGTAGAATTCCAAATACCCTACTTGTTACAAAACTTGTTACAAAAACTTTGTTACAAAATTCCAAATACCCTACTTGTTACACTTGTTCTAATACTGAACTTGAATATATTTTCTAAAAATGGTTAGAATCGTAATAAATGGACTCGTCAACGCGAGTTCAATTCCTGGACGAAGCTGTTGGAATTTCACATGGCGCTAATACCCTTGGGAAAGGTATGAATCCAATTCTCCCTCCAGCTATGGGTAAATAGCAGGGCAGACTGGACTCTTTAACCATGGCTAGGTAACCAGTCTAGGAGAAGGAAAACTCTGAATTCAAACTGACCTTGTGTCGCATTATATATAACATTTCCATAGCGAAACGTTCTATTTTGTTCTGATTCTTTGAGGAGAGAACAAGATTGCATTTCTGTAGAAATTGATCCTTGGCTCAAATACCGAAAACGCTCGGATGGATTTTGTAGCATTCAATTATTGTAGCAGGAATAACGGGTAGAGCAAGCGTAAGAGAACCCGGTTGTGTCTTGTATGTTTGAATCGAATTCGCATCTTTGGGAATGCGACAAAAACATGAATTAGAAGTGACGCGGGCGCGTGGCTTGGTCCAGGTGCCCGGATGCACGAAACGTTAGGTCAATAAATAGACAGGCCATAAGCGAGTTGGGACAGGATTCAGAAGGTACCGATCTTACACATTCGGAAGGAAGGAAGGATATATATATCCACCTGGAATGTCTGGACACCTCCCGATCTCGAGAGATTGGGAAACCCCAAACTACGAACTGGTATCGTGACAGGGGAGCATCTCGATATGGGCCGACATCAATGCCCTTGCGGAAGTCAGTTTCAGCTATAAGGACCAATTGACAGAAGGGGGTGGTGTGATACACACCCTCATGGAAAGACAGGCCGATGGTAGCTGTAAGAAGTTTGAGGTAAAGTAAGCCCTCCACCCTGAAGCGACACATGAGGGACGCCATGGAAACATTTCCTACATTGAAGTCTGACCTGTGTGGCAGGGCCTGTATGTCGAGGATTTCATATGTGTGACAGGGTACATAAAACAAGCCGAATCCATAGGCCACCTGCATGCTCACAACTGCTCACAACTGAACTACTTGTAGAAATGGCCTTATTCTGTCAAAAGCGGCAATCACCATATATATATATATATATATATATATATTGTGGAATAAAACAGATAAAACAAAACAACTTCATCAATTGATATTTCGCCGAGTGTGTATTAACAAGGCTTCGTCAGAAATTTCTCGTTAATACACCGAAGTGAAATATTAATTGAATGAAGTTTTTGTTTTATCTGCTTTTATTCCTCAACTTTTAATTACATTTTGTTGGATTTTACTCCATCTGTTATTTTTCATATATATGTATATTAGGATGGCCCAAAGATCATCTGCTCGCGGCAGATTTAAAAAAAAAACAAATTAAAATTAATTAAATTGATTATTTAAGGTCAAACTTTTGTCTAAATCGATAAGTAGTAACGTAATGACCATCATTTAAAAAAAAGGAAGAAAAATATCATTACATATGCAGTTTATTTTTAATACATTTAAAACGATTTGTTTTGGTCAATTTCGATCTCGATCTGACATTTTGTCTGTTTTTCAATGGTTTCAAGGGCTTGTTTACAAATTTGATATAACATTCGCGATTGCAAAAAAATTTACCAAAAATCAGTGAATTCTCCGATTTTAATGAAATTTTCAGTATTGATTTATCAATTAATGAATTTTATAATGCATTAGTTATTTTATTTCAAAACTATAATTAAATATTTTTGCTATGAAAAATAAATATATAAAATTCATTTAAAATATGAAAAGGCTGATGTTAAGTTTAAAATGTTATATTTTTAGTTTCTAGAAATAAATATCTATTTAATGCAAACCTTATTTTAGATACAAAAAGTAATAAGTTTTGAAGAAAAAAACTCTATTGAAAATTTAGGTCCCCCCTTTTTAAACAGAAAAAATATCGATGTATATTTTTTTCTTTTATAAGATAATAGCCAATTAAGTGACCTGAAAAAATGAGTTTTGAAATAAAATAAATAATGCATTACAAAGATTATTCTTTGATAAATAGATAAACACTGAACATTTCATTAAAATCCGATAATTCCCTGATTTTTGGTAAATTATTTTCAGTAGGGAGGGCTAAATTAATTTTGTCAAAAACGCGTTTTCGGTCAATTTTGGGCCACCCTAATATATACATACATGGGATTGCCACTTCTTCGCAGAAGTAAGCCATTTCTACAAGTGATTCGGTTGTGAGCATGCAGAGGGCCCCATTTTTTAAAATGTTCCCTGTCACATTTGACCCCTTTCTCAGCTTCCTCTCGCCTGCGACCATACGTGACTGAGAAGCCCAGCCCTTGACAGGCAGGCCCTGCCACACAGGTCACATATATGGTCAGTCTTTACTGTAGGAAATGTGTACGTACCGTCCGTCATGGGCCGCTTCAGGATGGGGTGCTCGAGTTGACTTACCTCAAATCCTTACAGCTACCATCGGCCTGCCTTTCCAAGAGAAAGTGTACCGGCCCCAAATTCTGTCAATTGGTCCTCATCGCTAAAGCGGACTTCCACAAGGGTCACGATGTTTGCTCCATATCGAGAGTTCTTTGACGCGATACCAGTTCGTTGTTTGGGGTTTCAAGATCCCTCAAGATTGAGATGTGTCTGAACATTCCAGGTGGCTATTTAGCCTAGGTTTGTTGTTGTAATATTTTTTGTTTCAGTCCTGATAATGTAAACAGTCGCCAGCCGCTCGCGGCATATGTTTAGTTTGTGTAGGTGGGCAATACTACCCAAGGGGCTACTCAGTCCCTCACAACCTCGCCACGTGTGGATTCACAGCTGTGTGCTTCCAGCCCGTCAGGCCTGCACACGCCACCATTCCTCCATTATCGTGGGACTTGTAGAAATATCTGCACATGGTAACATGTTGTGCGCTTGTGCTACACGCACTACATGCTCTCCTTCCCCAAAGTCTAGTATCAGTGACATGCTGAGCAGGATGACTGAGAGACTTTGGGGAACGCAGGTAGATGATCTTACAAGATCTACGGGTCCACCACACCGGAAAAAAAAAAATTTCTCTAATATTTTCTAAGGTACAATTTTCTATTAAATAGGTGACATACAATTTTATAATTTCACCATATATTACATTTAAAACAAAAAAACAACAAAACAATAAGACCTATTAAAATATTGAAAAGAAAAATGGACAAGTAAATAAGATTAATATTATTAAATGTCAATGATATTAAACGTTATGACAATTTAAATCACTAAATAATGAAAAATATTATAAAACGCAAGGAGATACACAATTAAAAGTAAAGTTTAACTTAGCAATGAGTCCACAATCTCTTGTAGTCTTCCAGCTTAGGAAGATTGGCTTGTCATGGTCGTTTTTTTTTTGTAGCTTTTACTCGGAGGTTCATGGGGGAAAAGGGACGTTTTCGCTGGTTTGGTTAACAATATTCTGCTTAGCCACTAATGGACTGCCCCCACTCCACCCCGATAAACTATTAATCTCTAATTCAGTTATTGTAGACGTAATTTTCTTGAGTGGCTAACGTCTTGGTATGGTTCCCTAGAGAGAAAAATCTTGTATTTCTTAACAAAAGAAATCGTTCCGAACGATTTTTTTTGTAAATACATAAATAAATGAAAAGAAAACAGAACTTTTCTCTTTAATTTTCTTTTTTTTTTTTTTTTTTTCCAATTTCCGGATGGGATGAAATGATATATTCAGTCATACTAACAGGACCTGTGGATATACCACAGTATGATATTTTAATTATTACAAAGTTTGATATGTTTACTTAAGAGCTATTGCAAAATAGTTCAATATGTAACAAGTATAATAATATTGATATAACTCTCACTCTTTTTTTTTTCTTTCTTCTTTTCATTATGCTTGATTGAAACAGATTACCGTTATCGCTTCCGTCCTCTTACCTCATATCTTTCCCTACTCTCTCTTATTATATTTTTCTGTGTAACGCCCTTTTTCTTCCCTTTCTTTATAATAAAAATGGAAGGGTCCATTATTTAGCTGAGGTGACGACACTCATAAGAAATAAGAATTCGGCAGATAAGCAACACCAGATAATGAGAATTTACATTTCTTCTTGGACAATTTGGACGGTCTCATGTTGTAAGATGATAACGGTCGTACAATTAAGGAACCCGAGTATTAGTATATAGATAACTTTTGTGACGACATTCCCAAAATTTCCATTACATTTGCGATACGATACGTATAACATTTTCATTATCTTACCCGTATCCACCATTTTCAACGGTTGACGTGAAGAGGACAAAAAGATATTATCTTTACCACTTGTCAGCCCTGTAAAATACACCGACTGCACCTCTACAGAGAGTACGACTCCCTCCCTCAATGATGGCCGTGGGTGGTGACCCGTGATGCTTAACAGAAGCTCACTTAGGCTAGACAGACTGTAGGAGAGGCCCCTCTAATCGGTTTGTCCCGACCCTATTGCCCTTATGGCAAAATCCCAACCCTCGTTATGATATATGTGCTAGAAGGCGGTGTCTGATGGTCTTTGTGTTCTGGGTATGACGTTAAACTGCATCTAATGGTGAGTTTCTAATTATGGCTCTCTGTGGAGTGTGAATTGCGCCTTTCAGGTCCACTATGACTCGGAGTGGTAGTACCTGTTAGGGTCCCATCTATAGATTAAATAGATAAAAATGACTTTAAAAAATGTAATACCCAACAAAAATGAATAAAGCAAAGTCTTCGGCATGAAATAACCCAACAAGGGTTGACATGCCATAAAATCAAACCAACCAACCACTTTTAAAAAAAAATATTCGTATTTGATATGCAAGGGTACAAAAAGACTCTTACATAAAAAATATAAATATTAACGTACAATGAACCCGATTCCTTCACCTTTAAAATAACCCCAGACAGATTGACATGCCGTTAAAATTATCTAATCAACAAAAACAGTTTTATTATTGACTAATTAATTAAACCGTGTTAATAACACAGTTTAATTAGTATATACGAATATTTAATTATATAAATACAACAAAGTAAACTTAATGAATTAAACCGAAACTAAACTATTGTGGTACCTTGACTTATGATTTTAATTAGTTTCACTCGTAAACTTTCTTGTACGTATATCAAATCGATTTTCCCCATTGAAATTAACTAAAATACCATTAATCCGCTCCGGCCCTCCCAATGGTACCTTGACTTATGATTTTAATTTGTTCCGCTCATAACTCAATTTCCTCGTATATCAAATCAATTTTTCCCATTAAATAAACTGAAATGCCATTAATCCGCCCCCCCCCCAAAAAAAAACACCCTGATTTTTTGTTGCGTTTTTTTTTTAATTGACAAAAAATAGCGTTGTATTGTATAAAAACATAATAGAATGTAATGAATTATGAGCTGTAATATGTTTTAATATTTATTTTCTATTATAAATATTTTTCTTTGGCGTAATAAATTTGGAAACCTAAATGTTTTCAGTGAACTTATTAACGTAAGCGTATCTGAAGCTCGCCCATGCCTCAAATTAAAATTAATTCGCATCACAAAGCAAAAAATCGACCGAGTGACAGCTTGTATCTCAAAAAACTTAAGGATACTCGTAAGTCAAGGTACCATTAATATATATATATATATATATATATATATATATATATATAAAGAGTGTGTGTAATCATAAATACATATATTATGATACGGTGTGCAGTTATGCGCAACGGAAAATATCAGATATATAGATAAGGTTATGTTGTCGTAATTCTCACATACACGCATACGTATGAAAAAAATTGACTTTGGCTTTCCACAGGAAAATCTAAGAAAATATTTTACTTCTATTACAGTAGTACAAGAAATTGAGAAGGAGAGATGATTTTTAACGTCTCTTTTCCGCTACAATGGTTTTATATAATTTCTAAAAAGAAAAACAAAAAGCACTCTTGAAATTTCTCGAATTTTCACGTTCGTTTCGTGTTCTGTTTTTATTTTTTAAATTTTTTTCTAATTTTTGAACGGTGTTCAGTAAATTGTTATAACTTAAAAAATAATGCCATTAAATGATAGATGGGTTTGAAATATGCCGTAAACTGAAGAAACTTGTTAAAGGGAAGTTTGCGCTGACATTGTTTTTTTAATATTGTAATTGGTGGGCCTTGTATAATCCGTATGACATTCAAGCAGATATGCCAGATTCATATCTTTGTGAATTCTTGTGGCGAGTGAACACAAAGAAAGTAACACTTTTAATATCAATCTTAATAGTTGATTCATAATAAAGCATTTTTCAAACACATCTATCGATTATGGTCTTATTTTGAAGGTATAATAATTTACTGATCACTGCTTCAAAGAAAAAAAAAGTGAAACAGTCTAGAAAGTTCATGAGTACCAACCAAATTAGTTAACCCAGAAGATTGTAAGCGTCTCTTCGACTTAATTGTAAACCTTCAAGTTCAACTTTTAAGTTTGTGAATTTTGCAAACCTGAGAACACACATTCCCTCAAATTATTCAAACAGCATAGTTAATTATTGTCTGAAACAGCAAAACAGCATAGGTTAATTATTAATTGCCTGAATTTTTTAGATGAGGCTTGATGTGAATAATTTTGATGTTTTTGGATTGTTGCCTTCATCTTTATTGTAGTATGTATAAACACGTTTCGACGCTGTATCCTCCAGATTTACTTGGTGTTCCCTGTGTATCCGAGCATGTAATGACCAAATAGTCAACCTATTTAAAATAATTTCCTATATTGGATCATTACTATGCTCAGGGAACACCTGAGAAAGATCGGAAGATACAGCGGCCGAAAAAAATGAAGTATTAAAAGTGTTTTAAAAAATGGAGTTGAAAAAAAAACAATTGAATATCCAGTTTAACATCATACCCAGAACACTAAGATCCTCGGCCATCGGCTTCTAGCACATATATGATAAAAAAAAAAGATTGGGGTTTGGCTTAAGGGCAACAGGGTTGTCATACGACTAAAATAATTCTACAAAAACACTATGGCGGTGGGGGTGAAGATTTTTTTTATCCCTTTGCAGGGGTTGCATTTGACATATTCTAAGTCCCGCCGACAAGGCTTCAACTTGAAAGTGGCCAGTTGACTATTTTTAGTGATCATATATATATATATATATATGCCTTGGCGGTGAAGTCGGCATTATAACGTTTTGGTTTATGCAAACTTCGTCAGGACATGCGGTGAAATGTTATGTGGTGATGGTGGATGGCTTGCGACTTTACCATCAAGAATAAACTCCTCTTTTGGAATACTTCGTGTTTTTATATTTTTATTTAATTCCCTATTTTACTCTCATCTATACATAAAGGACACTTGGTGTGTGTGTATATGTATGTATGTCCGGTTGAAACTTGAAAATGAAATAATTAACGACAACGTAAATATATATATATATCTTGAATATCACCAGTTCTTGGTTTTTGTGCAAAAAATTAAGATTTATTATGATTTATATTCAAAGATATTTATCAAAATATACATAGAAATAGCATTGAAATTCTACTTAAGAATATTCAGCATTTGTAAATCTCAAAAGTAAATAAATCAATACATCAGGGTTTTTGTCCCCCCCCCCTACCCAGGCGACACTGGGTAGCTACTTCTAGTATACATATATAGGAAATGCATTTGACATCTGTTTATGCCTCTGAAGAAACTTCTCTGTGAATATGAGTAAGTTGTGCTTAATGAATCAGCTGTACGTTGGTTAGAATTTAAAAAGCGGATCAAGGTTATATATTAAACGAGTTGTTAATTTTTTTCCTTCTTTTTGTTTATAAAAGAAGAAGAAAAGAAAGGGCACGTCAATCCAAGGACAAAAACGTACATCACGCCACATTTCAAATTTGGGCTTTTTTTAAATTTCATTTTAGCGGTAAAAATAAATACGTCTTGTAAAACTCCTGACTCAGTGCCAATATATATATATATATATATATATATAATATATATATATATATATATATATTTTGTATATGTATAAGTATTAACTTACCGGTGGGTATAAGAACGATCGTTGGAAGCGCACAATATCCAGAGGTTAAGGTTGAGAAAAAACAAATACAAAGTGCTCAATACAATGTAGAGCATAAATTTATTTAAGAATGGAAATGAGTAACCTACTCGAGTTTCATCGATAGATTCTTCAGGGTTACTTTTAAATTAATCGAGTTTACGATTAATCTTTGGTGTTATAAACATGCCCGTTCCAACGGGCATGTTTATAACACCAAAGATTAATCGTAAACTCGATTAATTTAAAAGTAACCCTGAAGAATCTATCGATGAAACTCGAGTAGGTTACTCATTTCCATTCTTAAATATATATATATATATATATATATATATAAAACCAACATGTAAGTAAGTATTTATCGAATCCGTTGGCCACGGGTAGGATGTGACACAAGAATATGTTGGTTGGTTGGATTTTACGGCATGTTAACCCTTGTTTGGTTATTTTATGCCGAAGATATTTTGTTTCGTTCATTCTTCGTGGGTACTCAATTTTTTTAAAACTCAATTTTTAACTCGTTTTTTCTATTTAACTCATAGATAGGACTCTAACAAATACTACCATTCCGGATCAGTCTGAACCTGGGAGTAGTGGTGATGGAGTACTCAACATTCCCCAGAGCTCCAGCCGCCCTGTCGGTGGGGCGTTAGAATACACCGACTGCACCTCTGAAGAGGGGTAAGATTCCCCCAAATGGGGCCACCTGTTGGCCGTGGGTGGCGACCCATGATGCTTAAGGACGGATTCTTGGTGGATGAGCAGTCCATGACCTGCAACACTCCACTTAGAATCTTACTTAGACTAGACGGGCGGTCGGAGAGGCCCCCTCCGATCAATCGGCTGGTCACGTCAAGCCCTAGCAACTATATGATTGCCCCCAACCCTATTACTCTTATAGCAAGCCCCAACCCCTTTTTATTATATGGGTGCTAAAAGGCGGTGGCTGAGGGTTTACATGTCTGGAATGACGTTAAACTCTATCTGATGGTGAGGTTCCAGTTTTGGAGGTTTGGGGAATGTGGAGCACCCCTTCATCACCATTGCTCCCTGGTCCACTCTGACCCATAGTGGTAGTACCTGTTAGGGTCCCATCTATGGGTTAAATAGAAAAATGTATTTATAAAAAAATTGTATTATCCATTAAGAATTGATTTATTTCAAAACTTTATCGGCATTAAATGACCCACCGAGTTTGATATGCCGTAAAAAAACCAAAACCAGAGCTCCAGATTTGGAACTTTACCATCAGATAGTTTAGCGTTATACCCAGGACACTAACATCATCAGCCACCGTCTTCTAGCATATATACGATAAAAATGGTTGGGGCTTCCCATAAGGACAATAAGGATTGAGACAATCATATAGGTGCTAGGACTTGACCACCCGTCCTTTCTAAGTAAGAGCTAAAGAGGAGTGTTGCATGTCATGGACTGTTCAGTCCCCAGGATTCCTTAAGCATGATGAGCTTACTAATCCATAGATCCAAGACAGCTTGACACGTAATTACTAGTTGAAATTTTGATCAGACCAATTCATGATCTGCATCTAATGGTGAAGTTTCAATTCTAGAGCACTGTGGAATGTGGAGTACCCCTTCATTACCATTACTCGTAGATTCACTCTGACACGGAGTGGTAGTACCTGTTAAGGTCCCATCTATGGGTCAATTAGAAAAATGATTAAAACATTTTCTAAAAAAGAATGAGTTTCATCAAAAATGAATAAAACAAAAAATTCTTCGGTATAAAATAACCCAACAAGGATTGACATGCCGCAAAATCCAACCAACCAACCAATTCGTAATATATTGTTCGATCTATGTAATTAATATTCATAGTTGAATTAAGTGCATTAACGGAGAAGGAGATTGCTGAAAAATAAATATGGTGTTTAAAATATGTATTTCTTAATCTTATTGAATTATTAAATTATTTTCTGACTTCCAACTAGGCCCGATTAACACAAGGTCCAGCGAGGATCGAACTCGCTATTCAGTAGTAAAGGATCTGCGAAACCAGCTTGCTAACCATTACACCACGATGTGACTCTCTAGTCATTTAAATATACTAATCTTATCTGACGTATTTACATGCATGGATACAGGGCCGGATTTATAATGTTGTAAAGGTCAATTACCCTCCCTTGTTTGAGGGGCACCCAAACTTTTTTTTATAAAACCTGTAATAATAAAATTAGTTTTATTATTGAAAAATAAACCTAATTTATAAAAATAACCAACCCTGTCGGCTAGCACCTTAGAATACACCGACAGCACCTCTGCATATACTTGGTATGATGTTAAACTGCATCTAATGGTGAAATTTCAATTCTGGAGCTCTGTGGAGAGTGAAGCACCCTTTCATCGCCATTACTCCAGGTCCACCCTGGCCCGGAGTGGTAGTACCTGTTAGTGTCAATCTATGGGTTAAATAGAAGAAAATGTGTTAACAAAAATGTTTTTAAAAATTTGAGTTTAAAAAAGAATTTTCAATACCAATCAAGAATGAATAGAACACAACGTCTTTGGCGTGAAATAACCCAACAAGGGTTGACATGCCGTAAAATCTAACCAACTAACTTGTGTAGTTATTGTCTTCATCTTCATTGTATTCTCCGCACAGTTTTGTCCTTCCCACTTCTGTGGTTTTCAGAAATCATTTTAATAATAACATACGAAAAGAGGAGACTGGAAGAGTTTGGTCTATTCTTAGGAAATCGGCTTTTTGCAGAGTGTTAAAATGCTGTAAACAAATTTATCTATGTGACCTTGCATTGACATTTAAATGCTAAAATTAGTTTTTCTTTTTTTCTGAGAACCGATTTTCATGTCCTATAAAACTTACTGGACTTTGAGATGTGAGCTTGCTTGATACTCTCAGAGTACAACGCCGGATTTGCCTCTATGGCTTGGGGTACGGCCTCGGAATCGACGGTTTTATGCCTTCCTGACTTTGCCTAGCGGTCGAAGTTCTTGGATCCCGAGCGAAATTTCTTAATATAAAAATTCTATGAATTTTTTGATATTTAAGTTTAGCCTCTGTTCGGGGGGGGGGGGGGAATAAACATTTACAATTTCCTTTTATCTTATAAAACTTTGAAGATTGAAGAAGGTGTTGTCTGACTGAAATTTTGTCCATACACTGTAATAAATAACTGTTTGTTGTCATTAAAACCAGCTGGAATTCATATCTTTGGTATGTTGTTAAACTACATCTAGTGGTGAGGTTCCAATTCTGGACCCTTGGAGAATGTGGAGTACTCTTTCATTGTCATTACTCCCAGGTCCAATCTGACCCGGGCGGGTAGTGCCTGTTAGGGTTCCATCTATGGGTTAAATGGATAAAAAATGAGTTTAAAATACAAGTGTTAAAAAGAGAATACCGAACAAGAATTAATAAAAACAAACGTTTTCGGCATTAAATAACCCATCAAGGGTTGATGTGCCGTAAAATCCAATTAACCAACAAACCAACTAATCCTGGAGGTCTTCCTTGTCATTACTCCCAGGTCCAATCTGACCCGGCGTGGTAGTACGTGTTAGGGTCCCATCTATAGACTCATTCATTGTCCGGCTGATACCGACAATAGACTACTCCACTGACTTTACTTTTTACACCCAACAGAAGCAGATATATTTGTCTTTGAAAATTTACTTACATTTTTCGTAAATAGATTTAAAAAAATGTGTTTAGAAATGTGTTTAAAATAAAAAAAAACGAGAGTAAAAAAATTGGAATAGCCAAGAAGAATGAATAAAACAAACGTCTTCTGCATGAAATAACTCGAGGGTGAAATGCCGTAAAAGCCAACCAACCAGCTGAGATTCAATTCTTATTTTCTTCTTACCCGGCATTGGTGATTAATTAAACTTATTGTCCATTTTAAATCCTCACTGTTTCTTCGAAAAGATTCGCCCAATATCTGCACACCTCGTCCATTTAAAGCTCCGGAATTTTTTTCGACGGATATCAATTAAACTTTCAGGAATTGTTCGGAGCACCACTAAAAAAAGATTTTATGAAACTATTTCCTATGCCAGTCCCAAAAATTGACACGATCATTTGTAATTGGACATCCGGAATTTAAAGAGAACTCAGGCCATTTTTTAAATAATTTTAATTTATTAATATAATATAATATCTATGTTGTATATATATGTATATATCTAATGGTATATATTATATATGGTGATATCTATATATAGCCTATATATTCTTTATAATATCTATATGTATATATGTTGTAATATATATGTTCTTATTAAAGAATATTCTTATCAATATAAATTCTCCATTAATATAATATTGATAATATAGATTATAATATATAAATTAATAATAACTCACGCCATTTTTAAATCTCTAAACGACTATTTCTTTAATCTGATATAACAATGGCGATTCGTCTTTGTATGTCTGCATAGTTTCTTCTTCTCTTCTTAGACCTTCTTCTTAGACCTTCTTCTTCTTCTTCTTCTTCTTCTTCAGACTTCTTCTTCTTCTAAAGAAAAAAAAAAAAAAAGGAACAATAGTCCGACCCGAAAACCATTTTTTTCTGATTCAGATTCTCCAAGAATATTTTCTACTAACAGGATCTGTGGATGTACCACAGTATGATAATTTAATTATTGTTAGCACCTTTCCGTCCACTAAGGACGATGGTGTAGTGTCAAAAAATTATCTGCATCTGCGCAAGTGACTCTGCAGGCCAATTCTTGAGTGACAGTCTTTGGTGCACTTAATTCACTCACAAACTGTGATGCTTTCTGGGGCTGCTGGCTTTTCTCCCTCTTTCTGTCTCTCGTTGCTGTCGAGTCTACTCTCCTCTCCGCCTCACCCCTCTCCGTGCCTTGCTTAAGGTTAAGGTGCCAGACCGCTCTATTTTTTAATATTAAAAAAAATAATTATTACAACGTTTGATATTGCATAATAGTTGAATATGTAAAAAGGACAATCTTGATTTACCCCCCCGTCTCTCTCCTTCTCTCTGCCCCCTCCCTCGATGCGTTGACATGCCATTAAAATTAATCAAATAAATTAATGAAATTATCTATTTCAATTGAGCCTTGACGCGCACGCGCATATGAGATAGCAAGATAGAGAGGTGTGTCAATCACTGATTAAGTTATGGCAATCTTTTTTCTCGATCTTTATTTTTTGTTGTAGAATACAGCAGTACCTCAAGTTACAAACAGTCACTCGGTCAATTTTTTTGCTTTGTCTTGAGAGCCAAAATTTGAGGTACGAGCGAGCTTCAGATAAGCTTATATAAAGTTCACTATAAACGTTTAAGTTTCCAAAATTATTACGCCAAAGAAAAATATCATATTCATAATTCATTACAATCTATTTTATTATGTTTTATACAATACAGTGTTATATTTCTATTTTAAAAAGACCTAAAAAAATAGGGTCTTATTTTTGGGTGCTGGAACGGATTAATGGCATTTCAGTTTATTTCAATGGGGAACATTGATTTGATATACGTGGAAATTGCATTACATGCGGAACGAATTAAATTCGTAAGTCAAGACACCTCTGTACTCTTAAAGCATTTTTTACGCTAATCCCCAAATTCTGGTTGCTTTGTACTTTATTCAACATCTGTTATGGTCGCCATTTGTTTTTATAATCTAATGATTCCCGCGTAATGCGTCATAGTGCATGCGCAGCTGTGAAAACATGGCTGCCCCCTTTCCCACCGTTTTGATGCGCTATAAAATAGTAATCCCAAACAATGTTTTTAACTCTTTTTCTCATCTTTTACTCGAAACATTCACTTAATTTTATTTAGTGTCGAATTAAGAGAGAAATTGCACTTTTAAACAATGTCAATTGAACAATTTAAAACATTTATATAGCGTTAAACGAATCGGGGTGACGCGCTTGTGTTACTTGTTTTTTTTTTTTTTTGTTTTTATTTTTTCGCCCCCAAAACACCATGATTACAGCTATGGGTTCATGGGTACCAATAGATTCTTTCTCTTGTTTTGCATATGGGGGTTGATTTCCGGTAATTTTCACCTGTAGTTGTTAAAATTCCTAGCAAATAAGGCAATTAGAGTAACCTCCCTTGACTTTCACTTTGAAACAAGCCGGTAGCTATTTTAAGTCTCCGTGCGAAATAAACAAATCATAGAAACTTTTTCGAAAACAATACAACTAAATGCTTTAACACAAAAATATCATAACATGTGTTCTTAATAACAATTAAGTTCATTTCAGATAATGCGCACGCACAATTTTATGCTAGGAATTTTAATAACTAATGGTGAAAATTACCTGATTTTCTAAGTGGGTTTATTTCCCGGTGTCTGAGACGCACCCTTGAGGGGAAATGCTGACGGGATCAACGCATTTTTTGCACCCGCCTACCATGAGCTTCGGTTCGTGTGAGGTCCCACTTTAATAGGGCTTTGTGCCTAACTCGTACAACGTGGGGTACGTGGTAAATACAATTCGCTTAATTTTGTTTTGTTAGATGTCACAAGTCTCTTTAATGAGGTTGTAGGGTAAATTTGGCGACCCATTATTATATATATCCAGCTGACACTGATGGTCGGGTGTATGACTCCTCCAACAAAAAAAAAAAAAAAAAAATTCAAACCACTTTTTATATGAAAGATTTGCATAATATTCCTCTCTGGATTCCCGCCTTTTTATTTGGTTTCGTACCATACAAACTTAAACTACCGTATTTGACGGCATATAAGACCCCCCCCCTATTTCAGCAAGTCAGATTCAGGAAAAAAAGTTTTTAGTGTATTTAAACATATATTGTTGAAAACAGTCTAGCTGTGCATTGCACATAGCTGTATAAAAGCAATTTGGCAGTACAGGGTAGGTAAAATTACTGAGCGTAAGCTGGGTTAGTGAGCATCATCGAGAAGATTAGCCTAGGCCTACGGGAGGTCTCAAACTTCACCTACGATGCATAAGACGCAGGGCAATTTTTTAGCCATTTTTTGGGGAAAAAATGCGTCCTATATGCCGTCAAATACAGTATTTATTTTTATGGTCAGTTTTCTTAGTTAACAAAAGAAGCTCATTTACATAAAAAAGAAAACATTTAAATTAAAGTTCATTTTGTATAAATTAACATAAACTTAGTACACGTCTTACACCTGCATATTCACTACTACTGAATAGCTAGTTCGATCTTGACTGAATGCTTAATACATGCGAGATTGTGTCACATCCTACTTGTGTCGAACGGGTTGTGTAAATACATACTACTGAATAGCCAGTTCGATCCTCAACAAATTGCCCATATTTGCGATCTGTGTCACATCCTACCCGTGACGTACGCGGTAGGTAAATACGTACTGTCAAGTATCAGGCGGGTTGTTTTTTTTGTTTTTGTTTTTATTATTATTATTATTATTATATGGAATGTCAACCCATTGGGTTATTTTATTCCGATGATTTTTGGACCATATAACCTTAAGGCACCCCTTTTGCGATTTCGATTCGTGGGGACATTTTTTCATTTACACCGTCAAAATCCGGTTAATTGTTAACAGACGTTTTTTTTTTTTTTTTTTTTTTTTTTTTTTTTTCAGATTATAAAACTAACCCCTAACAAACAACCGGATTTTTACGGTGTAAATGAGAAAAAGTGTCCCCACGAGTCGAAATCGCAAAAGGGGTGCCTTAAGGTCATATGGTCCGATTTTTTGTTTGACATTTAATTTTTTTTCTTCAAGCACATTCTTTAATCTATTTAACCCATAGATAGGACCCTAACAGGTACTACCACTACGAACCAGAATGGGCCTGGGAGTAATGGCGATGCCCCCCCACACACACTCAGAACTTCAGAATTGGAATCTCACAACTAGATGCAATTTAACCTCATACCCAGGACCCCCCCCCTTCTAGCACATATATCATAAAAGGGGTTGGGGTTTGCCATAAGAGCAATAGGGTCGGGACAATCATGTGGATACTAGGGCTTGACGTGACAAGCCGATTAATCGGAAAGGCCTCTCCGCCCCCTTGTCTAGCCTAATTAAAGTGGAGTGTTTCATGTCATGGACTGCTCAGCCACCAGGATTCCGTCCTTAAGTATCACGGGTCGCCACGGCCAACAGGGGGTCCCATTGGGAGGGGGCCTTACTCCTTTGCAGAGGTGCAGTCGGTTTTATTCTAAAGCTCCAGACAACAGGGATGGTAAAGTTTGTGACCATGAAGGCAGAAACAATAGTAAATAAAAAAAAATAAAAAAAGAGTAGAGTATATGGAGTGGCGTATGTCGGTATCAGCTGAACAGTGAGGGAGTCTATCCCCCTTTCACTAGCGCTAGAACATGAATATTGTTTTTGCTTCTGAGGGGGGGTACCACATCTACTATCAGCACTCCCTTTACCGTATAGATCCATACCGTACTATTAATGTGCTGTGTTGGCGAGGGCCGGTATTGAACCCGGAACAACATAGTTGGAGTAAAGGGGTCCATTAAAGTGGTGGTCAGTCTACCTCCTGACTCCTAAACGTTGTAAATATCAAAACTGCTCGGAGCTTTTTTTTCTTTCATGGCTTGTCTGCACATATAGATCAGGCACGTAAATGATATTTGGACTCCATTTTGGAAGCTGAACTGTGAGCGTGGGAAACAGGAGAGGGGGAGAATGGGGGGTGGGAGGGGAGGTGGGTGAAGAGACACACACATCCTGTACACTTTCGTTTCCTGTTTTAGAGGCCCCGGCAGGGGGAAAAAAATCTCCTCACCGTTTTCCTCCGAAATACCAGTTCAGCCAGATTAGTCCGTATTAAGTCGACATTTCTAGCCTAAAAGGATTCTGAAAATAAGCAAATATAGAAAAAGGACAGCATAGTCGGTACAACTCCCGTCTAGGAATCGCAAGGTTCCTGGTTCGATACCGGTCGCCGCCAATTCAGCGTATGAGTAGCGCAGGTAATCTGATCTGTGCAGTAAAGCGGGGGAAGCTGATGGTAGGTGTAGTGCTCAACCTCAGCAAAGTCAATCTCCATGGTCTTGCGCTAGCCAAAAAGGGGATAGACTCCCTCGTTGTCCGGCTGATACCGACAATAGGCCAAACCGCTAACGTTACTTATATAATTATCTCAACGTTTGATATGTTTACTCAAGAGCTGTTGTTATAGTTCAATATGTAAAAAGAATAATAATCTTGATTTAACTTTCACTCTTTTTTTTTTTTTTTCATTCTTTTCATTATGTTTAATTGAAACAGATTAGCGTTATCGCTTCCGCGCGCTCACCCCTATTTTTACCCTACTCTTTTCCCTTTCTTTTTTTATTATATTTTTCTGTGTAACATGTCCTTTTCTCCTCTTTCTTTCTTTATAATAAAAACGGAATGGTCTATTATTTAGCTGAGGTGACAACACCCACAAGAAATAAGAATTCAGCGGATAAGCAACAGCAGATAATCAGGAGTGACATTTTTACATATCAACTTGGACAATTTGGACGGTCTCATTTTCAACCAGAGAGTGTTGCAAGATGATAATGGTCGTAACTTTTAAGGAACACGAGTATTAATATATAGATATTATTTGACTTGAATATACATTTTATTTTTTGTGTTACTATTTGTCGATCAATTGTTAGTCTAGTGTGGTAGATGGTGAAATTGGTGGCACAAACTGTAATGACTGAAGTCACTAAAAAGGATTGTTGACCATTGTACTACTACTACGGTAAGTATTCTCCCATAATGAAGAACTTAATAACGAGTCAAGTCAGCAGTTGACAACATCAAAAATAGGAAGTAACTAAACACACGTGACCGATATACTTTTAGCCGACAAATTAGATAATTGGAAAGGTTTTCTTGGTTTATGAACAAATTCTATTCATTTTAGTATAACAAGCAAGAATATGCACCCTCATCGAGTGTAAGTATTTAAGTTTTAATGTAATTAAATATATCAAATTAGGTTGGTTGGTTGGTTGGTTTTTACGGCATATCAACCCGTTGGGTTATTTTATGCCGAAGGTGTTTCTGTTTAATTCATTCTTGATGGATTCTCAATTTTTTAAAACTCAATTTTTTAAACACATTAAAAAAAAAAATATTTTTCTATTTAACCTATAGATGGGACCCTAACAATTACTAGTACTCTGGGTCAGAGTGGACCTGAGGGTAATGGCGATGAAGGGGTACTCTACATTCCCCAAAGGTCTAGAACTGGAACTTAACCATCAGATAGTTTAACCCAGGACATTAAGACCCTCATCCACCGCCTTCTAGCACATATGTTAAAAAGGGTTGGGGCTTGTCATAAAGGAAATAAAGTTGGGACACTCATGTAGATGCTAGGACTTGACGTGACCAGCCGATTGATCTGAGGGGTCTCTCTGACCGCCCGTCAAGCATAAGTAAGAACCAACGTGGAATGTTGCATGTCATGATCTGCTCATCGACCAAGGTTCCATCCTTAAGCATCACGTGTTGCCACCCACAGCCAACAAGTAGCCCAATTGAGAGGGGGGTCTTACCCTTCTGTAGAGGATAAGTCGGTGTATTCTAAAGCCCTAACCGACAAGGCTGGTTTTAAATTAGAAAGACTTACGAAATTAAATAAGAACACATATAGAAAGATTACACTTATTTTAATTATATTCTAATTCCATATGAAATCATTCATATTTTATTTTAAAGATTTTAATACTTTGGAGCATAAAACAATAATATTAGAGATCAATAACACCAGTTAATTATCTATTAATCCCGGGCTTGTTAAAACCAGTATACAAATTAACCACACCATATATTATGTAACCCTTTATTTCTTAGTAATATATAAGACACATCCCAGAATTTTAAACGCTCTAATAACATGAGCTGTTTTGAGACAAATCCAACTCAGATTTTGTAGTAGACATTGTTAATAAGTAAGATTTAATTACTTTGTCTATAAATCAAGTACTCATCGATGAACTTATGCAATTTTATTAAGGTATTGTGACGTATGCAGTGACGTAGTTTCGGTTTAAGATACACCGAATCTACATCTTATTATAATGGAGATTGTGTGTTTTTCTGTCTGTAACCGAAACTATATTACTACTCAAGTCACAATTCCCTTAGTTATTTACGTCACATTCTCCAGGATTCTATTTCTATTTAAACCTCAATTAATAATAAAACTGTTTGACATTATCAATACTGTTGGCTGCAATTGTATTTATATATACAACAAAATACCAGTTTCAGTAAACGTAAAGCTAATTGCATATTGATATTAAAAATGATTTTAATAAATATGTGCTTAGTATTATTGATTTCTAATTGTTTGGTTTTATCTAATGGATATGAGTAAAATTCTTCAATAAATCCTAAAAGAAATTCATTAACTAGAAGAAATAACTGTAATTTTATTCTTACTTCCTATTTTAACTAAATAGTTAAATTAGGAAAATTTAGCATTGAAAAACGGAAGTGATGAAATAGTAGTTTCAGTTGTTCTATTCGATATACCCCTCTGTTTCGAATCTTTTTATCTGAATTCTTCTTCAGTTTCATTAGCCTTTCTGATTTAATCTAATATTTTATTACATTTAAACTTAAATACTGGCACCCGGAGGGTGCATATATTTGCTAGTTATAATAAGATTCTTAAGCTAACGAAACCTTCTGTAGTCTGCAATAAATATAAATAAACTCATTTATTTTTGGTATCTACAGTATTTGACTCGGATACCTGCAGCAAATATATATAAATATATCCCTATCACTGTAACTTAATTTGGTTATAGAGGCGTCTTGAGCACGAACATTTTTACAGAGACCATACCTCTCCATGTCTACGACTGGTTTGAATTCAGTTTTCCTTTCGCCTTGACCAGTCGTCATACCAAAATTAAAGAGACCAGTCTACTCTGCCATTTACCCTTAGCTGGAGGGAGAATAGTTGCATTCATACCTTTCCCAATGGTATTAGCGTTATGTAAAGTACAAACAGTCTCGTTCAGGTTTTTAACTCGGGTCGACCGAGTGGTAACTTACTGTATCGTTCAGTCAACTGTTTGTATTTATTCAATGGGAAGAATTCATCCCTTAATTAAAAAGTCAGCCACGAGTAGGACATGACACAAGGACGCAAATATGGGCATCCAGCGAGGATAGAATTCGCTTTTCAGTTGTAATGGATCTGTGAGACTAGCTTGCCTACTATTAGACTACGATGGGTCGCCTGTATGATATATATATATATATATATATATAAGAAATTTGAAAAACGAAGTGTTCCAAAAATAAGATGAATTTATTTATCGACGCTTAAACGTTTCGGTTTATTTAAACCTTCATCAGGATAGATTATGGGGTGAAGAAATTGACGGACGTTTTGTAGATGTGACAGGAGTTAGAAAAATATTTATAAAAAGTTTGTAACTGTATTTGTTCAGCGTTATATATATATATATATATATATATATATATATATATATAAACTTACTCCATGATTGTACGTTCGTGTAAACTCCAAAGCACCGCATCGGACACACTCTGGTGAAATAACCAGCCCCGCTGTGAAGAGCCTTTAGTCGAACCTAGTGAGAGGAACGAATCGCCCGTCGTCTTATGAGCGGAGAACTGTAAATATGCAACTTAGCCATTGGCATACATGCATTTTTACTTACTTAAGAAAAAATGTGAAGAGTTCCAGAAATTGATTGATTTTTCAATTATATCATTTAATCAATCAAAATTTTGTACTATTTCTTATTATAAACATACTAAGGTGTATGCGAGATTTCAAAGCTGAATGATCTCTCTTTTTTTTTTTTTTTAGTTATAAGACGATACGCACGTACCCCAACATTCCTATATATATATAATATATATATATATATATAGAGAGAGAGAGAGACACCACTTTTTAAATCCGTTTGAGTAAAATAGTTTCAATTTGCCCAATTCCTGAAAGGTGACATTTCAAAATGTCCAGAAACATTTTACAAACGATTAAAACGAGTCAGTGGAGTTGACTTCTTGTCTTTCATTTTTAAACTGATTTCGGGAATGATATTTAAAATGTTCTAATGATGTCTGTGCCTTGACAGGGTGGGGGGTGAGGTGTACTAAGAACAGAAATCAGCAAAAGTCCCACATAGGATTTCTGTTGGAAAAAAATTGACCTGATATATAGAGAATATACCAAAAAATATAAATGTAAACCTGATCAATACCATACGAAACTAATTCCTCAGCAAAATCACTAACGATGATAACATGTCGTTAAAAACCGTTAACTACAAAAGTGTAAATATAGATATACAACATATATTATTTCCTAACCTCTCGGCGTAAAATAACCCTAGATGGGTTGATATGCCGTTAAAAACCAACAACCAACCAATTTAGATTTTATAGCATTTTTGTTTGTCGATATGAATACATCAAATCGATTCATTTGTATGTTTATTTGTCTCTCACTTTTCATGGGCTGCTGTATGTCGTACAGAACAGAAAATGTTACTAATTCTTCAGCCTTTTGGTATCGGAGAGGGGCTAGTCCCCCTGGCGTATTAGCCAACGTGTTGGACTGCGATATCGTAATAAACGAGCCCGAACTCTAGTCGCACAATTAAATTCTCTTTCGGTAGGTTGGTTGGGTTTTACGGCATGTCAACCCTTGTTGGGTCATTTTATACCGAAGACGTTTTTGTTTTATTCATTCTTGATAGGTACTCAATTTTTATAACATTTTTTAAATCATGTTTTTCTATTTAACCCATAGATGTAACCCTAGCATGTACAACCACTCCGGGTCAGAGTGTAACTGGAAGTAATGGCATTGAAGGAGTAATCCGCACTTCCCAGAACGGGAACCCCACCACCAAATGTAATTTAGTGGCATACCTAAAACAACCCTTTTTTTGGGGGGAGGGGGTCTTACCCATCCTGTAGTGGATGCAGTAGGTGTAATCTAAATCCCAACGAGAGGGTGACTAACCATTAGACCACGTAGGAAATCCGTCCTCATCTGCAAAACAAGACTTCATTGATGCGCCTGTAACCTATCTCATGAGCTGATAGCTGTAATCATGGTATTTTCAGGGAGAAAAACAAGTAACACATGCGCAACACCCAGCTTCATTTAAAGCAGTGGGAATATTTTAGATATTCATTAAATGTTCAATTAACGCTGAGGAAACCCACCAATTATTATTGTCCACCCAAAACTCGTTGTTGCATGAAGTCTTTTTGGAATGAGTCAAGAAATGTTGACTATCCCGTGGGTTTACTCATCGGTCGGCAGTAAGACTCCGCCGAGTGAGCTTGTGACACTATCTGTTGTAAGGGAAGATATTTCCTCTACAAGATAGTTGGACTCGTCCAACGGAAGCCATATAAAGATAGAAATGGGGCTTTAGAATATATCGCCTGCACGTCTGCAGAAGGGTAAGACCCACCCCTCAATGGGGCTACTTCTCGGCTGTGGGTGGCAACACGTGATGCTTAAGGATGGAACCTTGGTGGATGAGCAGACCATGACATGCAACATTCCACTTTGGTCCTTACTTAGGCTAGACGGTCGGTCAAGAGAGCCCTCAGATCAATCGGCTGGTCACGTCAAGTCCTAGCATCTATATGAGTGCCCCAGCCTTAGTCCTTATAACAAGCCCTAACCCTTTTTATCATATATGTGCTTGAAGGCGGTGGCTGAGGGTCATTGTCCTGGGTTAAACTCTATCTGATGGTTAAGTTCCAGTTTTGAACCTTTGGGGAATGTAGAGTACACCATTCATCGCCATTACGTAGTAGTATTCGTAGTCGAGTAGCTAGTCATACTGTTGGAGAACGTTGACTATTTATGTTTCTGTAAAAAAAGTAATAAACCCCTTTTCCATATTTTCAATGTTGTATTTGAAATATTCAGTCACAACTCTATCGCACTCCCAAAGATTTCGCCCATTCTTCACGAGAATTACTGACAAGTTCTCTCAATCCCACTATAGTCCAAACTTTGAAGAGCATGGACTAACGGTTATCGTTAAACGCAGCTTAAAAAAAAAACTGATTTTGTGCCACATCCTAATCGTGCAGAGAGAATAATAAATAGATACAGTGGTATCCCAACTTACGAGTTTTTCGGATTACGAGTTGTCACTCGGTTGATTCTTTACTTTGTGTTGCGAGCTTACATTTAAGGTACGAGCAAGCTTCAGATACGCTTATGTTAATAAGTTCACTAAAAACATTTAAGCTTTCAAATTTATCATACCAAATGAAAAATATTATTTATAAAAAACATTGACATTAAACCTATTACAGCACATAATTCATTATATTTACTATTTCATTGTTTTTTATAAAATACAGGACTATTTTTCTTATTTAAAAAAAAACGTAATAAAAAAATTAGGATGTTTTGAGCGAGGCATTGGTGGCATTTCAGTTTATTTCAACGGGGACAATTGATTTGATATACGAGGAAATTGAGTTACGAGTAGAACGAATTAAACTGGTAAATTAGGGTACTAGTGTATTTAGTCCAAACTGCTCCCCCCGCAACCTTTGACACTTCTCAAAACTAAAAATCACCATTTAAAACGCCGTTTACGATACAAGGGACCGTCGTCAACTACTTTGTCCTGAATGAGGGATTTTTATAGGATCTTTAAAAATAGGCGGGAAATCTTCTATAAATGTGCGAAGTTTCAAGAGGAGAGTTTTAAAGGGGACTATTACCCTAGTTAGGCTAGTTTTTCATTTATATAGGGGTGCGTGGTGTAATGGTTAGAGTCGAGTTCAAATCCTGGACGAGGCCGCTTGCATTTCACGTAGCGCTAATACCCTTGGGAAAGGTAAGAATCTAACTACTCTCCCTCCAGATATGGATACATAGTAGGACAGACTGAGCTCTTTAACCATGGCTAGGTAACCAGTCTAGAAGGAAAACTGAATTCAAACCTGTTAAACTTCGCTTAAGAAATTGACCTTGTGACGCATCCTGCTCGTGCGGAGGAGTTGGTAATTATATATATATATATATATATATATATATATATATATTGTTTAACCGTTATTATTCGAAAATATATTTAATTTAACTAAGGAATTACATCGACTTAGTTAAACGTAGGGTAGGGTCCTGATGAAATCATTTCAATTTGATTGAAACCATGGTAGACCCTTTATTTTTCCTCTAATATTATCATTACTGCTCTATGTTTTTAATATATTGAGCACTTTTAGATTATTTACTGATGCCACTGCAACGGAAAGAGTTAAAGCGGCAATTGGATACTATATATATATATATATATATATATATATATGTGTATTTGTGGAAAAAGCGACTTACCGGTGAAAATGGTCACAGTGGTTAGTTGATTCAAGATTCACAATGATAAGGCAGCGATATAAAAAAAATATAAAGTGCTCAATACGTTAGTAGAGCAAATTCATTATCATAAAGGTACACGGTAATAACCTACTCGAGTTTCACCATAAGGATCTTCAGGGTTGAATCCACTGGATTAATCAAGATATTGATTAATTGCAGTCGATTTCACGTGTGTGTGTTTTATCGCGAAAAAACACACACGTGAAGTCGACTGTAATTAATCAATATCTTGATTAATCCAGTGGATTCAACCCTGAAGATCCTTATGGTGAAACTCGAGTAGTTTATTACCGTGTACCTTTATGATAATATATATATATATATATATATATATATGAATAGTTGGATACTTCCCAGACAGATTTCGTGTATATATATATGTATATTTAATATAAAAAAAAAAAAAAAAGGTCCGCAAAATGTATCGTTCACAGAAAAAATGTTTTATTCTTTTATTTCACATACGCAACACGTGTTTTAGATATTCTGGTATCTTCTTCAGGCTTTGATCAATACATATATATATACATACATATATATATATATATACATATATATATACACGCATATACATATATATATATATATATATATATATACATAGGTTGTGCGTGTTTCTGTAATTTTTCTGTTATGGCTGTTTAATAACGTTATTCTTTTCAAAATTTGCGTGCTATTTCCGCGTGACCTGCGTTCGACTTACGCGCAAAGATTGTGGAACGTTACATCATTATTTTTTCTCAATTTTTGCGCGCAGGTCGTATGCAGGTCACGTGCAAATAGCACGCAAATATTGAAAAGAATAACGTAGCGTTCAACCGTTATTAAACAGCCATAACAGAAAAATTACAGAAACACGCACAACCCATGCGTATATATATATATATATATATATATATATATATATATATATTGAATAGTTGGATACTTTCCAGATAGATTTCGTGTATATATATTCGACAGTATCCTTTCCCGTGTGAAAGCTTAATTTTTCAGTACAACTCTAAAAGGACCCTCTTCTCTCCCCACTTTATACGCGCTTGAACAGCTTTATATCATGTAAGAGTCTTCTATTTGTCAATAAGAGAAGTTTACAGAGAGCAAAGTGTTTCTGTCCCGTCACATTCTAAGCGGCACTGAAAAGCTTTAAAATAAGTGATAGTTACCAAGAACAACAACACTTTTTTATCATCATCTATATATTAATACTCGTGTTCCTTAATTGAACGACCGTGAACATCTTTCAACACTCTCTCTGGTTAAAAATAAGACCATCTAAATCGTCCAAGATGAAATGCAAAAGTGTAAATCCGGATTATCTTGTGTTGCTTATCTAACGAATTCCTATTTCTTATAAGTGATGTCGCCTCAGCTAAATAGTGAACCATTCCGTTTTTATTAGAAAGAAAGAAATGGAAGAAAAGGGCATGCTACACAGTAGGGGCAAGATAGATGTGAGCGCGCGGAAGCGATAACTCTAATCTGTTTAAATATGAGATAAGGAAAAGAAAGAGTGAAATGGGGTTAAATCAAGATTATTATAATTTTTACATATTGAAATATTTAACAATAGTTTTTAAGTAAACATATCAAACGTTGTGATAATTAAATTATCATACTGTGGTATATCCACTGGTCCTGCTAGTTAGATTTTAATACAGAAAAGGATACCAAAAAAAGATGAGTTGTGAAGTTTTAAAGCATTGAAAGAATAAAATGTAAAAAGGAAAAAAATACAAGCCAAATTTCGTAGGTATTTACTCAACCCGTTCGCCACTGGTAGGATGTGACACAAGGTCGCAAGTATAGAGCATCCAAAAAGGAACGAACTCGCTTTTCACTAATAATGGATACGTGAGACTAGCCTGCTAACCATTACACCACGAATGGAACACCCGCCAAACAAACCAAAAATTAATATAAGATAAAAATGTTGACTAATGCTGCTTCCATCACATTGCCCCTCCCCCACTTCCAAACAGGGTCAGTAAGTGCTCACTATAAAGTATCAAATTTCGTATAGACATTATACAAGAACCCCCCCCCCATCTCTTACAGACACACACACAGTTATTGCCTTCGAATAACAGATGACACTGGCTGTCCACGCTCATCATCTTGAACCCACTCGTCTTTTTAACAATATATATATATATATATATATGTGTGTGTGTATCATAATGATATATTCCATATAAATATATAAGGTGTTAAAAAAGTTAAAGAAATTTGAAGAGCACCTATTGGTTGGATTTTATTGCATGTCAACTCTTGTTGGGTTATTTTATGCCGAAAACGTTTTGTTTTATTCATTCTTGATGGGTACTCATTTTTTAAACATACTTTTTTCTATTTAACCCATAGATGGGACCCTAACAGGTACTACCACTCTTGGTCAGAGTGGACCTGGGAGTAATAATGATGAAGGGGTACTTCACATTCTCCAGAGCTACAGAACCGGAACATTACCATCCCGATAGAGTTTAACGTCATACCTAAGACATTAAGACCCTCAGTCACCACCTTCTAGCACATATATGATAAAAAGGTTAGGGTTGCCATAAGGCAATAGGGCTGGGACAGTTATACAGGTGCTAGAGCTTGACGTGACCAGCCGATTGATCAGAGAGGGCCTCTCCGACCGCCCGTCTAGCCTAAATAAGGACCAAAGTGGAATTTTGCATGTCATTGTCAACGCTCACACCAGGGTTCCATCCTTAAGCACCACGGATCGCCACGCACGACCAACAGGTGGTCCTCCATAGGTGCAGTCGGTGTATTCTATAACCCAGTCGACAGGGCTAACAGCACCTGTGTCTAAACACCCCAAAAGAAGTCCTTCTCCAACTCTTTCATTTTTCTTTATTATATTCTTTCTGTATAGCATGTCCTTTTTCTTCCCTTTTTTTATGATAAAAACAGAATGGTCGACTATTTAGCTGAGGTGATGACACTCATAAGAAATAATTAGGTGGATAAGCAACACCAGATAATCAGGATTTACATTTTTGCATTTTATCTTGAACGGTCTCATTTTTAACCAGTGTGTGTTGCAAGATGATAACGGTCGTACAATTAAGGAACACGAGTATTGATATATAGATTATAGCGAGCAAATAAATGTCTCCCAATAAGCATTTGTATTTCATTCGATGTTATTTTTTCATGTTTGTTAGCGCGTCTCTGCTAAAGACTAAACACTCATTTGGTGTGGACGAAAAAAGAAAAAGGTTTCTACAGGGTTCCGTATCGGATGCTCTACTACGTGAAATAAACAAATGGAAAACGATTACTATTACTACATAAATAACTAGAAGCGACTACCCAGCTTCGCCTGGGTAGAGGGGGGTAAAAAATGTAGTCTCGCAGATCCAATATTATTGAATCACCGGAATGGATCCTCGCAGGATGCTCCATTAAAATCCCTATGTAAAAAGACCTTACGTTGATCCAGACACTCTGAAAAAAAAATTAAGTAAATGACAAAAAAAAAATAAATAAATAATAATAATAATAAATTCCATGCTGTTATCATTTGTATTTTATTTTTTAATCATCTTTACGAATATAAATCTGAACTTCCTTATTTTTGCTCAAAAAGCAAGATCTGTTGATTGTGAATGTTTAAACATATTTACTTTGTCATTAATTGTTTTATTTTCATAGTTTCCTCCGGACATACATACACACAAACTGCCCTTTATATATATGTATAGATGAAAGTTAAAACAATCTGTAGGGGTGACGAGACTTTTATTGGTCTTTATTGTTTAAAAATATTTGTATTAGATAGAATTACTTGATGTCATATAGCTATGCATAAAAAAAATTAAGTAACTCCACAAAAAATGATATGAACTTGCAATGTACACAATTCCCAAACCTCTAAGCATAAAATAGCCCCGGACGCGTGTATTACCAAAGTATTTCATACTAGAAGCCTTGCGCGTTGTAATGGTTTACGAATTGGACTAATCAGTGAATTCCAGCCCTGTCGGCTGGGGCGTTAGAATGCACCAACTGCACTCTGCAGAGAGGTAAGACTCCCCCAATGGAGCCACTTGTTGGCCGTGGGTGGCGACCCGTGATGCTTAAGGATAGAACCCAGGTGGTTGAGCAGTCCATGATTTGCAATACTCACTTTGGCTCTTTCTTGAACTAGACAATCGGTCGGAGAGGCCCCCTCCGATCAAGCGGTTGGTCACGTCAATCCCTAGCAACTATATGATTGCCCCAACTCTATTGCTCTTATGGTAAGCCCCAACCCTTTTTATCATATGGGTGCTAGAAGGCGGTGGCTGAGTGTCTTCATGTTCTGGGAATGACGTTAAACTCTATCTGATGGTGAGGTTCTAGCTTTGGAGGTTTGAGGAATGTGGAGCACCCCTTGTGTATGGTATTATCTGTTAGGGTCCCATCTATGGGTTAAATAGAAAAACATGAGTTTATAAACAAAATTTAGTATCCATTTAATGCTTACTTTATTTCAAAACTTTGTCGGCATTAAATGACCCACTGAGGTTGATATGCCGTAAAACAAATCAAACCGATTCAGTGAATTCGATTCTCACCAGATTGCCAATACTTCTGATCTTGTGCCAAACTTCTCTTCAGGTATGTTTGTGAATTCGATTCTCACCGGGTGATCTTGTGCCAAACTATGCTAAATTTAGTTAATGATAACAAATTATTTCGTCAAAATCTGGAAGTAATTAGAAAGTCAGTTGGGTTCGTAAGGAACTCGACCGATTTTTTTATCTTTTCAAAACAAAACCTGGTTCCTCATTAGTAAAAGAAGTCCAACTGACAAAACAGGATCTTCTAATGATTGCTATGGGAATTCACAAAACTTAGCCCTTATTTTGGGTACAAGGACACAATAAGGTACCGAATGAGGGTCGGACCTATTAGCATTTTTACCCATCGCTCTTTAAAGGGAGTCCACGGGGCGTAATGGCTAACGTGCTGGGCTGCGACATCACAGTAATCAAGTTGGAACCCCAATCTCGCTATTACGTTCACTCTTTCGAGGGGGAGGGGTCTTACCCCTCTACTGAAATGTAGTCTGTGTATTCTAAAGCCCCAGCCAACAGGACTAAAAAAATGCCTGAATGAACGGCCAGATAGAAAATAACAAATTATTGTGCATCTTACGAGAGATTATTGATAAGTTCATGATGTAAGATATTTCCTCCGACACAGTTAAAAAATGAGTCTAGATAAAAAAATCATACATAAAATTCACACTGGATTGTCCAATTGGACACATAGCCTAGTGCATAAAGGAGTTAGGTTAAGACAGTTCTAAGTGACAGTTATATCTAGACTGCTGGTTCAGTCCTGTTCAGGGGCAGCTGTAACATAGAATAATAATTAACACCGCTCAACACCTATAGCGGAATGAGAATAGTCTTTGACTCAGGACCGCCTTCAGTAGCGGCAGGCTCTCCGTTGTGGGCTTGTCATGTTTGAAGTCACCCTGGCACAGCATCATGAAACAAAGGGGTCCAAGAGAAAGCAACTGCACACCATCAACTTCTTCAGGGCCGACCTTCACACGTGACATAATGTGGTCGTAACTTTTTTTCAAATATTGGCAAGCCTTGTCGGCTGCACCTCTGCAGAGGGGTAAGACCCCCAAAATGCAAACATTGGCCATGGGTGGCGACCCGTGATGCTTAAGGACAGGACCTTGATGGATGAGCAGTCCATAACATGCAACACTCCACTTACTTAGAATAGACTGCCGGTCGGAGAGACCCCCCTCCGATAAATCGGCTGGTTACGTCAAAACCCATATGATTGTCCCGACCCTATTGCCCTTATGACATGTATGTGATAGGCGGTGGCTGAGGGTCTTCATATCCTAGAAATGACGTTAAACTCTATCTGATGGCGAGGTTCCAGTTCTGGAGCTCTAGGGAATGTGGAGTACCCCTTCATCATCATTGCTCCCTGGTCTATTGTGATAGTGGTAGTACCTGTTAGGGTCCCATCTATGGGTTAAATAGAAAAATGTGTTTATAAAAAAATTGTATTATCCATTAAGAATGAATTCATTTCAAAACTTTGTTCGCATTAAATGACCCACCGAGGTTGATATGCCGTAAAATAATCAAACATTGGCATTCCCAGTCACCGAAGGCGCTGCGCTAGAACGTAACTTCAGGGCACGAGACATCTATGGTTTTCCGAGACTTCTGTACTGATGAGCCCGAAAGGGAACGTAATAGAGCGACTAGAATTCGAACCCGCCTACTACGATGTTGCAGTCCCAACACCTTAGCTCTTACGCCAATAGATTTTAATTGCAAATTATGTAAATTCGTTAAAGGGAAAACGTTTTTTAAAAAAGCTGTTAATTCTGTGATTTTTTAAAGTTTTTTTTGTTTTTTTTTACAAATATGTAAATTAGTATTTCGTTCTCGATTTGCAAATGGTGGAATTTCCGGAGGTCGAGATAATTATCACTATTTTTTTTTTCTTTTTTTTTTTTCTTCTAATGACACGTTGTCGGAAATGAAAAGAATTTGTTAGTCTTTCATGTTGAGACCAAATCTGTTTTATATTATGGTTGACGCTAAAAATGGAGGTTGTTTAACCCAGGGTTTCTCAACGGAGGTTATATGACCCCCTTGGGAGCAATGAGATTGGGCGGGTGGGGGTCACAAGGCCAAATTTGAAAAATGGGGGAGGTTACAAGAGGCCAAAAGATGGCCACAGAAAATTTGAACCCATTATATATACACACAATGTGTCATAAAAGTATCGAGACTGGAGCTGTATTTACGAAAATAGAAATGAACAATGAATGGAATGTTAATTTTTTCAGAATACAAAGTGTGTCAAAAAGTACAAAAATCTCGATACTTTTTTAACATACTTTGTGTGTATATATATATATATATATATATATATATATATACAATGGTTAAGCTGCTTAGGGACTTTCTGTAAGCTAATGCTATTCGTAGGTAAAATGCAATTGTAACGGTATTATACATACCACAATAAAGATGAGGACAACAGTCCGAAATATCAAAATTATTCATAGTTTAATTTAATCGATGCAGAAAGTAAAAGAAATTTAATTACTTACACCAGATGAGACTATTTTTGCAGCCATATAAAATACTGATTATAAAAAGAGAGATAATATAACGTTAATCTTTCGGTAGATGTCGAAATGCAGGAATTCACAATTGAAAAACCCAATAGTATTAATGCAGAATCGCGCGCAAGAGATAATATCATTAGATTACGTATTAAAAAATTACATTTTACGGAAATACCCGAAAGGTACTAATGAAGAATAGCGCGCAATAATATCATTAGATTACGTAAAAAAAAAAAACATTACATTTTACGGAAATACCCGAAACGGTACTAATGCAGAATAGCGCACAACAGATAAAATCATTAGATTACGAATAAAAAAAAATTATTACATTACATTTTACGGAAATACCCGAAACCTTTGTGACGCTAGGGTTAGTTTTAGGCTACTTCGGGGGTTTCCATAATCTAATGCTATTTATACGTAAAATGTGATTCTAATGATATTATCTCTGGCATGCTATTCTGCATTTGTACCAAGAGCTATTTTCTACGTACGTGAATCCGGATGCAATTTTTCGCTGAGGCCCTTTAGTCAAAAGAAATAAGAACCATGAATGGTTTGGTTTATGGCATAGCAACCTCAGTGGGTCATCTAATGCCGGCAAAGTTTTGAAATAAGTTAATTCTAAATGGATACTAATCTTTTTTAATAAACACATTTTTCTATTTAACACATAGATGGGACCCTAACATATACTACCACTCCGGGTCAGAGTGGACCAGGGAGTAATTGCGATGAAGGGGTACTCCACATTCCCCAAACCTCCAGAACTGGAACCTCACCATCAGATAGTTTAACGTCATTCCCAGGAGATGAAGACCCTCGTCCACCGTCTTCTAGCACATATATGATAAAAAGGATTGGGGGTTGCCGTAAGGGCAATAGGGTCGGGACAATCATATAGGTGCTAGGGCTCGACATGACCAGCCGATGGATCGGAGGGGGCCTCTCCGACCACCCGTCTAGCCCAAGTAAGGGCCAACGTAGAGTTGCATGTCATGGATTTCTCATCCACCAGGATTCCATCCTTAAGCATCACAGGTGTCCCCCATTGAGGGGGGTGTCTTACCCCTCTGCAGAGGTGCAGTCGGTGTATTCTAAATCCCCACCGACAGGACATTCTAAATTCCCAGCCGACAAGGGCAGGAAATAAGAACCATGGGAAAAAAATCTTCATTTGTCAAAGAAAGAAACTTCCCAACGCCGGAGAAAATAAATACCCAAACAGGTGAAAGGAAAAAGAAAATGGGGTTGTAGGGGGTGGAGAATGAATAGAAAGATAAGAAAAAAGTAAGGGGGGCAAAGGAAAGATGGGAGACGGAGTGAGAGAGGTGGGAGTAAAGGCATAAGATGGTGGGAAAGAGTAAAAAATTGTTAATTGTCTGTTTATTTTTTAGATGAGGCTTCATATGAATAATTTTGATGTTTCGGACTGTTGTCCTCATCTTTATTGTGATATGTATAAACAACATTTAGGCCGCTGTAATCTCAGACTTTGTTGATGTTTCGGACTGTTGTCCTCATCTTTATTGGCATATGTATAAACAACATTTAGACCGCTGTAACCTCAGACTTTGTTTTTGACTCATGACTTTATTCTAAGGTAATTAAGAAACACCTGAACAAGGCCCGAGGTTACAGCGGTCTGAACGTTGTGTTTATACATACCACAATAAAGATGAGGACAACAGTGTGAAATATCAAAATTATTCCCTCAACATGTGTTGTGGACTAGTCTATCATACCTTTTCTGTGAGTAGATGAACTGGTCTATTACTATTTGTTTACGGCTGTTTCGAACAGTGGCAGAAACTTACAGAGACCTTTACGCAAACCATCTATGTAATACAAATTCTGAGCAGTCATCTGTGAACTATATGTACTAGTATACCAAAACATTCTAGGTTCCAGTGTACAACACTCAACAACGGCGTAAATCCTGTATAATATATTTACCAACCCCTCCGCACGAGCAGGATGTGACACAAGGTCAATTTCTTAAACGGAGTTCAACAGGTTTGAATTCAGAGTTTTCCTTCTCTTAGACCGGTTGCCTAACCAAGGTTAAAGAGCCCAGTCTGCCCTACTATTTACCCATAGCTGGGGAGAGTAGGATTCATAGCTTTCCAAATGATATTAGCGCTAAGTGAAATGCAATTACCACGTCCAGGATTTGAACTCAGGGCGACGAGACCATTTCCCAAGACTTTAACCATTACACCACGCGCTTCCTCGTAAATCCTGTATAGGGAGTTTTATGCCGAGAGGTTAGGGAATTGAAGGCATTGTACATTCATATTTACAGTTTTTATGTATGTGATGGTCCAAATGTCTTGTCACCCCCTACATATAGTTTTAACTTTCTGTTGTGGACTACCCTATTGTACCTTTTCTTGGAGTGAATGAACTGGTCCATGACAACTAGTTTACTGCTGCTTATAGCAGTTGGGGGAACTTACAGAGACCTTTACGCGAACCATCTATGTAATACCAATTCTTAGCACTCTGCTACGAACTACTAATATACAGGGTGTTCAAGATAAATTTAACATATTTATATTTATTTATTTTTCTCCGTATACGTGATGACAGATAGAATGGATGACTGGAATTCACCTGAATCATGGAAGAGAATAACTTGTATCATGATGATCTGCGCCGGTTATCAAAATAAGGAGATTATGGTTGCTGCCAATACTCCCTGGACACTAAAAACAATCAGGCATGAACTGGAGAATTGCAATGGAGACTACGAGGCTGTAGCTAGAAGAAAGCAACATAACAGATGATCTGATTGCGTTCGTACAGCAGAATTCCTCGAAAATCTACATAAAAAGGGTTTGGGGACCCTCAGATGCCTACGTGGAGTTGCTAAACACTGTAGTCAAGCCCTGGATAACAAGGGTAGACAATGGTAGGTTATATATATGGCAGCAAGATTCGGTCCCCTGCCACACTTCTGGGGAAAAATCAAAATGGTTGTCGGCGAATTTTTACGACTACACCAGTCCCAATGTTTGGCCTCCGAACTCCCCAGATCTTAACCCCATAGATTATTTATGGGGCGCTGTTGAGAAAGACCTCAATCGCTGTACCAGTACTACAAAACGCCAGTTAATCGACAGAAATAAAGTTAGTTTTTGAGACCTTTCCCAGGGAAAACTGTAATATCAGCTTGCCCCAGGTTCCGGAGCAGGATTGAGGCTGTGATCGACGCTAATGGCGGTTATTATGAGTGAAACTTGTTGACAGCAGTGTAATTTCCGTGCCTGTTGAATTTCTTTACAATCCATTAAATTTTGTAGTTACCGAGCACTTTTTCTTTTTCCTTATGAAACTGTCAAATTTCTCCCGAACACCCTGTATATGTACTAGCATACCAAAACATTCTACGTTCCAGTATGCAACAAAAATGAAGGAAGAAAAGAGGTTTAATGAAATAAATTTTCCTTTTTTTTTTTTAATTGTAAATTTGAAAACCAAAAAAATTAAATAAAAAATAGAATAAAAATTAAAATAAAATTTTTTTAACGAACGCAAAGAATGGTGGGTAGGTGGAGGAATGAAGGTCTCGCAATTTTGTGAAGAAAGTTTATATTTTGTTTATTTGCTTATCTATGTCTGTTGGAAATTAAAAGAATAAATTACTTATACCCCCCCCCACACACACACACACCTTTCTCCCCTCGCCCCCAGCCAGCTAGCCTACTTTGTCACATTTAACAGCTGTAGGGAAGAAAAAAATCTTATTCTCCACCAAAAAATAAGATAAAATTTTAAAAAAGAAAAAAGACGTTTTTCCACGTGTTTGATGCCGTGACCGGAAGTCACGTGGGACTTGGTGTTACAAAAAAAAAGTTGTCTCGCGTCGAGACTAACTGTTCATTAAGATTAATCACTGATAAAAACAGTTTTTATGTGTACAACTCGCTCTCTCTCTCTCTCTCTCTCCTTTCCTTTTCTCTCTCTTTTTTTCTCTCTCCCTCTTTTCTCTCTCCCTCTTTTCCTCTCTCTTTCTTCTCTCTCTCTTTCTTTTTCTTCACTCTCTCTCTTTCTTTTCTTTCTCTCTTTCTTTTTCTTCACTCTCTCTCTTTCTTTTTCTTCACTCTCTCTCTTTTCTTTTCTCACTCTCTCTTTCTTTCTCACTCTCTTCTTCTTTTCTTCACTCTCTCTCTCTTTCTTTTCTTCACTCACTCTCTCTCTTTTCTTCACTCACTCTCCTCTCTTTTCTTCACTCACTCACTCTCTCTTTTCTTCACTCACTCACTCTCTCTTTCTTCACTCACTCACTCTCTCTCTTTTCTTCACTCACTCTCTCTCTCTTTTCTTCACTCACTCACTCTCTCTCTTTTCTTCACTCACTCACTCTCTCTTCTTTTCTTCACTCTCACTCTCTCTCTTTTCTTCACTCTCTCTCTCTCTCTTTTCTTCACTCTCTCTCTCTCTCTTTCTTCACTCTCTCTCTCTCTCTTTTCTTCATCTCTCTCTCTCTCTTTTCTTCACTCTCTCTCTCTCTCTTTTCTCACTCTCTCTCTCTCTCTTTTCTTCACTCTCTCTCTCTCTCTACTCTCTCTCTCTCTCTTTTCTTCACTCTCTCTCTCTCTCTTTTCTTCACCTCTCTCTCTCTTTTCTTCACTCTTCTTTCTCTCACTCTCTTCTTCACTCTCACTCTCTTATCACTCTCTTTTCTTCACTCTCTTATTCACTCTCTTTTCTTCACTCTCTTTTTCTCTCTTTCTTCACTCTCTTATTCACTCTCTTTTCTTCACTCTCTTATTCATCTCTTTTCTTCACTCTCTTATTCACTCTCTTTTCTTCACTCTCTTATTCACTCTCTTTTCTTTCACTCTCTTATTCACTCTCTTTTCTTCACTCTCTTATTCACTCTCTTTTCTTCACTCTCTATTCACTCTCTTTTCTTCTCTCTCTTATCACTCTCTTATTTCTCTCTCTCTCTCTCTCTCTCTATTTCTCTCTCTCTCTCTTATTCACTCTCTCTCTCTCTCTCTCTCTCTCTCTATTCTCCTCTCTCTCTCTCTCTCTCTATCTCTCTCTCTCTCTCTCTCTCTCTTATTCACTCTCTCTCTCTCTCTCTCTCTTCTCTCTTCTCTCTCTCTATCTCTCTCTCTCTCTCTCTCCTTCTCCTTATTCACTCTCTCTCTCTCTCTCTCTCTCTCTCTCTCTCTCTCTCTCTCTCTCACTCTCTCTCTCTCTCTCTTCTCTCTCTATTCACTCTCTCTCTCTCTCTTCATCTCTCTCTCTCTTTTCTCTCTTATTCACTCTCTCTTCTCTCTCTCTCTTATTCACTCTCTCTCTCTCTTTCTCTCTTATTCACTCTCTCTCTCTCTCTTTTCACTCTCTCTCTCTCTTTTCTCTCTTATTCACTCTCTCTCTCTCTCTTTTCTCTCTTATTCACTCTCTCTTATTCACTCTCTCTTATTCACTCTCTTTTCTTCACTCTCTTTTCTTCTCTCTCTTTTCTTCTCTCTCTTTTCTTCACTCTCTCTCTCTCAAGTTGATTGTTACGCAAAAAAGGTTGTTTTTTTTTTATAACGAGTGCATATCTAAGATATTTTTCTTCCACTTTTGATGTTTAGCTGGATGTTAGCAACTCTTAAATCAAACTGATATATTTATTATCAACCAAATGATATCCAATCGGTACAGACACGATTTAATAAAACAATGGATTTCAAGAAACGCTTAAAGAAGGCCGATGGGTACATCGACCGAAATGTTATGTATGTGTAATTCACAATAAAGATGAGGACAAACTCGAAATAATACATGTCATCAAACCTTATCTCAAAGATTCAGACAGGATATCCAATCGGCACCGATATAATACAATAATGGCTTAGAAGAAACATTTGAAGAAGGCCGGATATTTACCGCACATACCACTTACGTCGGTCAGACACAAGGTCCAATTAATGTGGGCCCACCCACGACATGGTATGGCAGGCACAAAAACTGTGTGGATCCCCAGGGCATTCCTCCTGGGGGGGGGGGCTCAGGCACTGGGAAATAAACCCAGCCCAGTCCCTTTAAATCAAGGGGGCAGATAATACCTGGAATGGTCCCCTGGGATCAAGTCGTCAATTTCATTAAAAAAAAAAACACCAGCCCGAACGAACGGATTTTTTATGTGTTGTGTATGTGTATTTCTCAATAAGACGAGAACAACAGTCCGAAAAAAACATTACAGATAAATTTGATTCTCAATCTTTTTTTTTTAATTAAAAAAAAATATTTATCAGTTTGTTTTTAATCTTTTTCAGACATCGGTCCCGTGGATTATTGCAACCAGACACGAATTCACTCCCCTGGTTTTCTCTCAAGTCCCGGTTACCCGAAGGGATATGAAAACCATACCAATTGCTTTTATCATTTAAAGGTATTTCGTCAATTTTACTTCGGGGCTATCTTTGATCAATGCAGTTTTGTATCGAGAAAATTGGACGTCAATCAGTCGCTTAATAATGTTCACTAGCAGGACCTGGCGATGTATCACAGTATGATAATTTAATTATTACAACCTTTAATGCGTAAGAGCTATTATAGAATAGTTCAATACTAGTAGGACCTGTGGATATAGCACATCATGATGATTTAATTATTACATCGTTTAATATGCTTACTGAAGAGCTATTGCCGAATAGTTCAATATGTAAAAAGTATAATAATCTTGATTTCTCTCTCTCTCTTTCTCTCTCTCTTTCTCTCTCTCTCTCTCTCTCTCTCTCGTTTTATTATGTTTGATTGAAACAGATTATCGTGCGCTCACCCCCCCTCTCTCTCTCTCTCATTATATTCTTTCTGTGCAACGTCCTTTGTCTTCCCTTTCTTTCTTTATAATAAAAATGGACTGATCTACTATTTAGCTGGGGCGACAAAACTAATAAGAAATAATTCGGCGAATAAGCAACACCAGAGCAGAATTTACATTTTTGCATTTTCTCTTGGACCATTTGAACGGTCTCATTTTTAACTAGAGGGTGTTGCAAGATGATAATGGTCGGAAGATTAACGAACTTTTGAATGTTTTAAAAATTAATTCAATTTAGCTGTTTTTAGAAGGAATTACGGGGACCGGGTTAGCTCAGTCGGTAGAGCGTTCGGCTAGAAACCACAAGGTTCCTAGTTCGATACCGGTCCCGCCAACTCAGCGTATGAGTAGCACAGGGATCTGTGCGGTAAAGTAAGGAGCTGATGGAAGGTGTGGCGCTCCACATCAGGTGCTAAAAACAATCTCCTTGGTCTAGCGCTATTGAAAAGGGGATAGACTCCCTCGCTGACTGGCTAATACCGACTTTAGGCCGCCCCGTCGAATTTACTTTTTTTACTACGGGGGTCGTAGGGAGCTCTTAAATCTCCCGGTGGTCGGCAATTATTCAGATGAAAGAAGACAAACAACATAAATGGAAATTATACATATGTATTAAACAAAGATACAAAAATTGCTGCAAATTTGTTGGCTTTGCTACGAGACTTACCTTGAGAGGTGAAATTAACAGTTCGTTGGTGAATTAGCGCTAGAAAGGGATTTCTACTCGCCGTCGTTTTGGAGTGCTGTTGATACGTCTCTCAATGTGAAAGTTCTTAGGATAAGTAAAAGTGTTGGACTGCTTTTTTTGAGAGATTCGCCTGGTTAACTGCCCTTTGAAGTGGGCGGTGGATGGAGCCCTTGTTAAAGTGACTCCTCGGGTCGACAGCCTTCAGATAAGTGATGGGGTTTGGTTTTGCCGCCAACATCGTATGTTGACGATTCTCCCCCTAGCGACAGGGGAAGAAAATTCTACTATCGGTTTTCCGATATAATGGCAATTATCATTATTGCATACACAGTTAAGTTTCCCTTTTTCAAGTGTAAAGTACATTCCTGATGAGATCATTCAGATCGAAACCATGGTAGACACTTAACTATTTTCCACTATTAATACTATTATTATTGCTCTGTTTTTTATATATTGAGCACTTTTGGATAAATTATTAATGCCAATGCAACGAAAGCGGCAATTGATATACTATATATACAAGCAAAAGTATGTGCAAGTATTTAAGTTTTAATGCAATATAATATAAAATTAGAAAAACTAACAAAACTAAATAAGAACGAATATAAAAATATTACTCTTATTTTGATGTTATTTTAATTGATTTCTATATAAAATTATAAATAGGATTGCTTTTAAAACGTTTGAGAATAACATAATGGTATTAGAAATCAGTAACAAAAAATAATTATTTATCAAACCCATATGTTATGCAAATTATTCCAACCATATACTACGTAAATCTTTATTTCTCAGCGATATATAACACGTTTCAGTATTTTAAATGCATTAATAATTTGGGAAGTTTTGCGGCAACTCTAACTCTGCTAGACTTTAATAGATATCGTTAATAAATGAGATGCTAATTAAGATTAAATAATGACTATTTCATAATCATTGCGAATATAACTTAAATAACTAAGGGAATTGTGACGTCAGTGGTGACGTAGTTTCGGTTACAGACAGTTACATAAACTCCAGTATAATAAGATATTTGTTAGGGTAGCAAAGATAAAGTTAACAGCGCTTGGTAACAGGCAGTTTTTCGCCTATGTAATTTTCATACCAACTCTTAGTTTGAAAATCATATAGGCAAGAAACTGTCTGTTACCAAACGCCATTGACTTCATGTTCATGCTATCCTAACTTAGATATATATATATGCTCTATCAATGATATTGAAAACTCTTTACTTATAAATATAGCAACGTATATACATGATGTTGCTAGTTAATGCTGAGCCCACGTATGCTTCTTATACATATCTTTTTATCGTTATCGTTTCTTTTAATTATACGGAGTCTGTCTACAGAAGCCTTTGACAAAAGATGGAGTTCACGAGCATTAGAGTTAAATGCAAACAACCTGATCCAGGATTTGAATTCTGGTTACTGGTTCCATTTCTGACAACGATAGCTATTGCACCATAAGTGGTACTACATATCAAATTTGGTACTGTTTGGCCATCTGTAAAAGACAAAAAAAAAAGATCCTTCCCAATTATGACTAAAGATGTTATCCAGTCTTGAATAAAAAAGAAAATGGAATTCATTTCAAGAGATTATTTATCTGGTATTGTTTAGAAAAAAAATTGTATTTTTTATTTTTTTTATTTAAGATAAAAATCTATTTTGAATTTGGATTGTAATACTATAGAGAACTCAAAAATAAGAATTTTGAAAAGTTTTTCTTCTACAACAAAACTATCTTATAAGAAATAGCTTTTTTTGTTTCTTGTTCTCTACATTTTTTTCCTAAATGTTTTTTTTTTCTTTTTTTAGACATAATATTGGTAGTTGCTTTATAAGAACTATGCAGTCATTATAATGTTGGGATTTTTTTATAACATTTGAAATATGTGAAAATATAAGAGGAAAAAATCGAAATTCATAAAGATGAATATTGTATTGCTTTTCATCTTTATTTAATCTAATTTTTCAGGTGAACTCCACCCTTTGTCAAAGGCTTCTGTAGACAAACTCCGTATAATTAAAAGAAACGATAACGATAAAAGATATATTCATTGTGTCTGTATGTGTGTTGAACAAATATATAGTCATTCACAGACACCGTGTTTCGACGTATCACTTCACCACAGTGTGTATAGAATTAGCTGGCTAGCTCCAGCCGATATCGAAACCCGACTGATTTTTCATCATAGCTCTTAAGCCATCAGTACACCTACAAGCAGGAGGGAGAATTTAACTGATAAATATATATATATATATATATATATATATATATATATATAGAGTAATGGACGACAGTGCTCTATCCGTTTTATAGGAGAGCCTTACAATTTAAATGTAATCAGCGGCCGTCAGCTATTTTTTTCCAAAGAGCTCAAACTACCGGAGGCTGGGAGCATGTATTTAATCATCCACAGGCACCGTGTTTCGATGTAACATGTCTCTTCAGTGTGGCTACACTTAGCAGGCTACCCCCAGCCGAGATCGAAACCCAACAGTTTTACAAACATTTTTCTCACTGCCAAAGTAAGGGATCTGACGATAGGCGTGGCGCTCCACCGCAGACACAAACAACTATCTCCCTGGCCTAGCGCTAGCAAAAATGGGATAGACTCTCTCCCTGTCCGACTGATACCAACAATAGGTCACTACGCTTACTTTACTTATTTATCGTGTGTGTGTGTGTGTGTTTTGAACAAATGTATATTTACGTTGGTTATGTCTAAAGTTTACCTTTTTATATGTCCTGTGAGAATTCTGTTATTATTTATTTGTAACCCTAATTTTCGTCCTCTGAAAAAAAAAGTCTTTAGGAAAAATTCAGTCGTGATAATATTTATATTCCGTATTAACACACATACATGTACACGTGAATATACGCCTGTATGTATGTACCTGCCTAACATGTATAATAAATAGAAAACATACAAGTTTGTGACCAATTAAAATATCAACTATCTTCTTTTTAGACTGTTTTAACCTTTTATCTTTGGGTGTATCAAAATATTGGTCACCATCATTGCCCCGAGGGATGCAAGGAAGTCTGTTAACCAGACGACCCGATAAATCATGGGAGAGGTTCAAAAATATAATATGCTATAATAAAGCCTCATTTATTTCTATATGTATTGTAACTTAGTATCTATTTCTTAACACACCATTCACAGGAATAAATACAAGATAACTCGCTTTAGTATAGTAATTAGTAGTTTATAGTTTATAATCATAATACATATCGCACATTATCACGGATATCCATGATAATCTCTCGCCAACAGTCCCTATCATTCATTGTCCTCGGGAGGTCCTCTGTGCAGCATCCAGTATCCGCGCATAGCTGTTCAATGTAGATTTTTGCTAGGTGACCCACACTGGCGTGCCCACATGCTGGTTTCCATGGGAGAACGTCGCTTATGAGTTCGTACTTGCTTCTCCAGCATGTCTTGTTCGTCTCACTCGGATGATCTGTGTGATGAGGGCAAGTGGCGGTACAGTTGCTTCCAAGGAAAAATATGCTATGCTATAATAACGCCTCACATTTCTATATTTATTTTTGACTGTAACATATCCAAGTCAAGGTCTCAAGGAAAATGATTCTAGTTGTTAGCTTCAAGTGACGACCGAAATAAACAGGTTCTTCAACTCAAAAAAGTATTCTGCCGGCAAAGCAACACTCCCAAGTAGTTCTCACATAATTCGTCAAAAGTTCACTTCACTTTAAGATCGAAACACGACACACTGTTCTCTCCACTGGAAAAGACGTTCTCACCGAGAGAATTCGCCTCAGCATTTATTTCTCTCAGTGGCCGAACCACTTCAGCTAACAGGGGTGACAGCAGTACCACCACTCATGATCAGGAGGTTGCAAGTTCAATCTCGAGTCACTTGCTATACCCCGCCCCTCGCGCAGACCAGACTCACACGGACGTGCTCAATCCTTGGGAGCAGGGAATTCTCAACTCCACGGTTCCCACCTCCGCCAGTCGCCCCATACTCTCTGTTACAATAATTTAAGAAGTAACTTAGTATATATTTCTTAACACATCGTTTACAAGAGTAAGTACAAGACGACTCGCTTTAGTATTGTAATCAGTTAGTTAGTTTAGATGACTATTACGATTATAGCAGGTCCATTTCTCACTTGGTGTTTTACACTTGGGAATAAATGTACATAATTATATTACCTATCACATATATAAGTAGAAAAATATATTTAAAGACTCATGTTAAAATCTGATGAGTCAATACTTAAAATATCAATTTCTTACACGCCACAACCAATTTTTACTGCCCGTATTTATGAAAAGTTATCTCCCCTCCATCTCTCTCTCTCTCTCTCTCTCTCTCTCTCTATATATATATATATATATATATATATATATATATATATATCTTTTTTCTCTCTCTCTCTCTCTCTCTTTTTTCTCTCTCTCTCTCTCTCTCTTTCTCTCTCTTTTTTTTCTTTCTCTCTCTCTTTCTCTTTTTCTTTCTCTCTTTTTTCTTTCTCTCTCACTCTCACTCTTTTCTTTCTCTCTCACTCTCTCTCTTTTTTCTTTCTCACTCTCTCTCTTTTTTCTTTCTCTCTCACTCTCTCTCTTTTTTCTTTCTCTCTCACTCTCTCTTTTTTCTTTCTCTCTCTCACTCTCTTTTTTTCTTTCTCTCTCTCTCTCTCTCTTTTTCTCTCTCTCTCTCTCTCTTTTTTTTTTTTCCCTCTCTCTCTCTTTTTTCTTTCTCTCTCTCTCTCTCTCTCTCTTTTTTTTCTTTCTTTCTCTCTCTCTTTCTCTCCTATAATCCAAAGATTGAGTGAAGAAATCTTCCTTACGACGCTGTACTTTTTCAGTAGTCGTAATTTCCAGAGCTCAATTTTTCCTCTAATTATTAATCATCCAGCAGGCATATATTATGAAAAATAACGAAGATTTAGAATGAAAGCATAATAGACTATATCAGGAGACCTAGAGGACTCGTTGCCTTTCGGTCTCCATCAGATCTGATGATCACCGAAAGGTAACAAGTTTTTAAAGATTAAAAGACAATATATATATAGGGAGAGAGAAGATAACTATATATATATATATATATATATATATATATATATATATATATATATTTAATTATAGTTTACAATACATTTAAGAGTCCGTTTTACCAATGAACGTTTCTGATGAAGACCGATCATCTAAAGGTGAGGCTCTGAAACCATTGGTAAATCGGTCTCTGAAACCATTGGTAAAACGGACTCTTAAATGTATTGTAAACTATAATTAAATAAATACAGCTCTTACAGAAGTAATTGAGCTCTTTATTATCATTTCTCCAATACTACCAAGGAATTAACTATATATATATAGAGAGAGAGAGAGAGAAAGAGATAGATAACCTTTCGCACGTACGGACAGTAAAAATTGGCGGTGGCGTGTATGAAATTGATATTTTAAGTATTGACTATCATCAAATTTTTACATGAGTCTTTAAAGAAAAATAATTTTTATTAATCTATTCATAAACATAGATAAGATTTATATTAAACTTTTTAAATACCGGGCAATGCCAGGTAGCTCTGATAGTGACGAATAAATCTTCAAATATGCTAAACTTTGTTGTTGTTTTTTTCTGTCCTTTTGAATTTGTATCGATTAATAATCAGTTTTATTTTTTAGGCGCCAAGAGACAAGATAATCCAATTGGAATTTCTCGTCTTCGATGTTCAGGATAATCCTCACTGCAGATATAATTATCTGCAAATATTTGATGGGCCAGATATGTGTAAGTGCGACTCTTTCTTTTTTTCTTCTTTTTCTTTTTCTTCTTTTTCTTTTTCTTCTTTTTTCTTTTTTCTTTTTCTTTCTTCTTCTTTTTCTTCTTTTTCTTCTTTTTCTTTTTCTTCTTTTTTCTTCTTTTTTTCTTTTTCTTCTTCTTCTTCTTCTTCTTCTTCTCCAGCTTTAAGACACATGGACTTCCACTTAAGTATATCTATTTGCAGATACTGTAAGTTTTTTCACGAGTCATAAACGTTACAACTCAGTCTTTATATATACGAGAAAAAACGTGACCCGTTGGGTAGATAATTGGGATCAGAAAGAAAATTAGTTTAGAAAACGAATTAAATTAAAAAAATATATACGACCGGAGAAGAAAAAAAGACATTAAGATAATTTTGCTAAAATTTGTAATTAAGTCAAAAACAGTCCCGTCACCTATATGTCAACCGTTATCAGCTAAAAATTAATATATGAATAAGTTCATCTATCGTTCACACTCTCAAATCTCTCTTAATCTCACAAACGTATATAAAGAGTATTTAATCAAGATATATATAGAGAGGGGGAAAGTACAACTAATTAAAACCAAATAAAATGGAATGTTTTTCAAACATAACTTAATCCCAAAACTGAGGAATATTTTGGGATGTATTTTGTGTCATTACACTAAATAGGAAAAAAGTCTATAGAGTACGATACATTTAAGGCTCGAGTGATATTCTTTCACAGACGTATTGTCTTGATGATAAGTGGCTAATAAGCTGCTTTAAAACCAATGGTAACACTCGCACCTTAGATGTATTGTACTCTATAACAAATAAATACAGCTCTTACGCCCGTAATCTAGCACTTTATCTTCAATTCTCTAATACTAAATAACTACGAATATATATATATATATATATATATATATATATATAAAATTTGTAGAACAATTATAGGTCTATCAGGGTTTCGATCTATACGACCTCTTCTGGACCCTACCTTATATTTGACGAAGTTGAAATTATTACGGAGTTGAACGTATTTTCCGATAGTGACGGTTGAACGCTATGTCAATTCATATTATCTTTTATAATTTTATACACATTTATATGTGAGAATATGTTTGTTTAGTCAAGAGCTATTGCTAGATTTTTCAATATACAAAAAGTATAATAATCTTGATTTAAATCTCTCACTCCTTTCTTCCTTCTTTTCATCATCGATTGAAACATTAGCGTTATCATTTTTGCATTTTCGCCCCTTCCCTCTATATTTCCTCTATTTCCTTCCTTCCTTTTTTTCTTTCTTTCTATTTTTCCTTTTTTCTTTCTTCCTCTATTTCCTTCCTCCTTTCTTTCCCCTATTTCCTTTCTTTCTTTCCCCTATTTCCTTTTCTTTCTTTCTTCCCTATTTCTTTCTTTCTTTCCCCTATTTCCTTTCTTTCTTTCTTCCCCTATTTCCTTTCTTTCTCCTATTTCCTTTCTTCTTTCTTTCTTTCCCCTATTTCCTTTCTTTTTTCTTTCTTCCCCCTTTCTTTCTTTCTTTCTTTCCCCTATTCTTTCTTTCTTTCTTTCCCCTATTTCCTTTCTTTCTTTCTTTCCCCTATTTCCTTTCTTTCTTTCTTTCCCCTATTTCCTTTTCTTTCTTCCCTATTCCTTTTTCTTTCCCCTATTTCTTTCCTCCTTTCTTCTTTCTTTTCTTTCTTTCCCCTATTCCTTTCTTTCTTCTTTCCCCTATTTCCTTCTTTCTTTCTTTCCCCTATTTCCTTTCTTTCTTTCTTTCTTTCCCTATTTCCTTTCTTTCTTTCTTTCTTTCTTTCCCCTATTTCCTTTCTTTCTTCTTTCTTTCTTTCCCCTATTCCTTCTTTCTTTCTTCTTTCTATTCCTCCTTTCTTTCTTCTTTCCCCTATTCCTTCCTTTCTTTCTTTCCCCTATTTCCTTTCTTTCTTTTCTTCCCCTTATTTCCTTTCTTTCTTTCTTTCCCCTATTTCCTTTCCTTCTCTTTCTTTCCCCTATTTCCTTCCTTCTTTCTTTCCCCTATTCTTCCTTCCTTCTTTCTTTCTTTCCCCTATTCTCCTTCTTTTTTTCTTTCCCCTATTTCCTTCCTTTCTTCTTTCTTTCCCCTATTTCCTTCCTTTCTTCCTTTCCTTTCCTTTCTTTCCCTTTCCTTCCTCTTTCCTTTTTTTCCCTATTTCCTTTCTTCCTTTCTTTTTTTCCCCTACTTCCTCCTTCCTTCTTTTTTTCCTATTTTCTTTCTTTCTTTCCCCTATTTCCTTCCTTCCTTCTTTTTTTCCCCTATTTCCTTTCTTTCTTTCTTTCTTTTTTCCCCTTTTTCCCTTTTCCCTTTTTTTCCCTATTTCCTTCCTTTCTTTTTTTCCCTATTCCTTCCTTTCTTTCTTTTTTTCCCTATTTCCTTTCCTTTCTTTCTTTCCCCTATTTCCTCTTTTCTTTCTTTCTTTCCCTATTTCCTTCCTTTCTTCTTTCTTTTCCCCCTATTCCTTCCTTCTTTCTTTCCCCTATTTCCCTTCCTTTCTTTCTTTCTTTCCCCTATTTCCTCCTTTCTTTCTTCTCTTTCCCCTATTTCCTTCCTTCCTTCTTTCTTTCCCCTTTCCTTCCTTCTTTCTTTCCCCTATTTCCTTTTCTTTCTTTCCCCTATTCCTTCCTCTTTCTTTCCCCTATTTCCTTCCTTTCTTTTTTCCCCTATTTCCTTCCTTTCTTTTTTTCCCCCTATTTCCTTTCTTCTTTCTTTCTTTCTTTCTTTTTTCCCCCTATTTCCTTCCTTCCTTTCTTTTTTCCCCTATTTCCTTCCTTCCTTTCTTTTTTCCCCTATTTCCTTCCTTCCTTTTCTTTTTTCCCTATTTCCTTCCTTTCTTTCTTTTCCCCCTATTTCCTTCCTTTCTTTCTTTTTTCCCCTATTCCCCTTCTTTTTTTCCCCTATTTCCTTCCTCCTTTCTTTTTCCCTATTCCTTTCTTTCTTCCTTTCTTTCTTTCCCTATTTCTTTCTTTCTTCCTTTCTTTCTTTCCCCTATTCCTTCTTTCTTCCTTTCTTTTTTCCCCTATTTCCTTCCTTTCTTTTCTTTCCCCTATTTCCTTTCTTTCTTTCCCCCTCTTTCCTTTCTTTCCCTTATTTCCTTTCTTTCTTTCCCCTATTTCCTTCCTTCTCTTCTTCCCCTATTCCTTCCTTTCTTTCTTTCCTATTCCTTCTTCTTTCTTCTTTCTTTTTCTTTCTTTCCCTATTTCCTTTCTTTCTTTCTTTCTTTCTTTCCCCTATTTCCTTTCTTTCTTTCTTTCCCCTATTTCCTTTCTTTCTTTCTTTCTTTCCCCTATTTCCTTCTTTCTTTTCTTTCCCCTATTTCCTTCCTTTCTTCTTTCTTTCCCCTATTCCTTCCTTTCTTTCTTTCTTTCTCCCTATTTCCTTCCTTTCTTTCTTTCTTTCTTTTCCCCTATTCCTTTCCTTCCTTTCTTTTTCCTCCTATTTCCTTCCTTCCTTTCTTTTTTTCCCCTATTTCCTTCCTTCCTTTTTTTTCCCTATTTCTTCCTCCTTTCTTTTTTTTCCCCTATTTCCTTCCTTCCTTTCTTTTTTCCCCTATTTCCTTTCTTTCTTTTTTCCCCCTATTTTCCTTCTTTCTTTTTTTCCCCTATTTCCTTTCTTTTTTTTCCCCTATTTCCTTTCTCTTTCCTTCCTCCCCTTTTCCCCTATTTCCTTCCTTCTTTTTTTCCCTATTTCCTTCCTTCCTTTCTTTTTTCCCCTATTTCCTTCCTTCCTTTCTTTTTCCCCTATTTCCTTCTTCTTCCTTTTCCCCCTATTCCTTTCTTTCTTCTTTCTTTTTTCCCCCTATTTCCTTCTTTCTTTCTTTTTTTTTCCCCTATTTCCTTCCTTCTTTTCTTTCTTTTTTCCCCCTATTTCCTTCCTTTCTTTCTTTCCCCTATTTCCTTCTTTCTTTCCCTATTTCCTTTCTTTCTTTCCCTATTTCCTTTTTCCTTCCTTTCTTTCTTTCTTTTTTCCCCCTATTTCCTTCCTTTCTTTCTTTCCCCTATTTCCTTCCTTTCTTTCTTTCCCCTATTTCCTTTCTTTCTTTTCTTTCCCCATTTCCTTTCTTTCTTTCTTTCTTTCCCCTATTTCCTTCTTTCTTTCTTTCTTTCTATTCCTTCTTTCTTCTTTCTTTCCCCCTATTTCCTTTCTTCTTTCTTTCTTTCCCCCTATTTCCTTCCTTCTTTCTTTCTTCTTTCCCCCTATTTCCTTTCTTCTTTCTTTCCCCTATTTCCTTTCTTTCTTTCTCTCCCCACTTCCTTTATTCTTATATTTTTTCTGTGTAGCATGTCCTTTCTTTCTTGATGATAAAAATGAAATGGTCCATTACTTATTGAGGTGACGACACTCATAAGAAATAAGAATTCGGCGGATAAGCGACACCAGATAATTAGTCTTTTTGCATTTCATCTTGGACGGTCACATTTTTAACTAGAGGGTATTTGTTGCAAGATGATAACGGACGGAAGACAAACGAACACCTGATTTCTCAGTCGGTAAAGCGTTCGGCTAGAAACCACAAGGTTCCTAGTTCGATACCGACCCTCGCCAACTCAGCATATGAGTAGCATAAGGATCTGTGCGGTAAAGTAAGGAGCTGGTGGTAGGTGTGGCGCTCCACCTCAGACGCAAAGAAACAATCTCCTTGGTCTAGCGCTAGGGAAAAGGGGATAGACTCCCTCGCTGTATGGCTGATACCGACATTAGGCCGCCCCAAAGACTTACTATAATATATATATATATATATATATTATATATATAAATATATAAAATATATATATATATATAAGAAATTTGGAAAAAAAAGTGTTCCGAAAATAGGATGAATTTATTTATCGATGTTTAAACATTTCAATGATGCCACAATATTAGCTCATATTCACAACAAAAGACTTAGACAGATTTTTGAAGCCTGTGCAATTTCGCTTTTGCCCTCCCTTAATAATCGACATGGATTTTTTAATATATCACTCTTTCTAGCTAAAATAGTTTTAAATGACTACAATATACCAGGCTTCATTTAATTATTTAGTTATCATTCACACTTTGTTCCCTTTGTCTCTCATAAAATCAGTCCATTAATACTTTTTCTTGTCTTTTGTTGAATGCATTTCTTCGAGTTGCGTCACGCGTCATGACATCTTCGCGTGTGTGGATCGCGACTTGTCTTTCAAAAATATAACGCTGAACAAATACAGTTACACAACAAAAAAGATTTTATAAAGATTTTCATCTCCTGTCATCTATAAAACATCCATCAATTTCTTCACCCCAAGATACATCCTGATGAAGGTTTAAAGAAACCGAAATGTTTAAACATCGATAAATAAATTCATCCTATTTTCGGAACACTTGTTTTTCAAATTTCTTAATATTGTCGGATTTATTTTCCATATTTACTCCCATATATATATATATATATATATATATATGTGTGTGTGTGTGTGCATATATAGGCACCTACACTTAATTATTTATATGCCAGTGTTTGTTTATATGAATGCGTAAATTTGTGTAATCCACACTATTCACTGCACACACAGCCACACGTGTGTATTGAATTACATTTCTGACTTCCTAATTGTACAAACATTTCAATAACATAGTAGCACAGCATCAGGTGGCTCCGTTTCAGTTCACAGCCTTATGTCAACCCTAACATTGCCCCCCACCCAGTACTGACCCCGACACTGCCAGATTTGCTTACACGCCCAATATTGATATTTCATTATTAGTCTTCCCCCCCCCCCCCAACTGTTTACACAACTGCTTGTTAGTAACTGTACGATCACACCCTCTGATCTTTCCCTGCGAGTATGCATCACCCCACACCGCCAAAAAGGATGTTGTCCTGGATATGATGTTAAAACTGCATCTAGAGGCGAGGTTCGTTCTTGAGCATCGAAAGAATTTTGGTAGAGGAAGATGGGGGGGGGGAGAGGTGAGCGCGCGGGAGCGATAATGCTAATCTGTTTCAGTTGAACTTAATGAAAAAAAAAGGAAACAAAGAAAAAAAAGAGAGAAATTTAAATAAAGATTATTATATTTTCACATATTGAACAATTTTGCAATAGCTCTTAGGTAAACATATCAAACGTTGTAATAATTAATTTATACATTTAAGGCTCGAGCGATATTCTTTCACAGATACATAGTCCTGATAAGTGGCTAATAAGCTGCTTTAAAACCAATGGTAACACTCGCATCTTAAATGTATTGTACTCTATAACAAATAAATACAGCTCTTACACCGTATACACCTGGGGAATGTATATATTTACTAACCGCTTCGCAGGATGTGACACAAGATCAATTTCTAAAGAAATAGAATACTCATTCAGTGTCATTGCTCACAGGTTCACTGACCTAGAGTAGTAGTACCTATTAGGGTCCCATCTATGGGTCAAATAATTTTAGTTTTTTGGATATGTCGTTAAACTGCATTTAGTGATAGGTACCATTCACCACAACACCTATTCGCACAACAATCACCAAAACTTGCCAGTCTCTCAATAAAAACCTAATACTAGTCTCATATTTACATAGTTGTGAGGGAATAGTTGATGTTTATTTCCAATGTAAAGAACACCATCAGAGAAAAATGAAAGAAAATGAAGAAATGTATGATAAAATTAAAATGATTATTAGTATGACTCCACTCTCACTTTGAAAAATTTCTTGGCTGATATAAATACCCATTGACGTTGCATTTTGGGAAAAATGAATCTTCTTATTACAATGAAAATCTTTTCTTTTTTCAGCTTATCCGCCGAGTGAAAAACACTGCGGCAAACAAGGCCTTGGTTTTTATTATTCTCACGGCCCAGAAATACTCATCCGGTTTGTGTCGACGAGCGCCCTCTACAGTGGAACAGGATTCCATGTCCAATTCAGTTTCAAATCCTCATTAAGCAGGTATCCAAGCAACCAATCAGGATCGGATGATATTATCGTACCAGTGCATGGTAAGTTAAAATACTTCATATTTATTCGGTTTAATCTACGGGGCTAATATTCAAGAAATACAGTTGAATTACCGGTTTCATTGGGATTAATTGTGTACTAATTTAAAGAGATATATACAGGGTAGTGCAAAAGTAGGTATACAGTATTGTCACATCAGTGAAATCAGTGTCATATTATACTGAAGTGAAAGTGACATATCTTAAGTAATAAAAATGCATGTACATTTACTCGTTTCTTTTTATTCACTTCAGGTAAATTGGTAAATTATTTTTTTTTTGGGGGAGGGGGGGTAAGGGGCACTGTAAAGGATAAGGTTTTACTGTTGAAGACATGATTCAGTTCATTTTGGAGGCTTGTCAGGAAATTGATGCTGATAAAGACCTTTCTTCCAGAGTGTGCATGAGTGTCTTTTCTCGATTAGAAGAGTGTGTGAACTCTGAAGGCAAACAATTTGAGTACCTGAGGGATTAGATCTTCTTACTACATGTGATTCTTAATACATGTATATGCAGCATTTGTTTGTTTGTATAATAAGTACAATGAGTAATGTATGTGTTTTCCCTTTTTTATAACCGTATACTTACCTTTGCACCCACCCACCCCTGTATAGTAATTGTCAGTAGTTGGATTCTGGTTTAGAAAGTATGGTAGCTAATATTGACTAAATGTTTTTTTTTTTTTTGTTTTGTTTTGTTTTTTTTAATGGATTTTGATTAGATAGTGATTCAGAAAATTATTTTCTAGGGAAAACTAATAAGTCGTCTTATAATATTTTAACTAAATGAGGTATACCAATATTTTTTTTTACCATAACGTACAACACTCCACTTTGGCACTTACTTAGGCTAGACGTGCAGTCGGAGAGGCCCCCTCCGATCAAACGGCTTGTCACGTCAAGCCCTAGCACCTATATGATTGTCCCAACCCTATTGCCCTTATGGCAAAACGCCAATCCTTTTTATCATGTCTGGGTACATGGAGATTTCACTATTGTATTTATTTATGTTATTTTTCCGAGTAGCCAGATATGGTAGGCACATCAAGTTTTACATTGAAAATGATGGAAATCATATTGAAAATATTGTTTATTAACATTATAATTAAATGAAATTGTTTTGATAAAAGGGTTTTATAATTTGCTTGAAGCATTGTGTATATATTGGTTTGGAGGTTGATTTTGAAGGCTATCACAATGCAGGTGTAAAGAAAAATAATAAGGTAACAATGGTGTTGTTTGTTAACCTGTAATTTATTCTTGATATTTCGAGATAAAATCTCTTTTTCAGAAGAACACTGGAACTGAAGTAGTTGTCGTCTTGTTATGGCATTTTTATTTATTTATTTATTTTTTTAAAACTAAAAATGCCATAAAAAAACAACAACAAAAAATTTAAAATGCCATAACAAGACAACTACTTCAGTTCCAGTGTTCTTCTGAAAAAGAGATTTTATCTCGAAATATCAAGAATAAATTACAGGTTAACAAACAACACCATTGTTACCTAATCATTTTTCTTTACACCAGCATTGTGATAGCCTTCAAAATCAACCTCCAAACCAAAATTGTTTTGTTTTAAAAGTATGTGTTAATGTACCCAGACTTTGTGGACGCCCAGTATATAACATTCTGTTTAAAAATAATTAGATTCTAATGGAGCTTTTAAAATTACCAGAGGCGAAATATTAATTGAATGTAATTGTTTGTGTTTTGTTATTCACTTTTTCCTCAATTATTTATTCAAGCCTTTTTTTCCCGGCCTTTTCTGCTCTCATGGTGTAAATAAATATTTTTCATTTTCTAGTATCGACTTCCGCTCATCTAATTTCATTACTGAATGAAAAAAAAAATCAGTTCAACAAATAAAAAACAAAATCAGTTCAACAAATAAAATTATGGAAACTCTTTTAAGGTTATCAGTTCTTTGCAGTTGACACAGTGAGCTACTAAAAAGAAAACTTATTTCTCTTTAGATTAAATTAAAATTTTAATTGGCTCTGAATTTGTGGCGTTGCGTAAAAATATGGAATAAACTCGTTGTTGATATCCGAAGTGTTAATAACTCAATTTAACGTCTCGAAATTCAACGCTATGATAAGACTGGTCATCATATTTTATGAAAGGAAGTAAAAGAAGGACGAGAATGAAATATTACATCCTTTTTAGAAGCAGAAAGTTTCTTACACGCAGTTGTGTTCATTTAATGTGATTTAGAATCTATATATTAATACTTGTGTTCCTTAATTGTATGACCGTTTCCATCTTGCAACACCCTCTGGTTTAAAATGAGACCGTCCAAAATTGTCCAAGATGAAATGCAAAAATGTCAATCCTGATTATCTGCCGAATCATTTCTTATGAGTGTCGTCACCTCGGCTAAAATAATCGACCATTCCGTTTTTATCATAAAGAAAGAAAGGGAAGAAAAGGACATGTTACATAAAAAAGATAAGAAAGAAAGAAATAGGGTAGAGGAATATAGAGACAGGAGGTGAGCGTGCGGGAGCGATAATACTAATCTGTTTCAGTCGAACATAATGAAAAGATGAAACAAAGAAAAAGAGTGAGAGATTTAAATCAAGATTATTGTACTTTTCACATATTGAACTATTTAGCAATAGCTCTTAGGTAAACATATCAAAGGTTGTAATAATTAATTTATCATACTGTGGTATATCCACCGGTCCTGTTAGACATGTTAATAATATTCTTAAATGTCTTAAATAGAACATTTTTTTATTCTCAATTACGTTTGTATAGCCCGTCATATATACAGGGTGATTGAAAAGTAACTCCCTACTTTAAACTATACTAGCAAATATATGCACCCTCCGGGTGCAAGTATTAATGTCATAAAATATTATATTAAATTAGAAAGTCTAAAGAAACTAAATAAGAATGCAGATAAAATGATTTGAAACAGAATGGAGGGTATAATTGAGAAATATAACAGCTGAAGCTTCCTCTTCCATCACCCCCGTCTTTCCTTGCTACACGTTTCTAATTTAACTATTTAGTTAAATTAGGAAGTAAAAAATAAAATTACAGTTATTTCTTTTTGTTAATTGATTTCTTTTAAGATTTATCTCCGAGATTTTTGCTTATATTCATTAAGATGAAATCAAATAATTAGAAATCAACAATACCAAGCACATATTTATTAAAATCAAATTTTAAATATCAATATGCAAATTAGACTTGCCGTTCACACTGTAAACCGCTATTTGTTGTACATATAAATACAATTGCATGTTATTAGTACGTAGATATGGTCATCAGTATTAATAATGAAAAACAATTTTATTAATAATTGAGGTTTAAGTAAAAATGATTCATGGAGAATGTGATGTATAATAACTAAATGGATAGTGACTTGAGTAGTGATATAGTTTCGGTTACAGAGAAACAAACACATAATCTCCATTATAATAAGATATATGCTGCAAGATGAAATCTGGCCAGTCGTCAATACTTGGGAGAATATTGAAGACTTGCATTTTATGCAACCTTTTATGGTGCACCTCCATAGTTTGCTATTGTTCGTGAATGGCTGAATCACCATTTTGTGGGGAGATAGATGGGTAGACGTATTCCACATGAGTGGCCATCCACTTAATCCCTGATTTAACACCTGTCACCTTTTTCTTTGGAATTGGTTGAAGGAGCAAGTCTACTCTACAAAACTAACAACTTTGGAAGAACGAATACGAGAATCTATTTCTGTAATTACACAAGAGTTCCTGGGAAGATCAGTTGATGCAATTCCCAAGCGGCTTGTGAGGCTGGAGGTGAATGCTAGTGCCCATATAGAAATTTAGATAAAACTCCGTGTTATATTTGTTCTTCCCATATTCATTGTTTGTAAAAATAATGATTCAGAAATCTATAAGACTTTTTGAATAGGGAGTTACTTTACAATCACTCTGTATTTAAAAATGTAATTTAAATCTTCCAAAATAAACCGCTAGCGTTATTTAGCGTTGCTGGGAGACAAAATAGAATCGTCCTCTTTCTTACATTGAATGAGTGGCTTTTCCGCGTCACGTGTCCGTTTTGACAAGTAGGGTCCTGACAAGATCGAAACAGCGGTAGATCCGTAATCTTTTACAAATATAATTATTAAGGCTCTACTTTTATTAAGTATTGGGCACCCTTAGATAAATTACTGAAATACTACTACTCAACGAAAACGTTGAAGCGGTACACGGACATATGTGTATATATATATATATATATATACCTAATGAGTCAGATATACCTACTAAAAGTTTCGCTTAGTGCTCTTCTGGGCTAAGTCAGATCTTAGCCCTGAAGAGCACTAAGAGAAACTTTTAGTAGGTATATCTGACTCATTAGGTTTGCTCTACTTAGGTATTGAGCACTCTTTACTTGTTAGCTTTAGAATATATATATATATATATATATATATATATATATATATATATATATATAATATTGTTTTTTTCTTTTGGATAAATATTATAGTATCAACCGATTATTTCGGTTGGTACGACTATATTGGTCTTTTCTTTTTTCCAAAAATGTTTTTCTCCCTAGGTGATGTTTGGTAGTATATTTTTACAATCAAACTATCTGCTTTTTCTTACCGCAAGGGTTTACCAACATGTTTGTTATATATATATATATATATATATATATATATATATCAGTTTATCAGTTGGCATATGCCAATATTTTAAGCACTAAAAATATCCCTTAATGGATTTTATTTATTTCAGGCCTTCCGAACTTGTTTGACCCTTTATTTTAAGGGTGTGGTCGACACTCTAGGGAAATCTAGGTCTAAATCTGTATTGACGTCTCTGTTAATGGTGGCAATTAATACAGCGGTAAACACCCTCCCCCATATATAATTATATATATATATATATATATATATATATATCCAGAAACAAAAAAAGACACATATTGCTACTAATATTTACACGTTTTTGCGATCATCAAACAATATTACTTCCTGAATAATCGACAAGTGGGACGAGAGTGTTGGTACATAAAAAGCATGGAATATGAAACGGAACTGTGTTTATATTCTAAAAGATCCATAAAAAAAGGTCTATAAACGAATTGTCTTAATATAGATAGGCTTGATAAATTTCAATATAAGTTGTAAATTATCAAAAAGTACAAAATTCCTTAATTTCTAATGATGATATTTTAAAACTATTTCAGTCAGAGATGCTTCAGCCGAATGAACTTTGTAATCGAAGTTTTCTTTTTGACTTTTGTTTAATTTCAATAAAAATGTTTTTGTCTTTTCTGATTGTTTTTTTTTTTTAATTCTCTTACAATATAAAATAAAATAATCTAACAATTTGTTGTAAACAAAATTAATGCAATAACTTCATACAATGACTGCTGTACGGCCACCTGTCCCATATCACACAAATCACCCGTGTAAGGCGAACGAGACACTGCTGGAGAAACAAGGACGAACTCATAAGTGACTTCTTCTGTGGAAGCCATCACATGGGCACGCCAGTGTGGGCCGAACAGCAAAGACATACATTGACTAGCTCTGTGCAGATACTGGATGCTGCGCAGAGGACCTCCCAGGAGCATTGAATGATAGTGAAGGTTGGCGAGAGATTGTCATGGATATCAGTGTTGCCGGCGCAACATGATGATGATAATGATGACTGCTGTTTACACAGTAGCATTGCATGCAACAAAACCTTCATCAAATGATGAATCTGGGTTCAGGCATGGTTTCGGGACCGAAGCATCATTACCACTAACCAAGAGCACCCCAGCAGTATCTCACGATACCACCAGACTTTGTTGGGTTTTTTGTCACACTGTAGGATTGCCATATCCACGCTGGTGCGGCTAGACCTTTATCCTGGATCTTTTTTCGATCTATTTTCTCTTGTCTGGAGGAGAAAGTCCAAGTTTATTAAAAAATGCCAAGGTTGAGTTGGTAATAAATCTCCGGCATCCGACTTCGATATGAAATACATCCGTTATCCATCCATTTCTAACACATTGTTCTCGTAGATCTTCATATTTTTCCAACTTACGCTGATGGACCCAGTCAAGATTTTCCAATGTTGTTTACTATTTTGTCAATAGACGGGCAATATTTAAAAGATTTATTTAAAAAAAATATTTTAGTGAAATAACATCTTATTATAATGGAGATTGTGTGTTTTTCTGTCTGTAACCGAAACTATATTACTAATCGAGTCACAATTAACATAGTTATTTACATCACATTCTCCATGATTTTATCTATGTTTAAACCTCAATTATTAATAAAATTGCTTCGCCTTTTTTATTAGTGTTGTCCATATCTACATACAAATAACATGCACTTGTATTTATATATACAAAAAATAGCGTTTTGAAGTGTGAATGGGAAGGCTAATTTGCATATTGATATTAGAAATATGATTTTAATAAATATGTGCTTAGTATTATTGATTTCTAATTGTTTGGTTTTATTTTAATGAATATAAGCAAAAATCTCTTCAATGAATCTTAAATGAAATCGGTTAACAAGAAAAAATAACTGTCATTTTATTCTTTATTTCCTAATTTAACTAAATAGTTAAATAAGTAAAATTCAGCAATGAAAGACGGGAGTGATGGAAGAGTAAGTTTCATTTCTATTTTTCTATTATACCCCTCTCTGTTACATATCTTTTTGTCTGCCTCTAATTTAATACGATATTTCATTACATTAAAACTTAAATACTTGCACCCGGAGGGTGCATATATTTGCTAGTATGGGTAATATTTTTTTTTAATTTTTTAAAATCTGATAGTAAAATTACAATTTTTGTGAAATAACGTCACTTGATTTTCTTGTTTAATTTAATTAAAAAGGCAAAATTAAAGTTTTAAAAAAATCAATTTGAACAATTTCAGCGTAAAATATATTATGAGCAATATACTTCAAAAAGGGAAAAATAATAAATTTTTATTTTTTATTTTATTTTATTTTTTTATTTTATTTTTTTTTAGTTTGATTAAATTTTGATAATTTTTTTTTTCTTTTCAGAATGCAAACGGATTATTGAAACGGAAGGAATAAAATTGGAATCTCCCGGTTATCCAGAATCTTACCCATCAAATATTCAATGTGTTTATATTATCCGCTCCCCCCCAGAAGAAACAGTCACTCTAACATTTCATAAATTCAAATTAGAAAAAGGAGAAGACTGTCAATATGATTATGTTAAAGTTAAAGATGGAGAAAGTGCAGGTAAGCATCTTATAGATTGGTAATACCTGTTAGGGTCCCAATTATGAGTTAAATAGAACAAAATGAATTTAAAAAATGTTTTATAAAAATCGAGTCTTTAAAAATAATTGAATACCCATCAAGAATGATGAAGAAAAGTTTTCAGCATAAAATATCCCAAGAGGGATTGGTTAAAATCCAACCAACCAACAACTTAACTCTGTTTCTCTGAATTTTCTTAAATAAGGCTTGATAATTTCTATTATTTGGAAAAGAAGGTTCCTGAGTTCGATAAGACTCCAGAGTCCGACAAGAAATACCTGAAGAAGACCGGAGGGCACATCGGCTGAAACGTTGTACAGATAACAGTTAAGATGAGGTCAATGTAAAGTTTTTAAGTGCAATCCTTGGCCAGTTGAAATAGGGCTTAAAGAAAGTCCGGTGTTATGGAATCCTTTGGTGATCCTTTGGTAATCGTATGTCCTATCCTGCGTATTGGTAAAGGTCCAGTGATTTAATTCTATGTCCGTCATCAAAGAACGCTGTAGTAATGATGACCAGTAGGGTGGGTTAAGTATTGTATCAGCCTCAGAGTACTGCCAGTGATTGGTCAAGAAATAGATCACATGATCTCGCCTAATCTATAAGTATAAGTGTCTAGCACACACCTTATAAACTAAAATTTCTAAACATAGAGTGACTGAGATGTTTTGGTGACTGTTGTGTGAATTGTTTTTATGGTGAATGGATAATTTGTAGAATGAATCGGGTCACGAACGAGAATAGCTAGGTTAACAGTTAGGATAGTGATGACCAGCCTTTTCCCCCTCCCCAATGTCAGCCTTGTGCCACATTTATGTATATTTTCATAATAAATATATATATACTAAAATTTCTCAACAGACAATAGTCCGAATAATCAAAATAATACAAACTGTGGTCCAAGCCATATTGACAACCAACAAGTATGTAACATTTGATTTTGATGATATACTTAATGTTTTAATCTAAAAAAAATCTTATCCTTTATTTTTAAGCCGCTGATGTCCTGGATAAATTATGTGGTGTACAAAGCAACAGGACTTATACATCCAGTGGGAGATCCTTGCGATTGGATTTTGTTACTGATCCTGCTGTCGATTTCATGGGATTCAGTGCCACCTACTCTTTCTCTCGTAAGTAGTTTAGAAAGTTTAATTCCATTTTACAGACTAGACTAAAAAGAAATGTGTATCTAACTTATATATAAATATAAAGAGTTTGGGTAAACTATTTTGACTTTTATTTATTCCAAGCTTTCTATGAAATATCTCCTATATAAAACATTATATGGAAGTGTGTGGTGTAATAGATATCTTCATAGGAAATGGACACGGCGAGACGAGTTCAAATCTAGGATGGTGCTGTTTGCAATTGTATATATATATATATATATATATATATATATATAGGGAGAATATGTACTTAATTGAAGTCATACCTAATTTGAAAATTAATTAGTTGATAATGAATTAGGCGAGCATATCTGTTCATTATCAACTAATTTTCAAATTAGGTATGACTTCAATTAAGCACATATTCTCCCAAAAATTGTCTGCTATCGCCATCTCAAACAGACTGTTTGTTTACTTTCATATATATATATATATATATATATATATATATATTATTGACCTTCTGACCTGAAAATGAAAGTCTAAATTTCGGTAAGAGTCATTAGAATTGATTTGTTTACACATCCAATCTCAAAAATGAAAATACACGGAAAACTTCAGAGACGGGTAATTCATTTTGGCGAAAGGCCCCGGGTTCGATCCCGACATCTCCAGATGTTTAGGGCAGGTTTAGCTCAGTTGGTAGAGTGTCCGACTAGGAACCACAAGGTTCCTGGTTCAATACCGTCCCTCGCCAACTCAGCGTATGAGTAGCACAGGGACTTGTGCGATAAAGTGAGGAGCTGATGGTAGGTGTGGCGTTTCACCTCAGTTGCAAAAACAATCTCTTTGGTCTAGCGCTTGTGAAATGGGGATATACTCCCTCACTGTCTGGCTGATATCGACTTTAGTCTACCAAACGATCCCCCACCACAACGATTATTTTGACAAGTACTCCTATTAATCTTACCGACTGCACCTCTGCAGAGGGGTAAGACTCCCCCCAATGGGGCCACCTGTTGGTCGTGGGTGGCGACCCGTGATGCTTAAGGATAGAGCCCAGGTGGATGAGCAGTTCATGACATGCAATACTCCACTTTGGCCCTATCTTGGGCTAGACGGGCGGTCGGAGAGGCCCCCTCCGATCAATCGGCTGGCCACGTCTATCCCTAGCACCTATATGATTTTCCCAATTTTTCTTTATCATATGGGTGCTAGAAGGCAGTGGCTGCGGGTCTACATGTCCTGGGAATGACGTTAAACTCTATCTGATGGTGAGGTTCCAGTTTTGGAGGTTTGGGGAATGTGGAGCACCCCTTCATCACCATTGCTCCCTTGTGCACTCTGACCCGGAGTGGTAGTACCTGTTAGGGTCCCATCTATGGGTTAAATAGAAATTATCCATTAAGAATTGATTTATTTCAAAACTTTATCGGCATTAAATGACCCACTGAGGTTGATATGCCGTAAACAAAACAAACCAAACCAAACTCCCAGCTCAACTCAGACCCGGAGTGATAGTACCTGCTAGGTTCCATCAATGGGTTAAATAGAACAAAATTAGTTTTAAAAATGTGTTTAAAAAAATCGAGTTAAAAAAAATTTCAATATACAACAAGAATTAATAAAACAAAATGTCTTCGGCATAAAATAACCCAATAAGGGTTGACATTTCTTAAAATCCTACCAAACAGTTGATACAAGTACCATAAATCCTCGAGTATAGTCCGCTCTTGAGGATAATATACAGGGGATTTTTAGGGGACTGTGCCTGTACCTCTGAAAAGAATGCGTCTGAATAAACATTGCCGTACAGCAAATAGAGACTCGGACATTGCTTAGAAAATATTTTTCATTTTTATCCTCGTATATAGTACGCACTAGGGATTTCGACCTTTATATTTTGGGAAAAAAGTGCGAATTATACTCGAGGATTTACGGTAAAGAGAATTGTAAAAAAAAAAAAATAATGCGACTTCCAATTTTTGTTTTTGATCTAAAAAAAAAAAAAAATCGTTTTCATTTATAAAAACGAACGCTACTCTTTTCTTTCTTTCCAACATTTTACCAGATTGTACCTTGCGATGCTACAATGGTGGAACTTGTCACAATCGTAGGTGAGTGACTGTTTTTATAAAATTGTAATCTAGCTACAAATGTTTAACTGTCTATTGTCCTTGTTCGTTCACTCACTCACATACATCGAAATAATTCGAGCTTAATAAATTTCTAAATATACATACATAAAATCTTAAGTTAAATTAAGGCTCAAACACTTTTTGCTTATTTTTACATCATTCCTTTCGTATGAATCAATTATATTAAGCCGTTGATGGTTTTCATTAAAAGCGAAACGCTTTAGCGTCGGCTATATGTAAGTCAATCTTTGACTTAATTTTGTTGTTTTTTCTAAACTATATATTTTCTTTACACTGTCGGATTTCACATCCATTTTTCTTCTCATCTCATACATAAAATCTGTAATAACATATATACAAGATGTGTAAAAAAAAAAAAAAAAAAAAAAAAAAAAATATCGTGATTTTTTGTACTTTTTGACACACCTTGTATTCTGACCCCCCCCAAAAAAAATGTTCCATTCATTCTTCATTTCTATCTTTGTAAATACAACTTTAAATTTGGCACCTTTTGACACACCTTGTCTTCTGAAGAAAAAAATGAATGGAATGTTATTTCTTTTCAAAATACAAGGTGTCAAAAAGTACGAAAAAAAAAAACAAAAAAAACTCGATACTTTTTTGACACACCTTGTGTGTGTGTGTGTGTGTGTATATATATATATATATATATATATATATATATATATATATATATAATGTTATCATTCCCACTTTGTTCCCTTAATAACCGACATGTATTAATTATATCTCCGTTTCTAGCTAAAATAGTGTTAGACAATTACTAAATACCAGGCTGCATTTAATTATTTATTTAGTTATCATTCCCACTTTGTTTCCCTATGTTTTCTTAAAAATAATCAGTCCATTAATACTTTTTCTCGTCTTTTGCATTTCTTCGAGTGGCGTCACGCATCATGACACCTTCGCGTGTGTGGATCGCGACTTGCCTTTCAAAAATATAACGCTGATCAAATACAGTTACATAACTAAAAAGATTTTCATCTCCTGTCATCTATAAAAACATCCATCATTTTCTTCACCCCAGAATACATCCTGATGAAGGTTCAATGAAAGCAAAATGTTTTAAACATCGATAATTAAATTCATCACATTTTCGGAACACTTGTTTTTTCAATTTTTCTTTATATTGTCGGATTTATTTCCCATATTTACTCCCATATATATATATATATATATATATGTGTGTGTGTGTGTGTGTGTGAGAAGAGTAATAGATTGGGTAAATCCGACAAAATGTGATTTAAAAATTGAGGAAAATCGGATAAAGCACAAAACAACTTCATGCAATTGATATTTCGCCTCGGTGTGTACACGAAGCTTCGTCAGAAGATTTATCTGAGACAATGCGATTACAGTCTGTTTATATCTTTTTTTAATGGAAGGGAGTGAAGAAGATGGGAGGGAGGGTGGCTGCGTCGAAAGGTGCGAGGAAGGGACTACGTTAGCTTGTGAGTTCAATGCGGTGCGGTCAGGGTAGTTGAAAAGTCTGGGGTGGAGGAAAGGCGCCGGGAAATAGTTGGTGTTTGTCTTTTTAGTTAGAATTTTTTGTTTTGATGTGTTTCAGAGATTCTGTAATTTTTGCGTATTCGTGGTTTTTTTTTTGGGGGGGGGGTGGAAGGTCTAAGCTATCCATTGTCTATTTTGATTTTGTTATCGTGAAATTTTTGCAATGGCTGACACACACACACACACACACACACACACACACACACATATATATATATATATATATATATATATATATATATATATATATATATATAATACAATTTGTAAATCTCCAATAATCTAACTGGGATATTTACCACGTACCCCACGTGTACGGTTAGGCACAAGACCCTATTAATGTGGGACCACCCACGAACCGAAGCTCATGGGTGACTGGTGCCAAAAATGCGTTGACACCGTCGGCATTCCCCCTCAAGGGGGCGCTTCAGTCACTGGGCAATATACCCAGCCCTACCCCTTAAAAACAAAGAGGCAGGTATTGCCTGGGTGGGTGGCCCCTGTGATCAACAATGTTAGCTTGTAAGGTCCAGGGCCGAAGCCACTGGACCCCCGGCTGGGCCGGATCTCCAATAATCTAACTGACCATGTAGACGGACTAAAAACTTACTATATCATCATCAGGTTGCGTTAACAACACGAATTCCCATGACTCTCTCGTCACCCATCCCTCATCGCCCCTGGCAGGTCTTCTGCACAGCATCCATAATCCGTACTGAGTTGATTGATGTAGGTTTTCACAGGTCGGTCTACACTTTTGTTGTTTGTTGTGGCAGTATTCAGTTGGGATGAGTTGTACCAGGTCCACGAAAGCCGACCATGCTAGGCAATCCGACGCGAGCGAAAGGTTCCAGCGGCCCAATCCGTAGACAGGAGGGCCGATAATGATGTGTCCATGTGTAAATGTCCACAGGAGAAGGTCACTTATAAGTTCGTTCAGTGGAGGCGCGTAGTGTAATGCTTCGTGGGAAATGGACTCGCTGACCCGAGTTCAAATCCTGGACGAGGCTGTTTGCTTTTCACATACCTTATGGTAGGTATGCATCTAACTATTCTCCCTCCAGCTATGGGTCAATAGTAGGGCAGCAGACAGGGTTCTTTAAACCTTGGCTAGGTAACCAGTCTAGGAGAAGGAAAACTCTGAATTCAAACCTGTTAAACTCCGCTTAAGAAATTGACCTTCAGTCCCATCTTGCTCATGCGGAGGGGTTGGTATATATATATATATATATATATATATATATATATATATATATATAGTTCGCCCTTGTTTCTCCAGCATGTCTAATTTGTATGATTTATGTGATAGAGGCAAGTGGCCGTACAGCTTCTTTTTTGTGAGATGCTGCTTCCAAGATTTGTTCGAAACAAACTAAATAGAATGGGCTGAACTTACACAAAGGTGTCAAAATTAGGGTGACCCAGAAAAAACAGAACCCAAATTATTTATTTATTTTCCCATTAAACTAACTTTAAACCCCAACCCTAACCCCCCTAGTTATAATTAACAGTTTTATTACAAAATTTGTGGGTTCTGTTTTTTTCTGGGTCACCGGTAAACCCCAACCCTAACCCTAACCCTAATCCTAGACACCCATAGTTAAAATTAAGTTTTATTACAAAATTTGTGGGTTGTGTTTTTTCTGGGACACCCTAATTTTGACACCTTTGTGCAAGTTCAGCCATATAATGTTTAAAATGAACCATTACCAATAGAATAATTATTCTTAACCGAATTATTGAAAAACCCTGTTAAACTTTAAAATTTCGAATTTAACTTTTCCATATTATTTGTTTGTATTTTTTAGATGAGGCTTGATGGGAAAACATTTGATGTTTCAGATTGTTGTCCTCATCTTTATTGTGGTACTTGAAGAGGCTACCTAGCGTCACCTGGGTAGAGGGGGGGAATACCCTGGTGTATTGATTTGTTTACCTTTGAGATTTACAAATCCTAGACATTTTTAAGTAGAATTTCAATGCTATTTCTATGTATATTTTAATTTTTAAATATTTTCGAATATAAATCAAATCTCCATATGTTTTTTACAAAAAGCAAGAACCGATGATATATATATATATATATATATATTACTTTGTCGTTAATTGTTTTATTTTTGTAGTTTCATCCAGACATACATACATACACACCAACTGCCCTTTATATATGTATAGAATAGATGTATAAACACAACGTTCAGACTGCTGTATCTTCGGGCATTGTTTAGGTGTTCCTTATTTAACGTAGACTGAAGTCATCATCAGACAATAACCCTGAGGTCAAGCGTGGTAACGATATTAAAGCTCCGAAACTACGCTTGAACTCAGGGTTATCGTCTGATTATGACTTTAGTATAAGGTAAACAAGGAACACCCGAAAAATGCCCGAGGATACAACAGCCTGAAAGTTGTGTTTATACATACCACAATAAAGATGAGGACAACAGCCCGAAACATCAAAATTATTAACTGTTCCAATTAGTGTTTGATTGTGTGTGCTTTATTTATTTATTTATTTATTTTCTAGATGCAAATGTCCACATGGTTTCCAGGGTTACCAGTGTGAATACCACATGGGCTGCAATGACAGACCTTGTCAAAATAACGCCTCCTGTTCTGAGAGGAGAACCGGTTACCATTGTTATTGCACAAATGGCTACACCGGATATAATTGTGAAAGGGTAAGTGTAACAATACTACTGACGCGGAAACTAAAATGATAAAATAATAACAACAAAATAGAATTATAATTAAGTAAAGTCGTCGAGGCGGCCTAATGTCGGTATCAGCCATACAGCGAGGGAGTCGATCCCCTTTTCACTAGTGCTAGACCAAGGAGATTGTTTTTGCGTCTGAGGCGGAGCGCCACACCTACCAACAGCTCCTTACTTTACCGCACAGATCCCTGTGCTACTCACACGCTGAGTTGGCGAGGACCGATATCGAACTAGGAACCTTGTGGCTTCTAACCGAACGCTCTACCGCCTGAGCTAACCCGGCCCTAAATAGAATTGTAGTGATACGAATAATAAAGGAAGCCGGAAGTCTACTCCCAAAAGCAGAAATAACAATGACGAAAATAGGCATTTGCGCATGGGATCGGCGCAAGTATAAGGTAGAAATAAAATTATATTTTTGGACCAATCAGAGGCTTTCGCGCCTAAACAAGAACTTTTTAAAAAGACCGAATTTGGAGCCTATTTGGATTAGATAAATAGAGCTGCTTTAGATTACGAAAGCAGATTAAAACATCTACCTAACGACTCTATATTTATATCTGGATATCTATATTTTTGAGTATTATGATTGTTGTTTTTTTTATTGTGGTAGCATTTACCCGGGGTGGGTTGAGCCTGTTTCATCCATTCTAAGATGGAGTGTAATCATCCATTCAAAGATGGAGTGTAATCGGAATACGAGGTCTCCAGAACCCTGCAGGCAGACATTTGTGTAACATAGATAATCTAGTAGACACAGAGACAAAAGGACCAAAAGTAACTACCGGTTCCCTGTGAACACGCCTCTTGAAGTTTTCCCCATAACTCCTTTGGTCGGGTTGTCGCCCTAATACCACTGAGTGCCAGACCTGTCCACATTGGGTGGCCCTACCAGGAACTTAATTTCCCGATGGCATGCCTCTGACACTACCACGTTTGCACCGCCCTTTGCAATTATAAATCTATATTTATGCTGTGATGATTTTCCCTGTCGCTAACAAACAGACCATCTTTAAATGAAAGCTATCTCCTTTCTGTCTATCTAAAATCCATTTCACTGCTGATGTTGAGGACTACACTTTTTATCTCTAAAAAGGACTATAAGTAACCCTTTCTTTTTCTACTGCTGAACATTCTTACTACTCCATCTACTCCGCCCTGTCGGCTGGGGCGTTAGAATACACCGACTGCACCTCTGCAGAGGGGTAAGACTCCCCCAATGGGGCCACCTGTTGGCCGTGGGTGGCGACCCATGATGCTTAAGGATAGAGCCCAGGTGGATGAGCAGTTCATGACATGCAATATTCCACTTTGGCCCTATCTTGGGCTAGACGGGCGGTCGGAGAGGCCCCCTCCGATCAATCGGCTGATCACGTCAAGCCCTAGTACCTATATGATTTTCCCAACCCTATTGCCCTTATGGCAAGCCCCAACCCCTTTTTATCATATGGGTGCTAGAAGGCGCTGACTGCGGGTCTACATGTCCTGGGAATTATGTTAAACTCTATCTGATGGTGAGGTTCCAGTTTTGGAGGTTTGGGGAATGTGGAGCATCCCTTCATCACCATTGCTCCCTGGTCCACTCTGACCCGGAGTGGTAGTACCTGTTAGGGTCCTATCTATGGGTTAAATAGAACAAAATGAGTTTTAAAAATGTGTTTGGGAAACTATTTTGACTTTTATTTATTCCAAGCTTTCTATGAAATATCTCATATATAAAACGTTATATGGAAGTGTGTGGTGTAATAGATATCTTCATAGGAAATGGACACGGCGAGACGAGTTCAAATCTAGGATGGTGCTGTTTGCAATTGTTATATATATATATATATATATATATATATATATATATATGGAGAATATGTGCTCAATTGAAGTCATACCTAATTTGAAAATTAATTAGTTGATAATGAATTAGGCGAGCATATCTGTTCATTATCAACTAATTTTCAAATTAGGTATGACTTCAATTAAGCAGATATTCTCCCAAAAATTGTCGGCTATCGCCATCTCAAACAGACTATTTGTTTACTTTCATATATATATATATATATATATATATATATATATATTATTGACCTTCTGACCTGAAAATGAAAGTCTAAATTTCGGTAAGAGTCATTAGAATTGATTTGTTTACACATTCAATCTCAAAAATGAAAATACACGAAAAACTTCAGAGACGGGTAATTCTTTTTGGCGAAAGGCCCCGGGTTCGATCCCGACATCTCCAGGATAGAGCCCAGGTGGATGAGCAGTTCATGACATGCAATACTCCACTTTGGCCCTATCTTGGGCTAGACGGGCGGTCGGAGAGGCCCCCTCCGATCAATCGGTTTGGGGAATGTGGAGCACCCCTTCATCACCATTGCTCCCTGGTCCACTCTGACCCGGAATGGTAGTACCTGTTAGGGTCCCATCTATGGGTTAAATAGAAAAATGTATTTATAAAAAAAAATTGTATTATCCATTAAGAATTGATTTATTTCAAAACTTTATCGGCATTAAATGACCCACTGAGGTTGATATGCCATAAAACAAAACAAACTAAACCAAATCTTATAACTACATTGAATATTTGTCTTTCTTTTCTTGTTCAATCTTATGGAGGTTTTGTTATAACGGATATATCAAATATATTCATATAAGAACCCACCATAGAATAAATGGATAAAACAAATTAGTCTTAAAGAAAGGAAATCCTAATTGAAATTACTTACCAAACTTTTACTTCTTCCTGGGCTGGTATTGATGGCAATCTCTTAATGGTTCTGGAGTCTTAGAATTGATGCCATGCGTTTTAATACAGAGGATCTATATTTATATTATCAGTAGTATTAAAATCAAGGGAGATAACCTCTCGTGCTGTTACAAAGATGGTGATAAAACAATAAAGATTTTCGTATTTTTCTTTCTTTTTTCAGAAAAAATATGTCGTGAAACTGGAAGGAAGAGCGAAGGTCCAAAGAAAAGAGAACGTGGAATTTAGATGTTTATTAAACGGCAAAGAAGCCGTAGACGTTAAATGGTAAGGACAAATATTTTCAAATTAATCATTATTACAAATCATCGAAATAATAAACTTTTTTTTAAAACTGTTTGTCTACCAAATTTCTCTACGACTGTACCAAATTTTCTTGGTATTTTTACCTGTATGATGGGATATTTCAAAGTTCGCTATCTATTCACCTCAAAACTCATTCTATTCAAATAAGTAAAGTAAAGTCGTCGTGGTGACCTAAAGTCGGTATCAGCCAATCAGCGAGGGAGTGTATACCCTTTTCACTAGCGCTAGACCAAGGAGGTAGTTTTGGCGTCTGAGGTGGAGCGCCATCAGCTCCTTACTTTACTGCACAGATCCCTGTACTACTCATACACTGAGTTGGCGAGGGCCGGTATCGAACTAGGAACATTGTGGTTTCTAGCCGAACGCTCTACCGACTGAGCTAACCCGGAAAGTCCTATTATTGTAATCTGAGTCCTTCTGCTCAATCAAAATTAACTAACCAATCAGCGGGTTGCAGTAGGATCGTAGTTGTGGGATCGGTTTAAAGAAGGCAAAGAGTTAAATTCACATCTTATGTATTTATCCAACTCCTCCGCTCGAGCAGGATGTGACACAGCCATTTTTAAGCGGGGTTTTTAGCAGATTTCAATTCAGTCTTCCTTCTCTTAGACTGGTTTAAAGAGACATTGGAGAGTGTGAGATGGAGATTAAACTTCCCACTTTATTTGTATGTTAATTTTCATCAGCAGTCAGAAGCTAAGGTCTGGCTTATATATAAAACATACAAATAAAGTGGGAAGTTCAATCTCTCTCTCTCTCACTCTCCAATCTCTTTCTTTACTTATAGAGAAACTAACATATATAAAGAGTAGTTAATCAAAAGATATATAGAGAGGGGGAAAGTGACAGACAGAATATAAAGTAAGAGACGGGTCAGTTTTTAACTGCAAATTTTAATGTTTGTTTTTTTTAAATTCTCCGGTCGTATTTATTTCTTTTTTAAAAATTTACTTCGCCTTGAAAACTCACTTTTTTCCTGATCATAATTATCTACCCAGGGCTCAATGGGTGACCCAACGAGTCACGATATTCCTAGTATATATATAATGCAAGATTAATGACTTAATTTCTTCCCTTCTCCGTTTGTTTTTTTTTGTTTGTTTTTGTTGTTTTTTTGTTTTTTGTATAATTCTATTTAAGCGATAATTTTTTTACAGGTTTTTTAACGAAAACCGTCTTCAGAACTACGGTAATAGCCGTATTGAAACCGATGCCCATTTTTTATATATCGACCAAGTAACGGAGGAAGATGAAGGCGAATATATGTGTGCGGTCATCAAGGATAGACACGTTTATCACGACACTAAAAAACTGGTGGTCAGTGCACTATGCAGATTGCGTAAGTTGCCCTTTTTCACCGTTTTGCAAAGTTATTTCTGTGATCGATTTTTTTTTTTCAACCGGTGAGACTTGAAGTGGTGGTGGTGGTGGGAATGCACGTTGAAAAAAGACTTTTTAAAAATCCCCAAAGATTACTGGTTAAGGCGTCAGAGGTAACTGTACATAATATTTACTTCGTTTTTCTTTAAATTGTAAATACATTATATTTTACAACACTTTCTTTTAGTTATTAACATTAGTTGAACTAGCAAATATATGCACCCTCCGGGTGCAAGTATTTAAGTTTAATGTAATAAAATATTATATTAAATTAGAAAGGCTAATGAAACTAAATAATAATACCGATAAAAATGATTTGAAACAGAGGGAGTATAATAAAAAATAGAACAACTGAAACTTACACTTCCATCACTCTCGTCTTTCATTGTTATTTTTTCTAATTTAAGTATTTAGTTAAAAGAGGAAGTAAATAATAAAATGACAGTTCTTTTTTCTTGTTAATTTAAGATTCATTGAAGAGATTTTTGATTATATTCATTAAGATAAAACCAAACAGTTAGAAATCAATAATACTAAGCACATATTTAATAAAATCACATTTTTAATACCAATATGCAAATTAGCCTTCTCGTTCACACTGTAAACCACTATTTTTTTGTATATATAAATATAATTGCATGTTGTCAGTATGTAGACATGTTTAACAGTATTAATAATGTAAAACAATTTTATTCATAATTGAGGTTTAAATAAAAATACAATCATGGTAAATGTGATGTCAATAACTAAGGGAATTGTGATATGAGTAGTAATATAGTTTCGGTTACAGACAGAAAAGCACATAATCTCCATTATAATAAGATATACAGGCCATGCTATTCCCCCCCCCACACACACATATCTATCTCTCTCTCTCATATATATATATATATATATATATATATATATATATATAAGTTAGACACTATCTACCTAGGTTTCATCCGAATGGTTCATCAGGATAATTCTGAGAGAAATATCCTGATAAACCATTCGGGTGAAACCTAGGTAGATAGTGTCTGACTCATTTAGACAATTATAATTTTGGTCTACTTTTTTACATATATAACTTAGAACATACCTTCGACGTTTTTCTTTCTTTCTTTTGGCCGCTACATTACGATACTGATGATTATTTTCAGGAAGTACGTGTGCGTTGGTCTTTTCTTTAAAAAAGTTTTTTTCCAGATATCTGTTGGTAAATCTTTTTATTTGCAAACTGAGTTATAGGTTTTTTTTCATACCTGTTCAGTTTATATATATATATATATATATATATATATATATATATATATATTGATATTCATATTTTTGCTTGAAGGCAATTACAATGCGCATATCGCATAAAATTCGATAATTATAGAAGATAATAATGACAAGTGAATTTCGCAAAGAATTATTTAGTGTCTGTACGATGTTCTACACACCGAATAATTATTTGCGAAATTCACTTGTCATTATTATCTTCTATAATTATCGAATTTTATGCGATATGCGCATTGTAGTTGCCTTCAAGCAAAAATATAAATATTAACATATACTTTATTCAACAATGCTTCTAAAAGGAAAAACATTTAAAAACCTTTATATATACTAGCAAATATATGCACCCTCCGGGTGCAAGTATTTAAGTTTTAATGTAATAAAATTATATTAAATTAGAAAGGCTAATGAAACTAAATAAGAATGCAGATAAAAAGATTTGAAACAGAGGGGGTATAATCGAAAAATAGAACAACTGAAACTTACTCTTCCACCACTCTCGTCTTTCATTGTTATTTTTTCTAATTTAAGTATTTAGTTAAAAGAGGAAGTAAAGAATAAAATGACAGTTATTTTTTTCTTGTTAATGGATTTCATTTAAGATTTATTGAAGAGATTTTTGCTTATATTCATTAAAATAAAACCAAACAGTTAGAAATCAATAATACTAAGCACATATTTATTAAATTCGATTTTTTAATATCAATATGCAAATTAGCATCCCCGTTCACACTGCAAACAGCTATTTTGTTGTATATATAAATATAATTGCATGTTATTAGTATGTTGATATGGTCTACAGTGGCTTCGGCCTCTGGACCATTGATATAATTAACGGCGTCGATCCCAGGGGGCCATCCCCCCAGGCAACACCTGCCCCCTCGATTTAAAGGGGCAGGGCTGGGTTTATTGCCCAGTGCCTGAGGCGCCCCTCTTGAGGGGGAATGCCGACGGGATCGACGCAATTTTTCACCTGCCACCCCATGAGTCTCGGCTTGTGGGTGGTCCCACGTTAATAGGGACTTTGTGCCTGACCCGTACAAGTGGGGTACGCGGTAAATATCGATATGGTCAACAGTGGCTTCGGCCTCTGGACCATTGATATAATTAACGGCGTCGATCCCAGGGGGCCATCCCCCCAGGCAACACCTGCCCCCTTGATTTAAAGGGACAGGGCTGGGTTTATTGCCCAGTGCTTGAGGCGCCCCCTTGAGGGGGAATGCCGACGGGATCGACGCAATTTTTCACCTGCCACCCCATGAGTCTCGGCTTGTGGGTGGTCCCACA
>CM042156.1:31729938-31758671 GCA_023376005.1 Doryteuthis pealeii
AGGTTCCTAGTTCGATACCTGCCCTCGCCAATTCAGCGTGTGAGTAGCACTGGGATCTGTGCGGTAAAGTAAGTGGTAGATGTGGCGCTCCACCTCAGACGCAAAAAAAAAAACAATCTCCTTGGTCTAGCGCTAGTGAAAAGGGGATAGACTTCTTCGCTGTCTGGCTCATACTGACATTAGACCACCCCGACGACTTTACGTTACCAAATAGATATTTGCAGACCGATATGAATTGTTAAAATAAAGATGGTCAGCAAGACTTGTAAGTTTGATACTCACCGGGTGGCTTATTATTATGGCTATGTATCATTAAATGATATATTTTCGACCAGTGTTTGTATCCGGTGTTCTGTCCTAGATAAAAGTGAGCCCTGTCGGTGGGTCTGTAGAATACGCCAACTGCACCTCCAATGGAGACACCTGTTAGGTATGACGTTAAACAGCATCAAATGGTGAGGTTCTAATTCTGAATGGGACACAATGCCAATTTTTTAACGGAGTTTAACAGATTTCAATTCTGAGTTTTTTCTTCTCCGAGGTCGGTTGTCATTTTTTTTTTTTAATGTTAAAGGCAAAGTTATGCAATTCAACATTGAAAAACGTCTGAGAAGTAAAAAAAGGAAAGACTTTCACAAAATATTTTGTTTATTAAGTTTTCGTTTTAGCTCAGTCGGTAGAGTGTCCGGCTGGGAACTTCAAGGTTCCTGGTTCGATACCGGCTCTCACCAACCCATCGTATAAGTAGCACAAGGAAAGTGTGGCGCTACGCCCCAGATGCTTAAAACAATCTTCTTGGTCCAGCGCTTGGGAAAAGGGGATGGAATCCCTCGTTGTCTGGCTGATACCGGCTTTAGGCCACCCCATCGACTTTACTTACTTTATATATGATTATTTGTACTGTGGAATTTACCCTGGTTCGGCTCGTAAGAATAAGAGCAACACATTTGGTTAGAAACGTTCTGTTTGCTTAAATACAAAGCACAGTTAGAAATTACATCAGGTTCACTGGAAAGAGAAAAGAAAAAGCTTTTTTGTCAACGTTAAATAGGCTGGGTTATGTTTTCTCGACGAACGGTGGGGGGGGGGAAGAGGCAGCTTGTTTAACAAGAGTTTTATTCTTTTCAAAACAACCAAACATTCTCTAAAGGAATGTATTATAATTGCTGGAATTAAAATATATGTACAAAATGCGACAAGAATAATGGATATGTTTTATTACCATTTCCCAGTGAAATTGTTTTTTGCATCTGAGGTGGTGTGCCACACCTACCTTCAACTCTAATTTTAACGTACAGATCAAAGTTGTGCTACTCATGCGCTGAGTTTGCAAGGGCCTATATCGAAACTTGTGGTTCCTAGACTGAACTAAATCATTTAACCCATTGTTGGCCAATGAATCAAATAATCAGGAATTGTCTAAGAAACGGCATTATTCTCAACGAACTTAAAATTATAAACTTCCAATTTATGATTTATTTTAACGGTATGTCAACCTGTCTGGGGTTATTTCATTTTTTTATTTTTTTATTTTATTTTATTTTATTTTATTTTATTTTTAAATTTTTTTTTTTTTTTTTTTTTTTTTTTTACGTTTTCTCCTTTTGAATTTTTATCGACGAGTAATTTCAAGAAGAAGAAAAAAAAATATTTCTCATTTGAAACTGTTTCTCATTTCAGAGGAAATCGTTTTGTGGCGGAACACTGATTAGCCGCAGCCATATTGTGACTGCCGCCCATTGCATCAAAATGTTTCGTGAACCCTTCACTAATGATTATGTTTATGTCTATCTGGGCACCCAAGATTGTTCGGGAAATGGCGGCATCAAAGTGCAAATGAAGAAAGTCACTGTACACAAACGATTCAATCAGTCATCCCTTTATGACAGCGATATCGCTATTGTCGAGTAAGTATTATTATTATAATCATCATCATTATTATTATTATTATCATGCATGCATGTCGAGTATTATTATTATTATTATTATTATTATAATCATTATTATTATTATTATTATAATCATCATTATTATTATTATCATGCATGCATGCATGTCGAGTATTATTTACTCCTTTTGAGTTTTCACATCAGTGCTAGCTGATGGTCTTTCACTGGAGTCTGAGTGACAGCAAGTCTCCTCAGGTCTCCAGGACTCTTCTGAGTATTCTGGCAGATTGCAGCAGTGCAGTGTTCTGAATGGTTTCAATTCTTCCTCTGATTTCCAAACTTTCCAAACCCTTTTCTAATCCTTTTGGGACTGTTCCAAGTGCACCAACTACAATTGGTATCACTTTCACTTTCATAACTTTTTCACTTCTCTGGCAAGGTCTAGATATTTGTCCATTTTTTAAATTTTCCTTTAGCTTCACCCTGTGATCTGCTGGCACTGCAAAATCCACCAGTTGACAAGTTCTTTCTTTTTTGTTTATCAACACTAGGTCTGGTCTTCTTGCTGGGATAAGGTGATCCGTTTTTATTTCAAAGTTCCAGAGAATTTTATGCGTTTCTTTCTCAAGAACAGATTCTGGTTTATGCATATACCATTTTGTTGTATGGTTAAATTTTAATTTTTTTTTGCATAACTCCCAGTGGATCACCTTCCCAACCCAGTCGTGTCTAGTTTTGTATTCTCGTTGTGCTAGTTTGCTACATTCGCACAGTATATGGTTTAGTCTCATCTCTATTACCGCAAAGTCTACATTTACTATTTTGTTGGGTCTTATCAATTTTCGCTTTGATATAGTTTGTCCTTATGGCATTCATTATTATTATTATTATTATCATTATTATCATTATTATTATCATTATTATTATTATTATCATTATCATTATCATTATTATTATTATCATTTGAGTTTTCACATCAGTGTTAGCTGATGGTCTTTCACTGGAGTCTGAGTGACAGCAAGTCTCCTCAGGTCTCCAGGACTCTTCTGAGTATTCTGGCAGATTGCAGCAGTGCAGTGTTCTGAATGGTTTCAATCCTTCCTCTGATATCCAAACTTTCCAAACCCTTTTTTAATGCTTTTGGGACTGTTCCAAGTGCACCAACTACAATTGGTATAACTTTCACTTTCATATTCCATAACTTTTTCAGTTCTCTGGCAAGGTCCAGATATTTGTCCATTTTTTCATTTTCCTTTAACTTCACCCTGTGATCCGCTGGCACTGCAAAATCCACCAGTTGACAAGTTCTTTCTTTTTGTTAATCAACACTAGGTCTGGTCTTCTTGCTGGGATAAGGTGATCCGTTTTAATTTCAAAGTCCCAGAGAATTTTGTGCGTTTCGTTCTCAAGAACAGATTCTGGTTTATGCATATACCATTTTGTTGTGTGGTCAAAATTTAATTTTTTGCATAATTCCCAGTGGATCACCTTCCCAACCCAGTCGTGTCTAGTTTTGTATTCTCGTTGTGCTAGTTTACTACATTCGCAGAGTATATGGTTAACAGTCTCATCTCTATTACCGCAAAGTCTACATTTACTATTTTGTTAATTATTATCATTATTATTATCATTATTATCATTATTATTATCATTATTATCATCATTATTATCATCATCATCATATATTATCATCATTATCATCATCATCATTGTGCATGGGTAATTTCACTACCGCAGAGCCATCTTCCGGTGCTGGCTGAATTCTTATATATTTACCGACCCCTCCCATCCCTGTTAGCTGAGGTTGTAGAATACACCAAATTCACCTCTGTAGAGGGGTAAGGCCTCCTCAATGGGTCCACCTGTTGACCGTGGGTAGTGACCCGTGATGCATGACGGAATCCTGGTGGATGAGCAGTCCATGACATGCAACACCCCATTTTGGCGTTTATCTAGGCTGGGCGGATGGTCGGAGAGGCCTCTCTCCAATCAATCGGCTGGTCACGTCAAGCCCTAGCACCTATATGATTGTCCTAACCCTTTTGCCCTTATGGCAAGTCCCAACCCCTTTTTATCATCTATGTGCTAGAAGGCAATGGCTGAGGGTCCTAATGTCCTGGATATGACGTTAAACTCCATCTGATGGTGAGGTTACAGTTCTGAAGAATGTGGGGCACCCCTTCATCATCGTTGCTCCTAGGTTCACTCTGACCCGGTGTGGTAGTACATGTTAGGGTCTCCTTTGTAGGGTAAACAGAATTTTTTTAAAAACAGAGTACTCATTAAGAATTAATAAAACAAAACATCTTCGGCATAAAATGACCCAATGGGTTGACATGCCGTAAAACCCAACCAAATCCTCCTCTTTATCTTTTCTCTACTCTTTTTTGCTTTCGTATATTTTTCAGTGTAGCATGTTATTCCTTTAAAATAAAAGCAGAATGGTCCATTGTTTAGCTGACAAAACTCATGAGAAATATACAAGACCAAATAACCAGGGTCTACAGTTTTGGACAATTTGGACGGTCCATTTTTAACCAGCGGGTGTTGCAGATGATAACTTTCGTACAATTAAGGAATACGCGTATTAATATATAGATTCTGTAAGAAGGATTCAAAGTTATATTTACTTGAGTTACAAACTCCGACAAAGGTTTGATAAACAAAACATTTAATACGTATACAGCACATGGATAAAAGAGTACACAATACATACATACAAAAGTGGAGATAAAGACACATTCATGAATGGTAAAAAGATAAACATAAAAGTACAGACATGAGACTAAGAATAGTCCATGCTGTATAAATAACTTACAGTAATGTAAGGGGGGCGAAACCCCAACGAGAAGGGGTAGACCAATGTCTAACCCATGTGTCTCGTAGTTTGAGGAACAGGAAAAGAGAAAGACGCGTTTGAACCAGGCGCTTAAATATAACCGGCCCCTAGCGGGCACCGGCAAACTAAACGGGCAGACAACTCTCCCAGGCAAATACGAAACTAACGCTACAATTCCATATTTTCCACTGCATGGCTGAGAAATAAACTATTAATTCACAAAATTAATCTAGTTTATGTTTTATGAAGTAAGAATGTTCAGTTATTAAAGAAACTAGCAAATATATGCACCCTCCGGGTTCAAGTATTTAAGTTTTAATATAATAAAATATCATATTAAATTAGAAAGGCTAATAAGAATGCAGATAAAAAGATTTGGAACAGAGGGGGTATGATTGAAAAATAGAACAACTTTGAAACAAACTCTTCCATCATTTTCCATTACTCCCGTCTTTCATTGGTAAATTTTCCTATTTTAACTATTTAGTTCAATTAGGAAGTAAAGAAGAATATTACAGTTATTTCTTATTGTTAATGGATTTCTTTTAAGATTTATCTCCGAGATTTTTGCTCATATTCATTAAGATAAAACCAAACAATTAGAAATCGATAATACTAAGCACATATTTATTAAAATCAAATTTTTAAGATCAATATGCAAATTAGCCTTCCCGTTCACACTGTAAACCGCTATTTTGTTGTATATATAAATACAATTGCATGTTTTTAATATGTAGATATAGTCAACAGTCTTAATGATGTAAAACAATTTTATTAATAATTGAGGTCTAGATAAACATAAATTCATGGAGAGTGTGATGTAAATAACAAAGGGAATTGTGACTTGAATAGTAATATAGTTTCGGTTACAGACAGACAAGCCCACAATCTCCATTATAATAAGATATTGTTTTGTATCTTATTTGTCATTAGTTTATTTACTGCTAAATAAAAAATTTTAAAAAACAAGTTAAACATAATCGAAATGACACTTAATATTTTCTCTTTCTTTTTTTTTTTTTTTTTTTTTCTTTTTAGGTTGCAAGAATCCTTATATTTCAACAAGAACATCCGGCCGCTTTGTTTGGTCGACGATGCCGTTCTCGAAGAAGTTGCTTTTTATTCCGGGGTTTACGGCACCGTGGTTGGTTGCGGGGTAACATCCACCGGTTTCCACCCGGTTCATCTGAACGAGGTCAAAGTGCCCTACGTCTCGAATGAGAGTTGCCGGAAAACCCTTCACGATGGTCACAACATCACTTCCAAAATGTTCTGTGCTGGTTCGATTCAGGCCCACCGAGGTGATTCCTGTTCGGGAGATAGCGGGGGTCCGTACGCAGTCCAGTTGCCCAGCTCTCACCGGTGGGTGCTCGCCGGGATCGTGTCGTGGGGATATAAATGTGACCAGATCGATTCTTACGGCGTCTACACGAATGTCGGCCAATTCTACGGCTGGATCAAACGCATTATGTCGGAAAAGTGAAGTGGAGGAAGGGAAAAAAAGACGGGTTTCTCGCCCCCCTTACTTTACAGCACACTTCACTAATGACCCCCTCTCTTTTGCTCCATTCTTCGTTCTTGAACCCCCCGCCCCTTAACAGACATACCCCGGTTATACAAACACAGTCTCGGCTTGTTAACTGAATAATAATAATAAATAAATGAATGAATAAATAACTGAAAGAAAATATATTTAAATCGGAGAAAAAAGAAGAAAATATGAACTACACTCGCGCACTATTCATTACAATTTTTATTTTTTTCAAAAAAAGACTAACAATTATTTGTTAATTTCTATAACTATCTTAATTATTTTAACTTTATTGACACACAGTTTGTTGTTTTTCTTTTATGGAAAAAAATGGCTTTATGTTGTTATCTCCCTTTGAAGATGTCATTTTGTTTTATTAAATCACACTTCATCTTTAAAAACAAAACAAAAATGGTGCTATTATATTAAAATCGTCCTGGATTCCTACTCCCAATAACGCTATGCCAATTTCTTTCTTTTTTTTTTTCTTTGTCGGTTACTGACGTAAAAATGTACCTCCTTAGAAATTTACCGGGAGCGCTTTCTCTTTTGATATGGTTTATATCGGTAAAAAATTTAGATTTTGATTTACGACCCCCCTCCCTCAGATTAAATACAAATAAGAAATGAAACAACTTAAATAAATTCAAACTTGTTCAATTTTTTTTTTTCAATTGAATTTTTAACCCTAACTCCAACTCTGCGGTTAACCCTAACCCTAATCCTGCCTCTAAACCCAACCCTAACACTTATCAAAGTTATTAAATAACTTATAAAAGTCTTTTTTATCTATTTACAATACCCCACCCTCGGTTAAAATACCAATAAGAAATGTGATAGCATAAATAATTTGTATTTTTCGGGGGGGGGGGGCTTTGTAAATAAAATTTTAAAAAAATTATTTTCCCCGATAAAAAGCGTATCAAAAGAGAAAGAATGCGGTAAATTTCTAAGGAACATTTTTACGCTGGTAACCGGAAAAGAGACAGAGAAAGTGGCATAGCATTATTATGAGCAGGAATCCGGGACGACACTAGTATACTAGTCCCACAAATCGTTAACTTGAAAAATCTTTTAAACTATTTTGATATTGACTGCAGTTAGGTGAAGTGGGGCGGTAAGCATTTAACTGACAATGCCCAAAGAGAAGTCAAGTCACGATAAAAGCACCGGTTCCCGCTAGATCCCCGAAGTTAAGCAGTAATGAGCCTGTTCACTACTTAGATGGGTGATCCATTTAGGCAACAGCAAGTACTGTAAGTAAAACCAAATATAAAAATGACTTGATTCGGCATTAAATGACCCGAAAGTTGTTGATATGCAGTAAAACAAAATAACCAACCAACCCTAAAGAGAAAGAACGACTCCTTATTGTCAGTTTCACGGAAGTGTTTATTTCAAAGGGAATAAAAACGATGCCCCCCCCCCATTGAAATACCTCTCCCCCCACCTTCTGCGACAATGATTTTTAAAAAAAAATTCCTCTTCCATGAGTGAATACTTTGTCTTTGACCGCAGGAATCGGTCGATAGACAAATAACAACCGCTTTTAAGGGTTTTTCCCCCTTTTATGCTCATTCGGTAGAGGATCCACCTAGTAACCACAAGGTTCCGGGTTCGATACCGGCCCTCGCCACCCCTGTTGCTCCACCTTAGACGCAAAAACAATCTCCTTTGTCTAGCGCTAGAGAAAATGGGATAGACTCCCTCGCTGTCCGAGTGATACCGACAGTAGGCCTTTTCCGCTAACTTTTACTTTATGCTCAGTCGGTAGAGCATCCGCATAGAAACCACAAGGTTTCGGGTTCGATACCAGCCCCCGCCAAATCAGAATAGCACAGGGATCTGTGATGGTAGGTGTGATGCTCCATCTCGGATACAAAAGCAATCTCCCTTGTCTAGCAATAGCAAAAATAGGCTACTCCTCCGGCTTTTACTACTTATGGTGCTGATATTAAAGAAAAAATCGTAACAGAAACCATTTTGAAAAAAAAAAAAATAACAAAACAAAAAAAAAACATAAACAACAAACTAAACGTTCTTTTTTTTTTCTCCATTGTCCAACACGAATGAAATTTAACTCTTCTTTCAAATGAACTCCGCTTTTTTTTTCTTTCTTGAAAAAAAAAATGATTTAAGAAATAACACAAAAATACATTAATTATCCACTGAAAACAAACAAAAAACAACCCTTTTTCTGAATATAAATCCTATTAAAAATACTGGAACTGTTGCTTGTCGGGTAACAAAAAAAAAGGAGAAAAAAAACCCAAAACAGACAAGACAAAATGGCTGTGTATGAGTGCGTGTATGTGTGTGTCTGTATATACAAATAAATATATGTTTGATAGGCTGAATGAGATTGTCAGATGTTCGTTTAACCTCTTTTTTTTCTAACAGGTGAACCACTACAAAAAACAATTTTTAATGTAATATTTTGTTCCCAAATTCACTGACGTCTCGCCGATTCAGCATTTCAGCTGAATTGGCGGGAAAATTGTTACACAATTTTTGATTTTCATGAAAATTTCTTCTCTTTGTTCGAACGAACATCCGAACTTTTGTGACGATCTACTTTCTGGTTTTGCTTTAAATGCACGTTACATCGGCTAACTTAAAAAGACAAATAAATATTTTCTGTAAAATGTCCTTTTATGAGGGTCTCATCTTAAAGACTACAACTCCTGCATGATCGTTTTTCATTGTTAAAGACATCAAGAAAAAATGGAAGTAAAGATATAAAGCAATTATCTTTTGAAAGAATCAACCTTTCCATTCAATTAATTAGGTATGGCCAACATTTCGGTACGGCAGCGCCTCTCATATTCTTTAAACTTTGATTTTTTTTAAAAAGAAGGTAATTTATGAGGAAGACCGTCCCGGTCTCCTGCCTCAAAACTTGCTACCGGTGATTGCTGAAAAACCAACCCAGCTACGATTGAAGTCCGTAGCCGAAGCAGTGTCACTTGAAAGTAAACAACCAGCTTGGAGCGTTTTTTTTTGGGGGGGGGGTATTTTCATTTTATTTTAATATATTTATTTCCAACAATCAATTACAAGTAATAAAAAAAATCAAAATATTTAGATATTCTTGTTTATTTAAACTAAAAACAAGACATTAAACAAACATGAATAAAAGAAAATCTGAGTATTTAGATATTCTTTTATATTTTAATAAAAAAAACAAACTATTTATCTATCTAGTCGTCTTCATATCTATCTATTGCTTCGGCTACGGACTTCAATCGTAGCTGGGGTTGGTTTTTCACCACTCACCGTTAGCAAGTTTTGAGGCAGGAGACCGGGACGGTCTTCCTCATAAATTACCAAAAATTAAATTGTTACTATTTTTCCCCTTAAGAACAGAGCCTAAATTTACAAAAAAAAAATTCAATGAATTTCTTAATTGTAACACGTTAAAAAGAGCACATCTCAAAGAGAAAAAAATTGGCAAAAATGCGCCATTCTGACAGGGATTTTAATTTATAAATTTCTCCCGTTTTAAAGACTGTAAAAACAAATAAGTTTTATTTGTCTGTATTTTTACATGAGGCTTGATGTGAATAATTTTGATTTTTTCGGACTGTTGTCCTCATCTTTATTGTAGTTTTATAAACACGTTTCGCCCACTGTCTCCTCGGATCTTGTTCTGTTAATAAGCTGGCATTTTCTGCTGCAAGGGCGTCATTAATAAGTGGTAACGATATTAAAGCTCTGAAACCACGCTTGACCTCAGGGTTATGTCTGATGATTACTTTAATCTAAGGTAAACAGGAACACCTAAACAAGGTCCACTGATACAGCAGTCTGAACATTGTGTTTACATATCACAATAAAAATGAGGACAACAGTCCGAAACATCAAAATTATTCAAATAAGTTTTACAGGGGATTTTAAAAATAATTCTTCCTCTTCAAAATACAGCAAAATTTACGTCAAATTTTATTTTTTACGAGTTTTATTGAATTTTAATTCTAGGCGTTAAATAAAAAAAACAAAAAAAAAACACGTAAAATCTTGGCCATACCTACAATAACTGAATTAAGACGCTGTTAGAATTTAACATTTCAGGGGTTGTGAAGTCCAACCAACCAACCAACCAACCTTTAAAACTTCCTCTTTGGTTGTTGTAAGACTGGTGTGATTATAATTCTATTTATGTTTTCATCTGTCGCTCATCTGTATTCGTTCAAGAATCAAATATTTACCTTTTTAAGAGTCAGACGATTTAAATGAATTCACTGGAATGCAGTTTAACGTCATGCTCAGGAAACGAAGACCCTTAATCACCGCCTTCTAGCACATATACAATAAAAGGGTTGGAAGTTTGTCATAAGGGCAACAGAGTCGGGACAACCATATAGGGACTAGGGCTTGACGTGACCAACCGATTGATCAACGCTCATACAAGAATATACGGAAGCAAGCCCCCCCCCCCCCACAACTCACCTAATTTCTAGTCTCAGACCCAATTTACTAATAACATTCTTTTTATGTTTATGGTTAAGATCTGAAAATGTTAATATTTTCCTGGTAGAGTCCTCGTAGTGTCGTGACTAACGTGATGGACTGCGATATTGTAGTAAACAAGTTCGAACTCCCGTCACGCTATAACTTTCGCTTATTCTTTTTTTTTTTTTCGTTAGTTGGACTAAAAAAAAAAATTGTACTTTTAATGTACTAAAATAGGTAATCTGAACATTAGCTACATAAATGAGAATAACCTCCTCTTGTTTGTTTCACTTTGAGGAAGCCGTATGTTTTGGTCGGCCATTTACATTTCACCGTAAATCTACACTGAAAAAAAAACGAATTTGTTCGAAAAAAATACAACTGCATGTTTTAACACGAGAATATCATAAAATGTGTTCTTAATTGTGCTTGCGCATTATTTGAAATGAACTTAATTGTTATTAAGAACACATTTTATAATATTTTCGTGTTAAAACATGCAGTTGTATTGATTACGATGAAATGAAAATCGCCGACCAAAACAGACGGCTTCCTCAAAGTGAAAGAAACAAGAGGAGGTTACTCTCATTTATGTAGCTAATGTTCAGATCACCCTGAAATATTATTAAACTAGCAGGACATGTGGATATACCACAGTGTAATAATTTAATCATTACAATGCTTGATAGGTTTATTTAAGAGCTATGGCAAATACTTAAATTTGTAAAAAGTATAATAATCTTTATGTTGTAAACAAGGTTTGTTTAGAATTGCTTTTTGCCGATAATTTTTGGGAGAATAAGTGCTTAATTTGTTTAGCCATACATTTAATAGGTATTCCCGCCTAATTCATTATTAATTAATTAATTTTCAAAATTAGGTCCGACTCCAATTAAGCACTTATTCTCCCAAAAATTATCAGCAAAAAGCCATTCTAAACAAACCTTGTTTACAACTTATCATAACGTCGTGTAATAAAAGTCACTAGAAGAGGAATATTAACCTACTCTAAACAAATCATAAAATCTAAGAGGTCCGTTTAGTGTAGAGGTTATGGGATCGGCCTGTCAGCTTGGCAGTCCGGTTTCAGATCACGCACAGGGCGGTCTTCCGATCTATAGCTCTGCTGATGAGGCCTAATAGGCCGAAATGTACATACAGAGATTGATTTTTCTCGATTTGTTTAGCCATACATTTAATAGGTATTCCCGCCTAATTCATTATTAATTAATTAATTTTCAAAATTAGGTCCGACTCCAATTAAGCACTTATAATAATCTTTATTTAACTTTATTTTTCTTTGTTTCATTCTTTCCCCTGTAGAGTAGTAGATAACATTCACTACTGCGACGTCGTAGTTAGATAGTTCAAACTCCAGTTTCACTCTCACACTTTTGGACTACTACTGTAGAGGCCAGTGTTGCGTGTTCCGATTTCACAAATAATATTTAAACGACGATAAAATAACGAGACACAATTTAGGCAGAAAATACGGAGAAAAAACAAACACATGGCATATATTTAACAAATAAAAAAAATTATTCTGAGGTCATTTTGTCAGTAGAATAAATTTATATAAATGAAAATAAAAAAATCTAATGTTCACAACATAAATATGAATGTCAAATTTGTAGGTAAAAATAGCAAAGTAGTATCAGATTTGTTCGGTAGAAATTTAGACAAATAGAAAAAAGTTTTTGGTGTTTACAACCTGAAAATTGAACGTCTGATGTTGATCACAGTGGCACGACAATGTAGATAGTACATAGTAGTAAACATGAACTGCGTTGACTTAGAAGGTTGAAGTTGATTTTCTAATCAGCAGCTGTTCGCTCGAAGTTGAGTCCGTACATCTGTTTTTTCAATGACGGGTTGGTGGCCGTGAAAGATGGCATCGGCTGCGTACATCGTTAGCATTTGTCTCGGGGCGGAATGGAATCTGACTTTGATTTGTTCTGTTGCTTAAATATCTCTCGATTGACTCCGATTTCGATATTTTTTAATTTTGACAATAAAGCGCGGATGTATGTGTAAACATCACTCGTGATTAGCTTTATCCAATCGAATTCCGACAGTTGTATAATTATTTTTTAAATCTATTTTCTTTAAGTTTGGAAAAAGAATCGTGTTTGGTGCGACTTTAATGTTTTTCCTTATTTGAATATAAAATATATGATTTTATCCTATACTACCATTGGTAAAGGTATGAACCCACTTATTCCCCAGATATAGGTTAAATAGTACCATTATTGTTTTTCTAAAAGGCTACATTCGGCATTAAATAACCTATGAAAGTTGATATGCCATTAAACAAAGAAATTAAACTCAACCCTGAGATGCGAGTCCTTCACAATATTTGTGAAGACCATAAATCGCTGACCTCTTTAAAATATAAGTCAACTACTAAAAAATGATTGGCTTTAATAAAAAAAAAATTGGAATGTACAGTACTAATCGATTACCTGATCACAGTGGTGATACTACTGTGTTTCCCCGAAAATAAGACACGGCTTATATTAATTTTAACTCCGAAATATAACACTAGGGCTTATTTTCAGGGGATGTCGAGTGTGTGCGTCGCACGTTATGACTGTGAATAATGCTTATTTCTTTCGTCTGTCTGCCATTCTCAACTAGGGCTTATTTTAAGGGGAATGTTTATATCAAAATCATTCTGAAAAATCACGCTATGTCTTATTTTGGAGGAAACACTGTAGTTATTTGCTAAGCTTAGCTTAGTTGTATAAACATGGCCTGAAGTATGGGACACCCAGTGAGAATCAAACTCATTACTAATTGTATCACTCCAAAAGGTTTTGGTGGCATCTCCTTTTATTTTGAATGACAGAGGGAGCCATTTGCAGGCTAAATCAATTTTCTCAACTAAGAATGAGAATAATTAAAAAAATAAAATAGTATTAGAAGATTATCCATAGATGCACTGTAACTGTTTTCCGACTATGATGATTTAGACCGCAAAATATGGTGGTTAAGGTGATAACAAGAAGCAATTGGAATAACATGGAGTTTCAAAGATTTGTTTGTTTTGTTTTGTTTTGTTTTACGGCATATCAACCTCAGTGGGTCATTTAATGCCGATAAAGTTTTGAAATAAATCAATTCTTAATGGATAATACAATTTTTTTATAAATACATTTTTCTATGTAACCCATAGATGGGACCCTAACAGGTACTACCACTCCGGGTCAGAGTGGACCAGGGAGCAATGATGATGAAGGGGTGCTCCACATTCCCCAAACCTCCAAAACTGGAACCTCACCATCAGATAGAGTTTAACGTCATTCCCAGGACATGTAGACCCGCAGCCACCGCCTTCATGATAAAAAGGGTTGGGGCTTGCCATAAGGGCAATTGGGAAAATCATATAGGTGCTAGGGCTTGACGTGACCAGCCGATTGATCGGAGGGGGCCTGAGTTTCAAAGAATATTATATTATAGTCATATAAAAGAAAATACAGTGTGTCAATAATTTCAAGCTGCAAACAAATTGTTCTGTTTGCGGCTATATTGTATTATATGAAATATAATGATATTAGTCTAGTTAACTGAAGTCCTTAGTAAATGGTTAAAGTTTTCGTACTCACAAATGGCTCTCTTGGTTTTCTTTGCTAATATAGTAGCAGCAACAATTTGACGTCCGGTCGGAAAGAGAGAGATACTTATCTTTTAATTTCGGGCGCCAACAATTGCGGGCCGGTGATTGGTTGGTTTGAAAAGGGGTATATATCGATCAAGGGAGATAACTCACTCACTTTAGATATATATTTCTTTATATATTAACCCTTACAGTTCTGTTTGTAAAAGCTGTTTTGCAGGGTTTGTTACTCGGGGTGGGGGTGTCTGAAATCACTGGGAGTGGGAGAGATGCGGAGAATGACGTTTCCACAATTCCCTGCAAATTCTTCGGCGTTCTAGCGACTTATGCTTAGGAACCACGAGGCCGTGGGTTCCATACCGGTCCTCACCAACTCAGCGCATGAGTAGCATAGCTTCTGTGCGGTAAAGTGGGAAGCTGATGGTAGGTGTGGCGCTCCACCTCAGACGCAAAAAAATCTCACTAGTCTAGCGCTAACGAAAAGGGGATAGACTCCCTCGCTGCCCCGACTGATACCGACAATAAGCCACCTGGACTAGTTTACTTTTACCTTTTTCATTTCGTTTTTTCTGCTTTTTTTAACTTACATCTGTGTACATGCCCAGATCGAATGATTGTTGTTTTATATGGTAGTATTGTGTTAGTATAGAATTCAATTCTAAGACTAACAACAACAAGAAAGGAATTAATATTTCCTTTAATTCAAACAATTTATTGGCTAGCACATGAAACGACAAATAACAATATAAAGTCCTTCCTGTATATAAAGTTGAGTTTAAGGGACTTACCGGCGCGTTGGAGAAGATATCTTAGGGTGGTTTCTTTGAGCCCCTGAATTCGTTGCCTCGTGGTACCGCGGGTGGAATCTATCTGACCACTTTTTGGATATTGTGCCAAAACTCTGGGCTATCACGTGATTGGTATATCCAATCACAGAGCCTCTCCCTCACTCACTCTATATACAGGAATAACCACTTTACTGACCCAACAGTAGTTATTTGACGTGAGGCACATTCATACACCTACCCCAAATAACCTATTTTATTTCGAAATACAAAAATTAGATTACAGCAAGTAAGTACGGGAAATATACAACACACCTCGGCATAGAGCCGATTTGGTTTTATATAGTAAATGGCATTTTGAAATATAAACAGTTTCTTTTTTATTAAAATAGGTGGTGTCCTGGGTATGACGTTAAACTACGTCTAATGGTGAAGTTCGAATTTGGAGCTTTTGGGGAGTGTGAAATACCCTTTATTGCCATTTGCTCTCAGGTCCACCCTGGCTCGGAGTGGTAGAACCTGTTGGGGTCCCATCTATCAGTTAAACAGATCCAAAAATGAGTTTACAAAAAAAATTTGAGTTTAAAAAAAAAAAAATTAATACCAACAAGAATGAATAAAACAAAACTTCTTCGGCATAAAATAACCCAACAAGGATTGACATGCCGTAAAATCCAACCAACCAAATAAAAATAGGTGTGTAGGTTGGGTAATGAAAGAAATTAGGTTAAGTTAGCGTGTATACATTAAGTTAAGTTAAGCAACAATGAGTCAGTTCAATACTTAATTGGGTGACCACTTAACCAACAGCAGATACCTGAGTTCTTTGTGACTTGATTTGACATTAGATCTATTTAAAAAAAAATCATATTCGATTGGATCGTATGCAATAAAAAGAAAAGAAAAGAAAAACTCTTTAGAAACAACACACAAAAAATATATGAATGTACAATGAAGGCAATTCCCTAACCTCTAGTCATAAAATAACCCTAGACGAATTGGCGTGTCATTAAACTCAATCGGTCATCATCATAATCACCCATTACGGTCAAGTCCCACTGAAAGCACCGATTCTCGCTAGATTACTGAAGTTAAGCAGCGATGAAACTGTTCAATATTTAATTGGGTGACTACTTAAGAAACGGTAAGTACTGTAAGCAATCTGAATCATTTCTTTATCAAAATGACTTGATTCGGCATTAAATGACCCGAAAAGGGTTGATATACCGTAAAATAACTAACCAACCAAACACCAAAATCTCAAACTATATATTTAATGAAAAGTAGTTTAAAAAAAAAAAAGAAGATATCTCTCAAATATATATCGGTATTTACTAAGCTTTGTCTGGCACGAGGATATACAAATTGAGCACCATGCAAGGATCAAACTCTTTACAACGGTATATATAGATCAATATTTCTTCACCTTGAAGTGATCATTTTTACAATCCTTAGTTGTATCAATACTTCTGTACGGCTGCATCACTTGGACCGTGACGAAGATCATTTTAATGTTGAGTGCCACGCAGGAAGCAAGACTCCGGTAGTAACGTGTTTGAAAATAGCTAAAATTCTTCAGGCACTGACCAATAAACCCCTAGCCCTTACTTCTTTTCGATGAGGGGCCAGGTATTATTGCCCGGGGAGACAGAGACGGTCTCCTGGGATCCAACTATATATATATATATATATATATATATATATTATGAACAAAAAGTAATAAGACAAACAGAAATATTTTTTATATATGTTATTTATTCTCAACTAGTTTCGACCTTTGGTCATCGTCAGGAGAAAATTTCTTATTTGAAGAAATTGTTTTTAGATTTTTTGAAAGGGAGCATTATGGAAGAACTATAAAAATTGGAGTATTTTTGAGGGTTTGACATGCTATTAAAATCCGGGTAGAAGAGTGTGTTAGTAGTAGCAAGTCCATCAGTTTATATATATATATATATATATATATATATATATATATATATAATGTAATGTGTGTCGTGGGGGATCAGTTTATAACTTGGTCATTATTGCTAATGATCCCTCACTTTACATCCCAAAAAACCAACAGTTTGGTTGGTTTTACGGTATCAACCAGCCTCTTTTGAATCATGCAATAATACCGAACCAAGTCATTTTTGTTTGCAGTATCTGTTGTCGCTTAACTGGCCACATAATTAAGTATTGTAAATTGGTGAATTTATTATTATTATTATTATTATTATTATTATTATTATTATTATTATTATTATTATTTCAAACCTGTAGTAGCCTGTGGTTCACTGGAGGCTGAGCATGTCTCCTTAGGTATCATCATCATCATGTCGCGATAGTAGTACGGATATCCGTGAAAAACTCTCGCTAATCATTCATCGCTCTCGAGAGGTCCTCTGTGCAGCATCCAGTATCCGCGCATAGCTGGTCAATGTAGGTCTTTGCAAGACGACACACATTGACGTACTCATGTGCAGGTTTCCACAGGAGAACGTCACTTATGAGTTCGTTCTTGCTTCTCCAGCAGTGTCCATCATGTTTTATTCGTCGTACTCTGATGGTTTGTATGATAGGGGGCAAGTGGCCTTACAGTTGCTTTCTTGTGGGGTGTTGTTTCCACGGTTTAAGATCGCACGCAGCATTCTTGTGTAACTCCCATCTAGCTTATTAGATGCCTATTATAAAGTACTTTCCTTGAGGATTGGGGCGTCTCATCGTGGTGTAGAGGTTAACAAGCTAGGGTTATTTCCTATAAGTCCAACATAAACAAAGGGGAACCACTCATGACTGATAAATTATTTATTTTTTCCCCATTAAACTAACCCTAAACCCTATCTTCCTTTTTCCTAGTAGATCAATGAATAAATAATTTATCAGTCAAGAGTGGTTCCCCTTTGTTTATGTTGGAATTATAGGAAATAACCCTAGCTTGTTAACCTCTACACCACGGTGAGACGCCCCAATCCTCAAGGAAAATACTTTATAATTGGCATCTAATAAGCTAGATATGTTGTATATTGTACAAACGAAAATAGAAATTTCTGGTTAAATTAAACAAAGAAAAGACGAAAAAAATGACAAAGGACTTTTTCCCGGTAAAAGCGAAAAGAAGTTAAAAACGGAAGAGAGGGTTTCCGGTCAAGGAAGCAGGTAGAGGATAAAGAAATATATAACAAAGGTCCGTTATCAGATCAAAAGATAAAAATACGTAGGCGTGTCGTCAATACAAAAGCTAGAGAGTCGAGTCAGTCGTGAGAGAGTCAGACAGAAGACAGCGAACAGAGCACAAGGAGCGACCGTCGACACGGACCATCGCTGCCAGCGGGCAGTGAGGTTCGTCCACCCCTTCCACGTCATCAACGCTAGTCATCCCAGCAGCAGTAGTAGTCATCGTCAACCCTCGGTCAAGTCATTGTCACAGCCGCCCATCACGTACAGCCGATGAGAGAAATAGTCAAAACTCCTACTATACCATGTGTTGTAGATTTCATTAAACGACAACTACATATATCGTCTAGGGTTAGTGACGATACCCGCTACGTATGCAGATACACGAAGTAGGGCCGTGAATTAGAAGCCGCTATATAACGTATAGGATTTGATGCCAGTATATAACATATAGATATTTAGTGCCGGTAAAGAAGGCGCTAAGTAACAGATTGCGAGTTCGATCATCGCTGAACGCCCTATACTTGCGACCTAATGTCATTTCATACCCGTGGATTCAATTTGATAATGAATTGAAGGTGTACTGTAAGTTACCAGTAAAAGGAAACTTTTAGCGTGGGTTTTCTCTTATCAAAACTGCAAGGTTTTTAGGGGGGGGGGGAGATATGATGGATGGTGGAGAACGAATAAGCTATTTGCTCACCAGAAGCTCACATATCTAAAGTGGTTAAAACTAGTAAGAATATGCGCCCTCCGGACATAAGTATTTAAGTTTTAATCTAATGAAATATATTAGAAAGACTACTGAAATTAAATAAGAACACATATAAAAAGATTACTTATTTTAATCATATTTTAATTGGTTTCTATATAAAAATCATTCATAGGTTGATTTTAATATGTTGGAGAATAAAACAATAATATTAGAGATCAATAATACAAAGTAATTATTTATTAAACCCGGTTTTGTTAAAACCAGTATGCAAATTAACCACACCATATATTATGTAAACCTTTATTTCTTAGTGATATATAAGACACATTGCAGGATTTTAAACGCACTAATAACATGGGATGTTTTGAGGCAAATCTAATTCGTATTTTCATAGACATCGTCAATAAATAAGATTTTTTCAGTGTTTTAATGATTTTGATTATAAATTAAATACTCAATGATAAACTTACGCAATTCCTGGGGGTTTGTGACGTAGTTTCGGATACAGACACCGAATCTCAATAATAATAATAATAATAATAATAATAATTGTTCAATATTTGATAGGGTGACCACTTAAGCAACACCAGATACTGTAAGCGACCCGGTTCCTATGGTTATCAAAATTATTTAAATTTGCATTAAATAATAATAATAATAATAATAATAATAATAATAAGCATTGTTTTTTTGCCTTTCCTTTGGCTACAACGACACTGTGGAAAAAGGGGAACCTGCTGTATGGGAGAGAAAGAGAGAGAATAAAATAAAAACAATTTTTCTTCGTTTTCATTTCGCTGAATGTGACTAATGAAGAATTAATTATTGTACTTTTTTAAAAACTAAAACAAAAATATGATAATACTAGACAAAACGTGACCCGTTGGATCACCCATTCAGCTCTGAGTAGATAATTGGAATAGGGAAAAGGGAGTTAGCAAAGCGAATGAATTTTAATATATATATATATATATATATATATATATATATATATATATATATATATATAAATACGGCCGGACGAAACCTTAAAATCATTTTGTAAGCTTTTGACCTCATTTTATGCTACGGGTTGCTGGTTGTGAAATTTAACATAGAAATACACTTCAAATTCTCCCGGCTCTCTCTCTTTCTCTCTCTCTCCTTTCCAGAGAAACTAACATTATATAACGAGGAGGTAGTCAAGAGATACATAAAGGGAAAGAAAGTGATAGATAGAGAGTAAAGTAAGCGATTAGTCGTTTTTTTTTTACTTAATTGCAAATTACGACTAATTAGAACAAATGAAAACAAAAAAAATTTTCAAACATAATTCAATCCTAAAAGTAAGGAATAATTTAGTATAATTTTCGTGTCATTAAACTAAACAGTTTTTACTTTAGGAGGCAAAAGTTGATTACCTCAGCTTTAGTATAATAATAGATAGATGTCTACTCACGACAATAGTGACGGTCTTCTAAGGGTGACCTTACTAACTATTGAAATGAGATCATATGATAAACTATAAAATCGTACGTAGGGAGTGTGTGTGTGTGTGGGGGGGGGCTCGTACAGCAGCAAGTGAATAGCGCGAGGGGGAATCTAAACATTGTATTCTCTCGCCCGGTGGTTATATGGGAAACCAAGAAGCACATGGGTCAGTTCCGCCCCCTCCGCCCCCCCCCAAGTTTTGGGGGCTTTTGGGGGTGCGAAAAGAATTATCTCACTTGTTCACTGTGCGTTTTAGTTAAGAAAAGGAACATTGCGTATCAACATTATCAGTCTAGTTTTGTTTTTTTTGTTATTTAAGAAGCTAAAGACAGGAAAAGATCCTGAGGTAAAAGGCACTGACATTTGGAGGGGGGGGGGTGATAGAAAGAAAAATTGGGGATATGTAGAGAGAGAAGGAGAAGGAATAAAAAGCGAGAAAAGAAAGAAGAAAAATCGTTATGAATTTAGTCATTTGAAGTTTTAAAGACAAAATACAAAATGGCCGTTTTTACCCGCCACAAGAATGGAAATTTAGACGAAAAAAAAAAACAAAAAAAAACAACTTTTAAACCAGGGTTTTTCAAAGTGGTCTACATAACCCCCTGGGATCTATACAACAACTCAGGGGGTCTGTAAGTATTTAGGGATCTACAAGGGATCTATAAAAACTATCAAGCCTTTTTAGTAATTAGAAAAAAATAATTCCACAAGAATCCTGGAGAACATGCTCATATTTTCAAAAGTTTAAGCCCAATATTCATAAACTTGTCAAAATTCACCAGCTTAAGTAAATAAAAGAAAAAAATAATACAATCAAGAATAAAAGAAAAACAATTTAAAACAAGAATATATAAAGAATAAAGATAATAAAACAAATATATAGAAAAATGATTTTTATTAAATTAATAAAAATCATTTTTATTTTAAACTTAACATCAGAATATTTTTATTTTAAATTAATTTTTATATATTAATTTTTCATAGCAAAAATACTTAAACTTTTGAAATAAAATAACTGATGCATTATAAAATTCATTAATTGATGAATCAATACTGAAAATTTCATTAAAATCGGATAATTCCCTGATTTTTGGTAATTTTTTTTGCAATCGCGAATGTTACATTAAATTTGTATACAAGCCATCTATACCATTTAAAAAGAGCGTTAATGGCCGAACGCGATCAAAATTAACAAAAAAAAAATCGTTTTAAATGGTTTGCAGCTCTTTTTGTACACGTTATTCTTACTTAACTGTTTATTTTATGGTTATTTTACCATTAACAGTTTTACATAAACGTTTGTGGAATATTCATTAATTACATAATTGGTTGCAACAAAACAACTGCAAGGTGAACTCGGGTAGGATTAGATTTTTTTCTCTCACACATTTCGAGATCGACCATAAAGCAACAGAGGCTCACAGACTTCTTATTTTCTGTGATAATTCATTTTTCCTCAAACTAACGAAAGCCCTGGTGAAGATCTGTCGAAACAGATCGAAACACTGCAGCGTAGGTGAAATAAACATTACTCGTTTATAAACTTGTTTTTGTTTTTTTCAAAATATCACATACTGTCAGATTCACTTCCACTTTTTCTTCACACACACACACACACACATATATATATATATATTTTTGGGAGAATATGTGCTTAATTGGAGTCGTACCTAATTTTGAAAATTAATTAATTAATAATGAATTAGGCGGGAATTATTAATTAATTAATTTTCAAAATTAGGTACGACTCCAATTAAGCACATATTCTCCCAAAAATTGTCGGCAAAAAGCCATTCCAAATACACCGTGTTTACAACTTTCATATATATATATATATATATATATATATATATATTATATATATATATATATATATAAAATTGGAAGTGAATTCGACAATGAGTAATGTTATAAAAATTGAAAAAACACAAGTTTCATTAACGAATGATGTTTATTAAGCCTACGTTGCAGTGTTTCAGTCTGTTTCGATATTCAAACCTGTTGTGAATTTGAGACCGAATTGGAGGGCTTCATATACTAAACTCAATTCCGTCGAATGTGAAGCCTTCTAAAAGCGGTCTCAAATTCGCCACTGATTAGAATAAACATAATATAACCAATATAACCAACATGAACTATAGACGTAATGATTTGGACTTCCAAAAAAGGTTTTATTCACGGACTAATCGCTACAACTACGTGTGACAATGATGACCCAATCCTGCCTCGGAGATATATTACTGCTTTAAAAGGTTTGTCTACAAACAAAAATATCCTTAATATATATATATATATATATATATATATATATAACTCTGACCTGTGTGGCAGGGCCTGTATGTCGAAGGTCTCACATGTGTGACAGGGTACATAAAAAATTTAAAAAAAAACTAAAAAAAAAACAAACCTGGACCCGTGGGCCATCTGCGCTCTCACAACTGCTCACAACTGAACTACTTGTAGAAATGGCCTTATTCTGTCAAGAAGCGGCAATCACTATGTATATATATATATATATGTTGTGCGTGTGTGTGTGTGTGTTGTCGGCCTTCGCCATTTCAAACACATTGTTTGACCATTTCATATATAATATATATATATATATAAGTAAAGTCGTCGTCGTGGCCTAAAGTCGGTATCAGCCAATCAGCGGAGCGAGTCTATCCCCTTTTCAATAGCGCTAGACCAAAGAGATTATTTAAGCGTCTGAGGTGGAGCGCCACACCTAACATCAGCTCCTTACTTTACCGCACGGATCTGTGCTACTCATACGCTGAGTTGGCGTGTATATATACACACACACACACACAATCTATAAATACAAACATATACACAACCAAACATGACCATCTTACGAAAACATTAAAATAAAAAATAACATAAAAAAATAAAAAATTATCTATTATCAAAGTTAGGTTCTTTTTATGAACGAATACCTTTTTAATGATTCCACCGTTTTTTGCAAAACAATAACATACACTAGGTTCCGGGAAATTTTCAACATGTTAGGGATAAATAATAACACTTTATTTTTGCAATACAAAATTATTTCTACCATAACCCCTAGAAAAATCAAATATCCAAATTCTAACGGTTCTATTTCAGCGTTCCAAAAGTGATTAAAAAAAATTCTCTTCGAACATTTCTAAAAATTCTCCGTTTTTCCCCCAACGAATTTTTTCATTCAAAATAAAATTTCACTCTGATGAAGATCGAATCTTCTCTGTGCGCGGAATATTTTCACACAGATGAACTGACCGAAACACATGTGTAAGTGATATTGATTAAATTCATCTTTTATTATCCATTCTGTTCTTTCTTTTCTTTATTCATTCTTCCTCAACACACACACACACACACACACACACACACATATATAATATATATATATATATATATATGATATATTTTTTTTTCTTTTTTTGAAGGCAAAATAATGCAGATTCATGTTGAAAAACATATTTATTGAAGAATTCTTAATTTCGGATAAAAATCCATCTTCAGAGAATTTATTATAGAGTTGAAAATGTTCCATCTGTGTTTTTTTTAAATTAAGAATTCTTCAATAAATATGTTTTTCAACATGAATCTGCATTATTTTGCCTTCAAAAAAAAAAAATCATATTTTAAAATGGTGCTTCTATTTTACTATAAAAAACGAGCGAAAAATTTTTTTCTATATATATATATATATATATATATATATAATATATATATATATATAGGATCAGTTTAGGATCTCATAGAATAACTGGCGTATTATCGTAGCTATATGTTGAAAGATATTTCTTAATATATGTGACGTTATAGTGCAACACTTGTTTATTTCTACACCCCCAGCCACAAAGTATGAAGAGGGATGTCAGAGATACGTGATTGTCGAAATAACATCTGTTATTCTTTTATTGGCACCTTGCATAATGTCACTGGGGGTCCCACTGGCTGAGTCAACAAATACAGATATTCATATACATCTCGTACACTACATAAATTATATAACCAAATCAATTAAGTTCCGTGAAGGCTCCTGATTACAATAAGAAGGTTCTCGAGTTCGAACCTACACTTAAAATAAAGAGAAAAAAAGGTTTTAAATTTCTTATATAGGAAGCAAGGAAAGAAAGCAAGAGAATTGGAAATAAATTGAATGTTATTTTTCTGATTTTTTTTTTAGATTAGGCTTGATAATTATTATTTGGACTATTGTCCTCATCTTTATTGTTATCTATAATCCAGCCCTGTGGATTGAATAAAGGGTTTGGTTTGAAGTTCTGTGAAGGCTTCCAAGTTTGACAAGAAAGATCCTGAGTTCGAAGAGAAAGTTCCCAAGTTCGAAGAGGTTTCCGAGTCCGACCAGAAATACCTGAAGAAGCTCGGAGGGCACATCGGCCAAAACGTTGTGCAGATAACAATAAAGATGAAGACAAAAGTCTGAATAATCTAAATAATACAATCAATTAATATCAAACCAACTTGAAAATCTGGAAGACAAAAACAATTCAAGACACTTTTCATTCTTTCCAATACATATTGGGGAAAATGACAAAATTGTTGGCACTGAAATACGCACAAAGACAATTTTAATTAGCAAACAGTATATTTTTATTGATAAAAAAAAAGAAACAAAATAAAAAAAAAAGAAACAAAACAAGCGTTTGAACCTGTCAACACTAAAGGTGATGAGATGGAATAAAATTTGGTCTGGCACCAAGGAATTCTTTAAAGCTTTCTGTCACCAGTCTCTGAAAATAAGACTTCCTGTCTCGACTGGTAAAAATGGTGCTAGTAAGAGATTAATAAATACTCATATTTTATAATCTTTATATTGGAAGGCACCCCCCCCCCAAAAAAAACAAAAAACAAAAAAAACAAAACAAAACAAAACAAAACAAAAAAAGCTTTAATAATAACATGAAAGATGATCCTGTGTCACATAAAAAAAATCTGCTTTCGTAAGCATAAAATATTTTAGATGAATATTTTCTCTTTTATTCGTTCATCAGCTATAAAGTCTCTGAAAGAGAATTCGGCAATTTGGATTGTTTAGTTGGATTTTATGGAATGTCAACCCTTGTTGGGTTATTTTATGCCAAAGACATTTTGTTTGATTCATTCTTGATGGGTACTAAAAAATTTTTTAAACTCAATTTTCTAAACGCATTTTTTCTACTGATATAATGGAATGACCCATCTCCCCCGTACCTTAACAGTGGTGATGGTTCTAATCACTATTTAAGAACACACAGATTACTCTGTGCAGAACTCACTTGATGTACTTAGACGACGGACTCTCCTCCTAATACTCACGTGACCTTACTATATAACATCTACTTAACCCATATATGAGACCTCAACAGTTACTACAACTCCGGGTCAGAGTGGACCTGGGAGTACTGGTGATGTACTCCACATTCCCCAGAGCTCCAGAATTGGTACTTCACCACTGCCTTCTAACATATATAGAGATAAAAGGCTGGGGTTTGTTATAAGGGCAATAGGATTGGACAATCATATAGGTGTTAGGGCTTGATGTGACCAGCTGATTGATCAGGGGGGGGGTATCTCCGACCACCCGTCTAGCCTAAGTAAGGACTAAAGGGGAAATGTCATGACTCCTCAGTCACCAGGGTTCCATCTTTAACCATTACGTGTCACCACCCACGACCAACAGGTGGCCCCATTCTGCAGAGTGCAGGTGCAGTCGGTGTTCTACAGCACCAGCAGACTGGGTGGCTCATTAGCTGTAAAGTCTCTGAAAGAGAATTTGGCTGTTTTGGGACAATAAATTGAATTCAAAATAAACCACCATAGCACAATGCTTAACATCTCGAGCAGACTAGTTATCTAGAACCGTAAGTTCAATCCTCACTGAGTGCCGCGTTATTGTTGGCTTGCAACTGACTGAAATAATTATCTATTTTTCACTGGAGTTAAAAATTCAGGTTCAAACGCAGCATTTTGAAGGCTGATTTTCTAGGCTGGTTAAGTCTCTCTCAGTTGGCATAACATAATATTCTTAGCCACATTTCTGTCCATTTTGGTTTTTAGTAACGATTGATATTGACTCCACAGTTTGTATTTTGGCGTGCTGGGGAGGGGGTCCCCAGCACGCCAAAATACAAACTGTGGAGTCAAACATAGTTGTCACCCCCTGGATCAGTTCACAATAAATACTAAAGAATCTTCACTTTAATTGGACCACAGTTAAGTTATATTGAATAAAGCTTGTGTAAAGCAACTAACGTGTTCATCTATATTTAATACATTATCTATCTATCTGTGAAGTCAAACATAGTTGTCTCCCTCTGGATCAGTTCACAAAGAATCTTCACCTTAATTGGACCACAGTTAAGTTGTCTGAATAATGTTTAAGTAAGATGAAGACATCTCCACACTAGAAGGTAAGCCTCTAAAATTAGTAGACCAGTTCACATATCTAGGTAGTAATATCTCATCTACAGAAAGCAGTGTCAATACATGGATAGGAAGGCCATGGACTGCTAAAGGCAGATTATTGATAACATGAAAATCTGGTCTCTCTGATAAGATAAATTGAGAATTTAGCAGTACTACTAATATATATTTACCAACCTCTCCACACGAGCAGGATGCAACACAAGGTTAATTTTTCAAGTGAAGCTTGACAGGTTTGAATTCAGAGTTTTCCTTCTCCTAGACTGGTTACCAAGCTATGGTTAAAGAGCCCAGTCTACCCTGCTATTTACCCATAGCTGGAGGGAGAAATGGATTCATACCTTTCCCAAGGGTATTAGCTCCATGTGAAATGCAAACAGCTTCGTCCAGGAATTGAACTCGGGTCAACGAGTCCATTTCCCATGACTCTAACCATTAGACCATGGGCTTCCAGTACAACTAATATGGTTACAACATTTGGACTCTAATGAAACATTTAAAGAAAAAGCTAGATGAGAACTACATAAGGATGCTGCATGATGCTGTCCTGAACAAATAATCAGCTGTATGACCACTTACCTCCTATCACAGAAACCATCCAAGTAAGACAAACAACACATACTGGAAAAGCAAGGACAAATTCATGATTGACATTCTCCAGTGGACACCTACACATGGACACACCAGTGTAGGCTGACCAGCAAAAATCTACATCAATCAGCTCTGTGCAGATTCTGGATGTTGAGCGGAAGACCTGCCAATGGCAATGACTGATAGGGACATCTGGTGAGAGTAATGGAAATCCGTGCTGTCATGAAAGCAAACTCAAATTGAAAAATTCCTGCTACACAATCTTCCTTGTCTCAAGATGGGTGCAAAATTAAAGTTTTGTAAATTCTATGATGTTTAAAAAACCGAAAATAAACATTGCTACAAGATTTCATTCATGGAACATTTTAGTGACTTACAATTGCACTCACTAATCATGGCTTTCGAGTTTAGCATGATTTTTTTTCTTTTTCAATAAATATTTCCACTAAGATTAACTTGATAGAGTAACGATAATGAAGTGCCCAGAGAAAATCAAATTCAATATATATTAATAATAATAATAGTAATGACAATAAGTAAATATTAATATTTTTGTACCTTAAAAGTACGACCGTTATCATCTTGCAACACTCTCTGTTGTTAAAAATGAGACCATCTAAATTGTTCAAGATGAATTGCAAAAATGTAAATCCTGATAATCTAGTGTTGCTTATTGACTGGATTCTTATTTCTTTATATGAGTGTCGTCACTTAAGCTAAATAATTGGCTGCTTGGTTTCTATGATGTAGTGGAGTTTCATAAATACCCTGTCCTTCTGCAGTAGAGATGCAACAGGACAGGATCGTATTAAGTTACGACTGCTTGTTGCCGTGTCTTACCAATTTGATGGTAATGGATCTTAGCTTGATTATTCTACAATCATCATCATCATCGTCATCAGGTTACACTGACAGCACAGATAACCATGACTCTCTCTTGCCAACCATCCCTATTGGTCATTGCCCCTAGTAGGTTCTCTGTGCAACATTAAGAATCCGCACACAGAGCTGATTGATGCTTATGCTTGAATGCCTACACTGTTATGTCCATGTGTAGGGTGTCCCAGGAGAAATGTCACTATATGAGTTTGTCCTTGCTTCTTCAGCAGTGTCCAGCATGTCTTGTTTGTTTTACTTGGATGGTTTGTATACAACTGATTTTTTGTGGAAGTCAGCATCATCAGGTCATGGTAACAGCACAGATTCCCATCACTCGTTTTCACAAAATTTCCCTGTCAGTCTGCTCCTGGCAGGTCTTCTGCACGGCATTCA
>CM042156.1:31763771-31804617 GCA_023376005.1 Doryteuthis pealeii
GCTGGTGCTGTAGAATACACCGACTGCACCTCTGCAGAATGGGGCCACCTGTTGGTCGTGGGTGGTGACACGTAATGGTTAAAGATGGAACCCTGGTGACTGAGGAGTCCATGACATTCCCCTTTAGTCCTTACTTAGGCTAGACGGGTGGTCGGAGATACCCCCCCCCCTGATCAATCAGCTGGTCACATCAAGCCCTAACACCTATATGATTGTCCCAATCCTATTGCCCTTATAACAAACCCCAAGCCTTTTTATCTCTATATATGTTAGAAGGCAGTGGTGAAGTACCAATTCTGGAGCTCTGGGGAATGTGGAGTACATCACCAGTACTCCCAGGTCCACTCTGACCCGGAGTTGTAGTAACTGTTGAGGTCTCATATATGGGTTAAGTAGATGTTATATAGTAAGGTCACGTGAGTATTAGGAGGAGAGTCCGTCGTCTAAGTACATCAAGTGAGTTCTGCACAGAGTAATCTGTGTGTTCTTAAATAGTGATTAGAACCATCACCACTGTTAAGGTACGGGGGAGATGGGTCATTCCATTATATCAGTAGAAAAAATGTGTTTAGAAAATTGAGTTTAAAAAATTTTTTTAGTACCCATCAAGAATGAATCAAACAAAATGTCTTTGGCATAAAATAACCCAACAAGGGTTGACATTCCATAAAATCCAACTAAACAATCCAAATAACCGAATTCTCTTTCAGAGACTTTATAGCTGATGAACGAATAAAAGAGAAAATATTCATCTAAAATATTTTATGTTTACGAAAGCAGATTTCTTTTATGTGACACAGGATCATCTTTCATGTTATTATTAAAGGTTTGTTTTGTTTTGTTTGTTTTTTGTTTTGTTTTTTTTTTTTTTGGTGGGGTGGGGGTTGGTGCCTTCCAATATAAAGATTAGAAAATATGAGTATTTATTAATCTCTGACTAGCACCATTTTTACCAGTCGAGACAGGAAGTCTTATTTCAAAGACTGGTGACAGAAAGCTTTAAAGAATTCCTTGGTGCCAGACCAAATTTTATTCCATCTCATCACCTTTAGTGTTGACAGGTTCAAACGCTTGTTTTGTTTTTTTTTTTTTTTGTTTCTTTTTTTTATCAATAAAAAATATACTGTTTGCTAATTAAAATTGTCTTTGTGCGTATTTCAGTGCCAACAATTTTGTCATTTTCCCCAATAAGTATTGGAAAGAATGAAAAGTGTCTTGAATTGTTTTTGTCTTCCAGATTTTCAAGTTGGTTTGGTATTAATTGATTGTATTATTTAGATTATTCAGACTTTTGTCTTCATCTTTATTGTTATCTGCACAACGTTTTGGCCGATGTGCCCTCCGAGCTTGTTCAGGTATTTCTGGTCGGCCTCGGAAACCTTCTCTTCGAACTTGGGAACTTTCTCTTCGAACTCAGGATCTTTCTTGTCAAACTTGGAAGCCTTCACAGAACTTCAAACCAAACCCTTTATTCAATCCACAGGGCTGAATTATAGATAACAATAAAGATCAGGACAATAGTCCAAATAATAATTATCAAGCCTAATCTAAAAAAAAATCAGAAAAATAATATTCAATTTATTTCCAATTCTCTTGCTTTCTTTCCTTGCTTCCTATATAAGAAATTTAAAACCTTTTTTTCTCTTTATTTTAAGTGTAGGTTCGAACTCGAGAACCTTCTTGTTGTAATCAGGAGCCTTCACGGAACTAAATTGATTTGGTTATATAATTTATGTAGTGTACGAGATGTATATGTATATCTGTATTTGTTGACTTAGCCAGTGGGACCCCCAGTGACGTCATGCAAGGTGCCAATAAAAGAATAATAGATGTTATTTCGACAATCACGTATCTCTGACATTCCTCTTCATACTTTGTGGCTGGGAGTGTAGAAATAAACAAGTGTTGCACTATAACGTCACATATATTAAGAAATATCTTTCAACATATAACTACGACAATACGCCAGTTATTCTATGAGATCCTAAACTGATCCCATATATATATATATATAGAAAAATTTTTTTCGCTCGTTTTTATAGTAAAATAGAAGCACTATTTTAAAATATGATATTTTTTTTTCTTTTTTTGAAGGCAAAATAATGCAGATTCATGTTGAAAAACATATTTATTGAAGAATTCTTAATTTAAAAAAAACACAGATGGAACATTTTCAACTCTATAATAAATTCTCTGAAGATGGATTTTTATCCGAAAATTAAGAATTCTTCAATAAATATGTTTTTCAACATGAATCTGCATTATTTTGCCTTCAAAAAAAAGAAAAAAAATATATCATATATATATATATATATATATATATATATGTGTGTGTGTGTGTGTGTGTGTGTGTGTGTGAGGAAGAATGAATAAAGAAAAAAAAGAACAGAATGGATAATAAAAGATGAATTTAATCAATATCACTTACACATGTGTTTCGATCAGTTCATCTGTGTGAAAATATTCCGCACACAGAGAAGATTCGACCTTCATCAGATTGAAATTTTATTTTGAATGAAAAAATTCGTTGGCGAAAAACGGAGAATTTTTAGAAATGTTCGAAGAGAATTTTTTAAAAATCACTTTTGGAACGCTGAAATAGACCGTTAGAATTTGGATATTTGATTTTTCTAGGGGTTATGGTAGAAACAATTTTGTATTGCAAAAATAAAGTGTTATTATTTATCCCTAACATGTTGAAAATTTCCCGGAACCTAGTGTATGTTATTGTTTTGCAAAAAACGGTGAAATCATTAAAAAGGTATTCGTTCATAAAAAGAACCTAACTTTGATAATAATTTTTTATTTTTTTTATGTTATTTTTTATTTTAATGTTTTCGTAAGATGGTCATGTTTGGTTGTGTATATGTTTGTATTTATAGATTGTGTGCGTGTGTGTGTATATATACACGCCAACTCAGCGTATGAGTAGCACAGATCCGTGCGGTAAAGTAAGGAGCTGATGTTAGGTGTGGCGCTCCACCTCAGACGCTTAAATAATCTCTTTGGTCTAGCGCTATTGAAAAGGGGATAGACTCGCTCGCTGATTGGCTGATACCGACTTTAGGCCACGACGACGACTTTACTTATATATATATATATATATATATATATATATATATATATATATATGAAATGGTCAAACAATGTGTTTGAAATGGCGAAGGCCGACAACACACACACACACACACACACATATATATATATACATAGTGATTGCCGCTTCTTGACAGAATAAGGCCATTTCTACAAGTAGTTCAGTTGTGAGCAGTTGTGAGAGCGCAGATGGCCCACGGGTCCAGGTTTGTTTTTTTTTTAGTTTTTTTAAATTTTTTTATGTACCCTGTCACACATGTGAGACCTTCGACATACAGGCCCTGCCACACAGGTCAGAGTTATATATATATATATATATATATATATATATATGATAAGGATATTTTTGTTTGTAGACAAACCTTTTAAAGTAGTAATATATCTCCGAGGCAGGATTGGGTCATCATTGTCACACGTAGTTGTAGCGATTAGTCCTTGAATAAAACCTTTTTTGGAAGTCCAAATCATTATGTCTATAGTTCATGTTGGTTATATTTGTTATATTATGTTTATTAAAATCAGTGGCGAATTTGAGACCACTTTTAGAAGGCTTCACATTCGACGGAATTGAGTTTAGTATATGAAGCCCTTCCAATTCGGTCTCAAATTCACAACAGGTTTGAATATCGAAACAGACCGAAACACTGCAACGTAGGCTTAATAAACATCATTCGTTAATGAAACTTGTGTTTTTTCAATTTTTATAACATTACTCATTGTTGAATTCACTTCCAATTTTTCTTCATATATATATATATATATATATATATATATATATATATGTGTGTGTGTGTGTGTGAAGAAAAAGTGGAAGTGAATCTGACAGTATATGATATTTTGAAAAAAAAAAACACAAGTTTATAAACGAGTAATGTTTATTTCGCCTACGCTGCAGTGTTTCGATCTGTTTCGACAGATCTTCATCAGGGCTTTCGTTAGTTTGAGGAAAAATAAATTATTACAGAAAATAAGAAGTCTGTGAGCCTCTGTTGCTTTATGGTCGATCTCGAAATGTGTGAGAGAAAAAAATCTAATCCTACCCGAGTTCACCTTGCAGTTGTTTTGTTGCAACCAATTATGTAATTAATGAATATTCCACAAACGTTTATGTAAAACTGTTAATGGTAAAATAACCGTAAAATAAACAGTAAAGTAAGAATAACGTGTACAAAAAGAGCTGCAAACCATTTAAAACGATTTTTTTGTCAATTTTGATCGCGTTCGGCCATTAGCGCTCTTTTTAAATGGTATAGATGGCTTGTATACAAATTTAATGTAACATTCGCGATTGCATAAAAAATTACCAAAAATCAGGGAATTATCCGATTTTAATGAAATTTTCAGTATTGATTCATCAATTAATGAATTTTATAATGCATCAGTTATTTTATTTCAAAAGTTTAAGTATTTTTGCTATGAAAAATTAATATATAAAATTAATTTAAAATAAAAATATTCTGATGTTAAGTTTAAAATAAAAATGATTTTTATTAATTTAATAAAAATCATTTTTCTATATATTTGTTTTATTATCTTTATTCTTTATATATTCTTGTTTTAAATTGTTTTTCTTTTATTCTTGATTGTATTATTTTTTTCTTTTATTTACTTAAGCTGGTGAATTTTGACAAGTTTATGAATATTGGGCTTAAACTTTTGAAAATATGAGCATGTTCTCCAGGATTCTTGTGGAATTATTTTTTTCTAATTACTAAAAAGGCTTGATAGTTTTTATAGATCCCTTGTAGATCCCTAAATACTTACAGACCCCCTGAGTTGTTGTATAGATCCCAGGGGGTTATGTCGTTCACTTTGAAAAACCCTGGTTTAAAGGATTTTTTTTTTTCGTCTAAATTTCCATTCTTGTGGCGGGTAAAAACGTCCATTTTGTATTTTGTCTTTAAAACTTCAAATGACTAAATTCATAACGATTTTTTCTTCTTTCTTTTCTCGCTTTTTATTCCTTCTCCTTCTGTCTCTACATATCCCCAATCTTTCTTTCTATCACCCCCCCCCTCCAAATGTCAGTGCCTTTTACCTCAGGATCTTTTCCTGTCTTTAGCTTCTTAAATAACAAAAAAAACTAGACTGATAATGTTGATACGCAATGTTCCTTTTCTTAACTAAAACGCACAGTGAACAAGTGAGATAATTCTTTTCGCACCCCCAAAAGCCACAAAACTTGGGGTGGGGTGTCGGAACTGACCCATGTGCTTCTTGGTTTCCCGGGCGAGAGAATACAATGTTTAGATTCCCCCCTCGCGCTATCCACTTGCTTCTGTACGTGTCCCCCCCCCCCACACACACACTCTCTCTACGTACGATTTTATAGTTTATCATATGATCTCATTTCAATAGTTAGTAAGGTCACCCTTAGAAGACCGTCACTATTGTCGTGAGTAGACATCTATCTATTATTATACTAAAGCTGAGGTAATCAACTTTTGCCTCCTAAAGTAAAAACTGTTTAGTTTAATGACACGAAAATTATACTAAATTATTCCTTACTTTTAGGTTTGTTTGAAAATTTTTTTGTTTTCATTTGTTCTAATTAGTCGTAATTTGCAATTAAGTAAAAAAAAACGACTAATCGCTTACTTTACTCTCTATCTATCACTTTCTTTCCCTTTATGTATCTCTTGACTACCTCCTCGTTATATAATGTTAGTTTCTCTGGAAAGGAGAGAGAAAGAGAGAGAGCCGGGAGAATTTGAAGTGTATTTCTATGTTAAATTTCACAACCAGCAACCCGTAGCATAAAATGAGGTCAAAAGCTTACAAAATGATTTTAAGGTTTGCTCCGGCCGTATATATATATATATATATATATATATATATATATATTATGTATTAATTTTTTTACTTGAAGGCACTTACAACGCATGTATCGCATAAAATTCGATACTTTTTCTTATAGAAAATGAACTTGACAAGTGTAATCCCAGCAAAGGATGGCTCGATGTGTAGAATACCGTACAGACTGAACGTTTCTATATAAACAAACATCCAAAAATCTTATATATATATATATATATATATATATATATATATATATATATATTAAAATTCATTCGCTTTGCTAACTCCCTTTTCCCTATTCCAATTATCTACTCAGAGCTGAATGGGTGATCCAACGGGTCACGTTTTGTCTAGTATTATCATATTTTTGTTTTAGTTTTTAAAAAAGTACAATAATTAATTCTTCATTAGTCACATTCAGCGAAATGAAAACGAAGAAAAATTGTTTTTATTTTATTCTCTCTCTTTCTCTCCCATACAGCAGGTTCCCCTTTTTCCACAGTGTCGTTGTAGCCAAAGGAAAGGCAAAAAAACAATGCTTATTATTATTATTATTATTATTATTATTATTATTATTATTTAATGCAAATCTAAATAATTTTGATAACCATAGGAACCGGGTCGCTTACAGTATCTGGTGTTACTTAAGTGGTCACCCTATCAAATATTGAACAATTATTATTATTATTATTATTATTATTATTATTATTATTATTATTGAGATTCGGTGTCTGTATCCGAAACTACGTCACAAACCCCCAGGAATTGCGTAAGTTTATCATTGAGTATTTAATTTATAATCAAAATCATTAAAACACTGAAAAAATCTTATTTATTGACGATGTCTATGAAAATACGAATTAGATTTGCCTCAAAACATCCCATGTTATTAGTGCGTTTAAAATCCTGCAATATGTCTTATATATCACTAAGAAATAAAGGTTTACATAATATATGGTGTGGTTAATTTGCATACTGGTTTTAACAAAACCGGGTTTAATAAATAATTACTTTGTATTATTGATCTCTAATATTATTGTTTTATTCTCCAACATATTAAAATCAACCTATGAATGATTTTTATATAGAAACCAATTAAAATATGATTAAAATAAGTAATCTTTTTATATGTGTTCTTATTTAATTTCAGTAGTCTTTCTAATATATTTCATTAGATTAAAACTTAAATACTTATGTCCGGAGGGCGCATATTCTTACTAGTTTTAACCACTTTAGATATGTGAGCTTCTGGTGAGCAAATAGCTTATTCGTTCTCCACTATCCATCATATCTCCCCCCCCCTAAAAACCTTGCAGTTTTGATAAGAGAAAATCCACACTAAAAGTTTTCTTTTACTGGTAACTTACAGTACACCTTCAATTCATTATCAAATTGAATCCACGGGTATGAAATGACACTAGGTCGCAAGTATAGGGCGTTCAGCGAGGATCGAACTCGCAATCTGTTACTTAGCGCCTTCTTTACCGGCACTAAATATCTATATGTTATATACTGGCATCAAATCCTATACGTTATATAGCGGCTTCTAATTCACGGCCCTACTTCGTGTATCTGCATACGTAGCGGGTATCGTCACTAACCCTAGACGATATATGTAGTTGTCGTTTAATGAAATCTACAACACATGGTATAGTAGGAGTTTTGACTATTTCTCTCATCGGCTGTACGTGGTGGGCGGCGGTGACAATGACTTGACCGAGGGTTGACGATGACTACTACTGCTGCTGGGATGACTAGCGTTGATGACGTGGAAGGGGTGGAGGAACCTCACTGCCCGCTGGCAGCGATGGTCTGTGTCAATGGTCGCTCCTTGGCTCTGTTCGCTGTCTTCTGTCTGACTCTCTCACGACTGACTCGACCCTCTGGCTTTTGTATTGACGACACGCCTACGCATCTTTATCTTTTGATCTGATAACGGACCATTATTATATATTTCTTTATCCTCTCCCTGCTTCCTTGACCGGAAACCCTCTCTTACGTTTTTAAACTTCTTTTCGTTTTACCGGGAAAAAAAGTCCTTTGTCATTTTTTTCGTCTTTTCTTTGTTTAATTTAACCAGAAATTCCTATTTTCGTTTGTACAATATACAATATATCTAGCTTATTAGATGCCAATTATAAAGTATTTTCCTTGAGGATTGGGGCGTCTCACCGTGGTGTAGAGGTTAACAAGCTAGGGTTATTTCCTATAAGTCCAACATAAACAAAGAGGAACCACTCTTGACTGATAAATTATTTATTCATTGATCTACTAGGAAAAAGGAAGATAGGGTTAGGGTTTAGGGTTAGTTTAATGGGAAAAATAAATAATTTATCAGTCAAGAGTGGTTCCCCTTTGTTTATGTTGGACTTATAGGAAATAACCCTAGCTTGTTAACTTCTACACCACGATAAGACGCCCCAATCCTCAAGGAAAATACTTTATAATTGGCATCTGATAAGCTAGATGGGAGTTACACAAGAATGCTGCGTGCGATCTTAAACCGTGGAAACAACACCCCACAAGAAAGCAACTGTACGGCCACTTGCCCCTTATCATACAAACCATCAGAGTACGACGAATAAGACATGCTGGACACTGTTGGAGAAGCAAGAACGAAGTCATAAGTGATGTTATCCTGTGGTAACCTGCACATGAGCACGTCAATGTGGGCCGTCTAGCAAAGACCTACATTGACCAGCCATGCGTGGATACTGGATGCTGCACAGAGGACCTCTCGAGAGCGATGAATGATTAGCGAGAGCTTTTTACGGATATCCGTACTACTATTGTGACATGATGATGATGATACCTAAGGAGACATGCTCAGCCTCCAGTGAACCACAGGCTACGACAGGTTTGAAATAATAATAATAATAATAATAATAATAATAATAATAATAATAATAATAAATAAATAAATAAATTCACCAATTTACAATACTTAATTATGTGGCCAGTTAAGCGACAACAGATACTGCAAACAAAAATGACTTGGTTCGGTATTGCATGATTTAAAAGAGGGTGGTGTTTTGGGGATGTAAAAGTGAGGGATCATTAGCAATAATAACCAAGTTATAAACTGATCCCCCACGACACACATTATATATATAAAGTTGAATCCCAGGAGACCGTCTCTGTTTCACCGGGCAATAATAATACCAGGCCCCTCATCAAAAAGAAGTAAGGGCTAGGTTTATTGGTCAGTGCCTGAAGCGACACTTAAAGGTAATAATGCCTGTAGAATTTTAGCTATTTTCAAACACGTTACTACCGGAGTCTTGCTTCCTGCGTGGCACTCAACATTAAAATGATCTTCGTCATGGTCCAAGTGATGCAGCCGTACAGAAGTATTGATACAACTAAGGATTGTAAAAATGATCACTTCAAGGTGAAGAAATATTGATCTATATATACCGTTGTAAAGAGTTTGATCCTTGCATGGTGCTCAATTTGTATATCCTCGTGCCAGACAAAGCTTAGTAAATACCGATATATATTTGAGAGATATCTTCTTTTTTTTTTTAACTACTTTTCATTAAATATATAGTTTGAGATTTTGGTGTTTGGTTGGTTAGTTATTTTACGGTATATCAACCCTTTTCGGGTCATTTAATGCCGAATCAAGTCATTTTGATAAAGAAATGATTCAGATTGCTTACAGTACTTACCGTTTCTTAAGTAGTCACCCAATTAAATATTGAACAGTTTCATCGCTGCTTAACTTCAGTAATCTAGCGAGAATCGGTGCTTTCAGTGGGACTTGACCGTAATGGGTGATTATGATGATGACCGATTGAGTTTAATGACACGCCAATTCGTCTAGGGTTATTTTATGACTAGAGGTTAGGGAATTGCCTCATTGTACATTCATATATTTTTGTGTGTTTGTTCTAAAGAGTTTTTCTTTTCTTTTCTTTTTATTGCATACGATCCAATCGAATATGATTTTTTTAAAAATAGATCTAATGTCAAATCAAGTCACAAAGAACTCAGGTATCTGCTGTTGGTTAAGTGGTCACCCAATTAAGTATTGAACTGACTCATTGTTGCTTAACTTAACTTAATGTATACACGCTAACTTAACCTAATTTCTTTCATTACCCAACCTACACACCTATTTTTATTTGGTTGGTTGGATTTTACGGCATGTCAATCCTTGTTGGGTTATTTTATGCCGAAGAAGTTTTGTTTTATTCATTCTTGTTGGGTATTAATTTTTTTTTCTTTTAAACTCAATTTTTTTTGTAAACTCATTTTTGGATCTGTTTAACTGATAGATGGGACCCCAACAGGTTCTACCACTCCGAGCCAGGGTGGACCTGAGAGCAATGGCAATAAAGGGTATTTCACACTCCCCAAAAGCTCCAAATTCGAACTTCACCATTAGACGTAGTTTAACGTCATACCCAGGACACCACCTATTTTAATAAAAAAGAAACTGTTTATATTTCAAAATGCCATTTACTATATAAAACCAAATCGGCTCTATGCCGAGGTGTGTTGTATATTTCCCGTACTTACTTGCTGTAATCTAATTTTTGTATTTCGAAATAAAAATAGGTTATTTGGGGTAGGTGTATGAATGTGCCTCACGTCAAATAACTACTGTTGGGTCAGTAAAGTGGTTATTCCTGTATATAGAGTGAGTGAGGGAGAGGCTCTGTGATTGGATATACCAATCACGTGATAGCCCAGAGTTTTGGCACAATATCCAAAAAGTGGTCAGATAGATTCCACCCGCGGTACCACGAGGCAACGAATTCAGGGGCTCAAAGAAACCACCCTAAGATATCTTCTCCAACGCGCCGGTAAGTCCCTTAAACTCAACTTTATATACAGGAAGGACTTTATATTGTTATTTGTCGTTTCATGTGATAGCCAATAAATTGTTTGAATTAAAGGAAATATTAATTCCTTTCTTGTTGTTGTTAGTCTTAGAATTGAATTCTATACTAACACAATACTACCATATAAAACAACAATCATTCGATCTGGGCATGTACACAGATGTAAGTTAAAAAAAGCAGAAAAAACGAAATGAAAAAGGTAAAAGTAAACTAGTCCAGGTGGCTTATTGTCGGTATCAGTCGGGGCAGCGAGGGAGTCTATCCCCTTTTCGTTAGCGCTAGACTAGTGAGATTTTTTGCGTCTGAGGTGGAGCGCCACACCTACCATCAGCTTCCCACTTTACCGCACAGAAGCTATGCTACTCATGCGCTGAGTTGGTGAGGACCGGTATGGAACCCACGGCCTCGTGGTTCCTAAGCGTAAGTCGCTAGAACGCCGAAGAATTTGCAGGGAATTGTGGAAACGTCATTCTCCGCATCTCTCCCACTCCCAGTGATTTCAGACACCCCCACCCCGAGTAACAAACCCTGCAAACAGCTTTTACAAACAGAACTGTAAGGGTTAATATATAAAGAAATATATATCTAAAGTGAGTGAGTTATCTCCCTTGATCGATATATACCCCTTTTCAAACCAACCAATCACCGGCCCGCAATTGTTGGCGCCCGAAATTAAAAGATAAGTATCTCTCTCTTTTCCGACCGGACGTCAAATTGTTGCTGCTACTATATTAGCAAAGAAAACCAAGAGAGCCATTTGTGAGTACGAAAACTTTAACCATTTACTAAGGACTTCAGTTAACTAGACTAATATCATTATATTTCATATAATACAATATAGCCGCAAACAGAACAATTTGTTTGCAGCTTGAAATTATTGACACACTGTATTTTCTTTTATATGACTATAATATAATATTCTTTGAAACTCAGGCCCCCTCCGATCAATCGGCTGGTCACGTCAAGCCCTAGCACCTATATGATTTCCCCCAATTGCCCTTATGGCAAGCCCCAACCCTTTTTATCATGAAGGCGGTGGCTGCGGGTCTACATGTCTGGGAATGACGTTAAACTCTATCTGATGGTGAGGTTCCAGTTTTGGAGGTTTGGGGAATGTGGAGCACCCCTTCATCATCATTGCTCCCTGGTCCACTCTGACCCGGAGTGGTAGTACCTGTTAGGGTCCCATCTATGGGTTACATAGAAAAATGTATTTATAAAAAATTGTATTATCCATTAAGAATTGATTTATTTCAAAACTTTATCGGCATTAAATGACCCACTGAGGTTGATATGCCGTAAAACAAAACAAAACAAAACAAACAAATCTTTGAAACTCCATGTTATTCCAATTGCTTCTTGTTATCACCTTAACCACATATTTTGCGGTCTAAATCATCATAGTCGGAAAACAGTTACAGTGCATCTATGGATAATCTTCTAATACTATTTTATTTTTTTAATTATTCTCATTCTTAGTTGAGAAAATTGATTTAGCCTGCAAATGGCTCCCTCTGTCATTCAAAATAAAAGGAGATGCCACCAAAACCTTTTGGAGTGATACAATTAGTAATGAGTTTGATTCTCACTGGGTGTCCCATACTTCAGGCCATGTTTATACAACTAAGCTAAGCTTAGCAAATAACTACAGTGTTTCCTCCAAAATAAGACATAGCGTGATTTTTCAGAATGATTTTTGATATAAACCTTCCCTTAAAATAAGCCCTAGTTTGAGAATGGCAGACAGACGAAAAGAAATAAGCATTATTCACAGTCATAACGTGCGACGCACACACTCGACATCCCCTGAAAATAAGCCCTAGTGTTATATTTCGGAGTTAAAATTAATATAAGCGCCGTGTCTTATTTTCGGGGAAACACAGTAGTATCACCACTGTGATCAGGTAATCGATTAGTACTGTACATTCCAATTTTTTTTTTTATTAAAGCCAATCATTTTTTTAGTAGTTGACTTATATTTTTAAAGAGGTCAGCGATTTATGGTCTTCACAAATATTGTGAAGGACTCGCATCTCAGGGTTGAGTTTAATTTCTTTGTTTAATGGCATATCAACTTTCATAGGTTATTTAATGCCGAAATGTAGCCTTTTAGAAAAACAATAATGGTACTATTTAACCTATATCTGGGGAATAAGTGGGTTCATACCTTTACCAATGGTAGTATAGGATAAAATCATATATTTTATATTCAAATAAGGAAAAAACATTAAAGTCGCACCAAACACGATTCTTTTTTCCAAACTTTAAAGAAAATAGATTTAAAAAAATAATTATACAACTGTCGGAATTCGATTGGATAAAGCTAATCACGAGTGATGTTTAACACATACATCCGCGCTTTACTGTCAAAATTAAAAAATATCGAAATCGGAGTCAATCGAGAGATATTTAAGCAACAGAACAAATCAAAGTCAGATTCCATTCCGCCCCGAGACAAATGCTAACGATGTACGCAGCCGATGCCATCTTTCACGGCCACCAACCCGTCATTGAAAAAACAGATGTACGGACTCAACTTCGAGCGAACAGCTGCTGATTAGAAAATCAACTTCAACCTTCTAAGTCAACGCAGTTCATGTTTACTACTATGTACTATCTACATTGTCGTGCCACTGTGATCAACATCAGACGTTCAATTTTCAGGTTGTAAACACCAAAAACTTTTTTTCTATTTGTCTAAATTTCTACCCGAACAAATCTGATACTACTTTGCTATTTTTACCTACAAATTTGACATTCATATTTATGTTGTGAACATTAGATTTTTTATTTTCATTTATATAAATTTATTCTACTGACAAAATGACCTCAGAATAATTTTTTTTATTTGTTAAATATATGCCATGTGTTGTTTTTTCTCCGTATTTTCTGCCTAAATTGTGTCTCGTTATTTTATCGTCGTTTAAATATTATTTGTGAAATCGGAACACGCAACACTGGCCTCTACAGTAGTAGTCCAAAATGTGAGAGTGAAACTGGAGTTTGAACTATCTAACTACGACGTCGCAGTAGTGAATGTTATCTACTACTCTACAGGGGAAAGAATGAAACAAAGAAAAATAAAGTTAAATAAAGATTATTATAAGTGCTTAATTGGAGTCGGACCTAATTTTGAAAATTAATTAATTAATAATGAATTAGGCGGGAATACCTATTAAATGTATGGCTAAACAAATCGAGAAAAATCAATCTCTGTATGTACATTTCGGCCTATTAGGCCTCATCAGCAGAGCTATAGATCGGAAGACCGCCCTGTGCGTGATCTGAAACCGGACTGCCAAGCTGACAGGCCGATCCCATAACCTCTACACTAAACGGACCTCTTAGATTTTATGATTTGTTTAGAGTAGGTTAATATTCCCTCTCTAGTGACTTTTATTACACGACGTTATGATAAGTTGTAAACAAGGTTTGTTTAGAATGGCTTTTTTGCTGATAATTTTTGGGAGAATAAGTGCTTAATTGGAGTCGGACCTAATTTTGAAAATTAATTAATTAATAATGAATTAGGCGGGAATACCTATTAAATGTATGGCTAAACAAATTAAGCACTTATTCTCCCAAAAATTATCGGCAAAAAGCAATTCTAAACAAACCTTGTTTACAACATAAAGATTATTATACTTTTTACAAATTTAAGTATTTGCCATAGCTCTTAAATAAACCTATCAAGCATTGTAATGATTAAATTATTACACTGTGGTATATCCACATGTCCTGCTAGTTTAATAATATTTCAGGGTGATCTGAACATTAGCTACATAAATGAGAGTAACCTCCTCTTGTTTCTTTCACTTTGAGGAAGCCGTCCGTTTTGGTCGGCGATTTTCATTTCATCGTAATCAATACAACTGCATGTTTTAACACGAAAATATTATAAAATGTGTTCTTAATAACAATTAAGTTCATTTCAAATAATGCGCAAGCACAATTAAGAACACATTTTATGATATTCTCGTGTTAAAACATGCAGTTGTATTTTTTTCGAACAAATTCGTTTTTTTTTCAGTGTAGATTTACGGTGAAATGTAAATGGCCGACCAAAACATACGGCTTCCTCAAAGTGAAACAAACAAGAGGAGGTTATTCTCATTTATGTAGCTAATGTTCAGATTACCTATTTTAGTACATTAAAAGTACAATTTTTTTTTTAGTCCAACTAACGAAAAAAAAAAAAAGAATAAGCGAAAGTTATAGCGTGACGGGAGTTCGAACTTGTTTACTACAATATCGCAATCCAACACGTCAGTCACTACACTACGAGGACCCTATCTGGAAAATATTAACATTTTCAGATCTTAACCATGAATATAAAAAGAATGTTATTAGTAAATTTGGGTCTGAGTCTAGAAATTAGGTAAGTGAGTTGTGGGAGGGGGGTGGCTTGCTTCCGTATATTCTTGTATGAGTGTTGATCAATCGGTTGGTCACGTCAAGCCCTAGTCCCTATATGGTTGTCCCGACTCTGTTGCCCTTATGACAAACTTCCAAACCCTTTTATTGTATATGTGCTAGAAGGCGGTGATTAAGGGTCTTCGTTTCCTGAGCATGGCGTTAAACTGCATTCCAGTGAATTCATTTAAATCGTCTGACTCTTAAAAAGGTAAATCTTTGATTCTTGAACGAATACAGATGAGCGACAGATGAAAACATAAATAGAATTATAATCACACCAGTCTTACAACAACCAAAGAGGAAGTTTTAAAGGTTGGTTGGTTGGACTTCACAACCCCTGAAATGTTAAATTCTAACAGCGTCTTAATTCAGTTATTGTAGGTATGGCCAAGATTTTACGTGTTTTTTTTATTTTTTTTTTTATTTAACGCCTAGAATTAAAATTCAATAAAACTCGTAAAAAATAAAATTTGACGTAAATTTTGCTGTATTTTGAAGAGGAAGAATTATTTTTAAAATCCCCTGTAAAACTTATTTGAATAATTTTGATGTTTCGGACTGTTGTCCTCATTTTTATTGTGATATGTATAAACACAATGTTCAGACTGCTGTATCAGTGGACCTTGTTTAGGTGTTCCCTGTTTACCTTAGATTAAAGTAATCATCAGACGATAACCCTGAGGTCAAGCGTGGTTTCAGAGCTTTAATATCGTTACCACTTATTAATGACGCCCTTGCAGCAGAAAATGCCAGCTTATTAACAGAACAAGATCCGAGGAGACAGTGGGCGAAACGTGTTTATAAAAACTACAATAAAGATGAGAACAACAGTCCGAAAAATCAAAATTATTCACATCAAGCCTCATGTAAAAAATACAGACAAATAAAACTTATTTGTTTTACAGTCTTTAAAACGGGAGAAATTTATAAATTAAAATCCCTGTCAGAATGGCGCATTTTTGCCAATTTTTTTCTCTTTGAGATGTGCTCTTTTTAACGTGTTACAATTAAGAAATTCATTGAATTTTTTTTTTGTAAATTTAGGCTCTGTTCTTAAGGGGAAAAATAGTAACAATTTAATTTTTTGTATTTTATGAGGAAGACCGTCCCGGTCTCCTGCCTCAAAACTTGCTAACGGTGAGTGGTGAAAAACCAACCCCAGCTACGATTGAAGTCCGTAGCCGAAGCAATAGATAGATATGAAGACGACTAGATAGATAAATAGTTTGTTTTTTTTATTAAAATATAAAAGAATATCTAAATACTCAGATTTTCTTTTATTCATGTTTGTTTAATGTCTTGTTTTTAGTTTAAATAAACAAGAATATCTAAATATTTTGATTTTTTTTATTACTTGTAATTGATTGTTGGAAATAAATATATTAAAATAAAATGAAAATACCCCCCCCCCCCAAAAAAAAAAAACGCTCCAAGCTGGTTGTTTACTTTCAAGTGACACTGCTTCGGCTACGGACTTCAATCGTAGCTGGGTTGGTTTTTCAGCAATCACCGGTAGCAAGTTTTGAGGCAGGAGACCGGGACGGTCTTCCTCATAAATTACCTTCTTTTTTAAAAAAATCAAAGTTTAAAGAATATGAGAGGCGCTGCCGTACCGAAATTTTGGCCATACCTAATTAATTGAATGGAAAGGTTGATTCTTTCAAAAGATAATTGCTTTATATCTTTACTTCCATTTTTTTCTTGATGTCTTTAACAATGAAAAACGATCATGCAGGAGTTGTAGTCTTTAAGATGAGACCCTCATAAAAGGACATTTTACAGAAAATATTTATTTGTCTTTTTAAGTTAGCCGATGTAACGTGCATTTAAAGCAAAACCAGAAAGTAGATCGTCACAAAAGTTCGGATGTTCGTTCGAAACAAAGAGAAGAAATTTTCATGAAAATCAAAAATTGTGTAACAATTTTCCCGCCAATTCAGCTGAAATGCTGAATCGGCGAGACGTCAGTGAATTTGGGAACAAATATTACATTAAAAATTGTTTTTTGTAGTGGTTCACCTGTTAGAAAAAAAAGGTTAAACGAACATCTGACAAATCTCATTCAGCCTATCAAACATATATTTATTTGTATATACAGACACACACATACACGCACTCATACACAGCCATTTTGTCTTGTCTGTTTTGGTTTTTTTTTTCTCCTTCTTTTTTTGTTACCCGACAAGCAAACAGTTCCAGTATTTTTAATAGGATTTATATTCAGAAAAAGGGTTGTTTTTTTTTGTTTTCAGTGGATAATTAATGTATTTTTGTGTTATTTCTTAAAATCATTTTTTTTTTCAAGAAAAAAAAAAAAGCGGAGTTCATTTGAAAGAAGAGTTAATTTCATTCGTTGTTGGACAATGGGAGAAAAAAAAAGAACGTTTAGTTTGTTGTTTGTGTTTTTTTTTTTTTTTGTTCTTTTGTTTTTGTTTCAAAATGGTTTCTGTTACGATTTTTTCTTTAATATCAGCACCATAAGTAGTAAAAGCCGGAGGAGTAGTCTATTTTTGCTATCGCTAGACAAGGGAGATTGCTTTTGTATCCGAGATGGAGCATCACACCTACCATCACAGATCCCTGTGCTATTCTGATTTGGCGAGGGCTGGTATCGAACCTGAAACCTTGTGGTTTCTATGCGGATGCTCTACCGACTGAGCATAAAGTAAAAGTTAGCAGAAAAGGCCTACTGTCGGTATCAGTCGGACAGCGAGTGAGTCTATCCCATTTTCTCTAGCGCTAGACAAAGGAGATTGTTTTTGCGTCTAAGGTGGAGCAACAGGGGTGGCGAGGGCCGGTATCGAACCCGGAACCTCGTGGTTACAAGGTGGATGCTCTACCGACTGAGCATAAAGGAGAAAAAAAACCTTAAAGCGGTTGTTATTTGTCTATCGACCGATTCCTGCGGTCAAAGACAAAGTATTCACTCATGGAAGAGGAATTTTTTTTTTTTAAATCATTGTCGCAGAAAGGTGGGGGGGGAGGGTATTTCAATGGGGGGGCATCGTTTTTATTCCTTTGAAATAAACACTTCCGTGAAACTGACAATAAGGAGTCGTTCTTCTCTTTAGGGTTGGTTGGTTATTTTTGTTTTACGGCATATCAACCACTTTCGGTCATTAATGCGAATCAAGTCATTTTTTATATTTGGTTTTACTTACAGTACTTGCTGTTGCCTAAATGGATCACCCATCTAAGTAGTGAACAGGCTCATTACTGCTTAACTTCGGTGATCTAGCGGGAACCGGTGCTTTTATCGTGACTTGACTTCTCTTTGGGGATATCAGTTAAATGCTTACCGCCCCCTCACCTAACTGCAGTCAATATCAAAATAGTTTAAAAGATTTTTCAAGTTAACGATTTGTGGGACTAGTATACTAGTGTCGTCCCGGATTCCTGCTCATAATAACGCTATGCCACTTTCTCTGTCTCTTTTCCGGTTACCAGCGTAAAAATGTTCCTTAGAAATTTACCGCACTCTTTCTCTTTTGATACGCTTTTTATCGGGGAAAATAATTTGTTTTTTTTAAATTTTATTTACAAAGCCCCCCCACCCCACCCCTGGAAAAAATACAAATTATTTATGCTATCACATTTCTTATTGGTATTTTAACCGAGGGTGGGATATTGTAAATAAAAAATTAAAAAAACTTGTATAAGGGTTAGGGTTGGGTTTAGAGGCACGGTTAGGGTTAACCGCAGAGTTGGAGTTAGGGTTAAAAATTCAATTGAAAAAAAAAAAAATTGAACAAGTTTGAATTTATTTAAGTTGTTTCATTTCTTATTTTATTTCATCTGAGGGAGGGGGATCGTAAATTAAATCTAAATTTTAACCGATAAAAAACCATATCCGGTAAATTTCTAAGGAAGGTACAGTTTTTACGTCAGTAACCGGCAAAGAAAAAAAAAAGGAATTGGCATAGCGTTATTGAGGTAAGGGAATCCAGGACGACTTTAAAAATATAATAGACATTTTTTTGTTTTGGTTTATTTAAAGATGAAGTGTGATTTTAATAAAACAAAATGACATCTTCAAAGGGAGATAACAACATAAAGCCATTTTTTTTCCATAAAAGAAAAACAACAACTGTGTGTCATAAAGTTAAAATAATTAAGATAGTTATAGAAATTAACAATAATTGGTTAGTCTTAAAAAAAAAAAAAAAAATTGTTGGATAGTGCGCGAGTGTAGTTCATATTTTCTTCTTTTTTTCTCCATTTAAAAATATATTTTCTTTTCAGTTATTTATTCATCATTTATTATTATTTTATTCAGTTAACAAGCTGAGACTGTGGTTTGTATAACCGGGGTATGTCTGTTAAGGGGCGGGGGGTTCAGAAACGAAGAATGGAGCAAAAGAGAGGGGGTCATTAGTGAATGTGCTGTAAAGTAAGGGGGGCGAGAAACCGTCTTTTTTTCCTTCCTCCACTTCACTTTTCCGACATAATGCGTTTGATCAGCCGTAGAATTGGCCGACATTCGTGTAGACGCCGTAAGAATCGATCTTGGTCACATTTATATCCCACGACACGATCCCGGCGAGCACCCCCGGTGAGAGCTGGGCACTGGACTGCGTACGCCCCCGCTATCTCCCGAACAGGAATCACCTCGGTGGGCCTGAATCGAACCAGCACAGAACATTTTGGAAGTGATGTTGTGACCATCGTGAAGGGTTTTCCGACACTCTCATTCGAGACGTAGGGCACTTTGACCTCGTTCATGAACCGGGTGGAAACCGGTGGATGTTACCCCGCAACCAACCACGGTGCCGTAAACCCCGAATAAAAAGCAACTTCTTCGAGAACGGCATCGTCGACCAAACAAGCGGCCGGATGTTCTTGTTGAAATATAAGGATTCTTGCACCTAAAAAAAGAAAAAAAAAAAAGAGAAAATATTAAGCGTCCATTTCGATTATGTTTAACTTGTTTTTTAAATTTTATTACAGTATAATAAACTAATGACAAATAAAGATACAAAACAAATATCTTATTATAATGGAGATGGAGCAGTTGTAAGATACAAAACATATTATTAGGAGATTGTGGGCTTGTCTGTTTGTAACCGAAACTATAATTACTATTCAAGTACAATTCCCTTTGTTATTTACATCACACTCTCCATGAATTTATGTTTATCTAGACCTCAATTATTAATAAATTGTTTTACATCATTAGACTGTTGACTATATCTACATATTAAAACATGCAATTGTATTTATATATACAACAAAATAGCGTTTACAGTGTGAAAGGGAAGGCTAATTTGCATATTGATCTTAAAATTTGATTTTAATAAATATGTGCTTAGTATTATCGATTTCTAATTGTTTGGTTTTATCTTAATGAATAATGACAAAATCTCGGAGATAAATCTTAAAAGAAATCCATTAACAATAGAAAATAACTGTAATATTCTTCTTTATACTCTAATTTAACTAAATAGTTAAATTAGGAAAATTTACCAATGAAAGACGGGAGTAATGGAAAATGAGGAATGAGTTTGTTTAAGTTGTTCTATTTTTCAATCATACCCCTCTGTTCCAAATCTTTTTATCTGCATTCAGTTATTAGCCTTTCTAATTTAATATGATATTTTATTATATAAAAACTTAAATACTTGACACGGAGGGTGCTATATTTGCTAGTTTCTTTAATAACTGAACATTCTTACTTCATAAAACATAAAATAGATTAATTTGTGAATTAATAGTTTATTTCTCAGCCATGCAGTGGAAAATATGAATTGTAGCGTTAGTTTCGTATTTGCCTGGAGAGTTTGTCTGCCGTTTAGTTTGCCGGTGCCCGCTAGGGGCCGGTTATATTTAAGCGCCTGGTTCAAACGCGTCTTTCTTTTCCTGTTCCTCAAACTACGAGACACATGGGTTAGACATTGGTCTACCCCTTCTCGTTGGGGTTTCGCCCCCTTACATTACTGTAAGTTATTTATACAGCATGGACTATTCTGTCTCATGTCTGTACTTTTATGTTTATCTTTTACCATTCATGAATGGTCTTTATCTCCACTTTTGTATGTATGTATTGTGTACTCTTTTATCCATGTGCTGTATACGTATTAAATGTTTTGTTTATCAAACCTTTGTCGGAGTTTGTAACTCAAGTAAATATAACTTTGAATCCTTCTTACAGAATCTATATATTAATACGCGTATTCCTTAATTGTACGAAAGTTATCATCTTGCAACACCCGCTGGTTAAAAATGAGACCGTCCAAATTGTCCAAAATGATATGCAAAACTGTAGACCCTGGTTATTTGGTCTTGTATATTTCTCATGAGTTTTGTCACTTCAGCTAAACAATGGACCATTCTGCTTTTATTTTAAAGAAAGGGAATAAAAAGAACATGCTACACTGAAAAATATACGAAAGCAAAAAAGAGTAGAGAAAAGATAAAGAGGAGGATTTGGTTGGGTTTTACGGCATGTCAACCCATTGGGTCATTTTATGCCGAAGATGTTTTGTTTTATTAATTCTTAATGAGTACTCTGTTTTTAAAAAAATTCTGTTTACCCTACAAAGGAGACCCTAACATGTACTACCACACGGGTCAGAGTGAACCTAGGAGCAACGATGATGAAGGGGTGCCCCACATTCTTCAGAACTGTAACCTCACCATCAGATGGAGTTTTAACGTCATATCCAGGACATTAGGACCTCAGCCATTGCCTTCTAGCACATAGATGATAAAAGGGGTTGGACTTGCCATAAGGGCAAAAAGGTTAGGACAATCATATAGGGTAGGGCTTGACGTGACCAGCCGATTGATTGGAGAGAGGCCTCTCCGACATCCGCCCAGCCTAGATAAACGCCAAAATGGGTGTTGCATGTCATGGACTGCTCATCCACCAGGATTCCGTCATGCATCACGGTCACTACCCACGTCAACAGGTGGACCCATTGAGGAGGCCTTACCCCTCTACAGAGGTGAATTTGGTGTATTCTACAACCTCAGCTAACAGGGATGGGAGGGGTCGGTAAATATATAAGAATTCAGCCAGCACCGGAAGATGGCTCTGCGGTAGTGAAATTACCCATGCACAATGATGATGATGATAATGATGATAATAATAATGATGATGATAATAATGATAATAATAATGATAATAATGATAATAATAATGATAATAATTAACAAAATAGTAAATGTAGACTTTGCGGTAATAGAGATGAGACTGTTAACCATATACTCTGCGAATGTAGTAAACTAGCACAACGAGAATACAAAACTAGACACGACTGGGTTGGGAAGGTGATCCACTGGGAATTATGCAAAAAATTAAATTTTGACCACACAACAAAATGGTATATGCATAAACCAGAATCTGTTCTTGAGAACGAAACGCACAAAATTCTCTGGGACTTTGAAATTAAAACGGATCACCTTATCCCAGCAAGAAGACCAGACCTAGTGTTGATTAACAAAAAAAGAAAGAACTTGTCAACTGGTGGATTTTGCAGTGCCAGCGGATCACAGGGTGAAGTTAAAGGAAAATGAAAAAATGGACAAATATCTGGACCTTGCCAGAGAACTGAAAAAAGTTATGGAATATGAAAGTGAAAGTTATACCAATTTGTAGTTGGTGCACTTGGAACAGTCCCAAAAGCATTAAAAAGGGTTTGGAAAAGTTTTGGATATCAGAGGAAGGATTGAAACCATTCAGAACACTGCACTGCTGCAATCTGCCAGAATACTCAGAAGAGTCCTGGAGACCTGAGGAGACTTGCTGTCACTCAGACTCCAGTGAAAGACATCAAGCTAACACTGATGTGAAAACTCAATGATATAATAATAATATAATATAATATAATAATAATAATATATGATATAAAATGATAATAAATGATAATAATAATAAATAATGAATGCCATAAGGACAAACTATATCAAAGCGAATTGATAAGACCCAACAAAATAGTAAATGTAGACTTTGGTAATAGAGATGAGACTAAACCATATACTGTGCGAAATGTAGCAAACTAGCACAACGAAATACAAAACTAGACACGACTGGGTTGGGAAGGTGATCCACTGGGAGTTATGCAAAAAAAAATTAAAATTTAACCATACAACAAAATGGTATATGCATAAACCAGAATCTGTTCTTGAGAAGAAACGCATAAAAAATTCTCTGGAACTTTGAAATAAAAACGGATCACCTTAATCCAAGCAAGAAGACCAGACCTAGTGTTGATAACAAAAAAGAAAGAACTTGTCAACTGGTGGATTTTGCAGTGCCAGCAGATCACAGGGTGAAGCTAAAGGAAAATTTAAAAATGGACAAATATCTAGACCTTGCCAGAGAAGTGAAAAAGTTATGAAAGTGAAAGTGATACCAATTGTAGTTGTGCACTTGAACAGTCCAAAAGGATTAGAAAAGGGTTTGGAAAGTTTGGAAATCAGAGGAAGAATTGAAACCATTCAGAAACACTGCACTGCTGCAATCTGCCAGAATACTCAGAAGAGTCTGGAGACCTGAGGAGACTTGCTGTCACTCAGACTCCAGTGAAAGACCATCAGCTAGCACTGATGTGAAACTCAAAAGGAGTAAATAATACTCGACATGCATGCATGCATGAATAATAATAATGATGATTATAATAATAATAATAATGACTAATTATATAATAATAATAATGATATTATAATGACATGCATGCTGAATAATAATTAATAATGATGATGATTAATAATAATATATAATGATGATTATAATAATAATACTTACTCGACAATAGCGATATCGCTGTCATAAAGGGATGACTGATTTGAATCGTTTGTGTACAGTGACTTTCTTCATTTGCACTTTATGCCGCCATTTCCAACAATCTTGGGTGCCCAGATAGACATAAACATAATCATTAGTGAAGGGTTCACGAAACATTTTGATGCAATGGGCGGCAGTCACAATATGGCTGCGGCTAATCAGTGTTCCGCACAAAACGATTCCTCTGAAATGAGAAACAGTTTCAAATGAGAAATATTTTTTTTTTTTCTTCTTCTTGAAATTACTCGTCGATAAAATTTCAAAAGGAAAACGTAAAAAAAAAAATTAAAAAAAAAAAATTTAAAAATAAAATAAATAAAATAAAATAAAATAAAAAAATAAAAATGAAATAACCCCAGACAGGTTGACATACCGTTAAAATAAATCATAAATTGGAGTTTATAATTTAAGTTCGTTGAGAATAATGCGTTTCTTAGACAATTCCTGATTATTTGATTCATTGGCCAACAATGGGTTAAATGATTTAGTTCAGTCTAGGAACCACAATTTCGATATAGGCCCTTGCAAACTCAGCGCATGAGTAGCACAACTTTGATCTGTACGTTAAAATTAGAGTTGAAGGTAGGTGGTGGCACACCACCTCAGATGCAAAAAAAACAATTTCACTGGGAAATGGTAATAAACATATCCATTATTCTTGTCGCATTTTGTACATATATTTTAATTCCAGCAATTATAATACATTCCTTTAGAGAATGTTTGGTTGTTTTGAAAAGAATAAAACTCTTGTTAAACAAGCTGCCTCTTCCCCCCCCACCGTTCGTCGAGAAACATAACCCAGCCTATTTAACGTTGACAAAAAAAGCTTTTTCTTTTCTCTTTCCAGTGAACCTGATGTAATTTCTAATGTGCTTTGTATTTAAGCAAACAGAACGTTTCTAACAAATGTGGTTGCTCTTATTCTTACGAGCCGAACCAGGGTAAATTCCACAGTACAAATAATCATATATAAGTAAGTAAAGTCGATGGGGTGGCCTAAAGCCGGTATCAGCCAGACAAACGAGGGATTCCATCCCCTTTCCCAAGCGCTGGACCAAGAAGATTGTTTTAAGCATCTGGGGCGTAGCGCGCACACTTTCCTTGTGCTACTTATACGATGGGTTGGTAGAGCCGGTATCGAACCAGGAACCTTGAAGTTCCAGCCGGACACTCTACCGAATGAGCTAAAACGAAACTAATAAACAAAATATTTTGTGAAAGTCTTTTCCTTTTTTTACTTCTCAGACGTTTTTTTCAATGTTGAATTGCATAATTTGCCTTTAACATTAAAAAAAAAAAATGACAACGACCTCGAGAAAAGAAAAACTCAGAATTGAAATCTGTTAAACTCCGTTAAAAAATTGGCATTGTGTCCCATTCAGAATTAGAACCTCACCATTTGATGCTGTTTAACGTCATACCTAACAGGTGTCTCCATTGGAGGTGCAGTTGGCGTATTCTACAGACCACCGACAGGGCTCACTTTTATCTAGGACAGAACACGATACAAACACTGGTCGAAAATAATCATTTAATGATACATAGCCATAATAATAAGCCCCGGTGAGTATCAAACTTACAAGTCTTGCTGACATCTTTTATTTTAACAATTCATATCGGTCTGCAAAATATCTAGTTTGGTAACGTAAAGTCGCGGGGTGGTCTAAATGTCAGTATGAGCAGACAGCGAGAAGTCTATCCCCTTTTCACTAGCGCTAGACCAGGAGATTGTTTTTTTTTTTTTGCGTCTGAGGTGGAGCGCCACAATCTACCACTTAACTTTACCGCCAGATCCAGTGCTACTCACACGCTGAATTGGCGAGGGCAGGTATCGAACTAGGAACTAGTGGTTTCTAGCTGAACGCCCTACCGATTGAGCTAGACTTGTTGAAATAGGGGATATGACTTCTTCGCTGTCTGGCTCATACTGACATAGACCACCCGACGACTTTACGTTACAAATAGATATTTGCAGACCGATTATGAAATTGTTAAAATAAAGATGGTCAGCAAGACTTGTAAGTTTGATACTCACCGGTGGCTTATTATTATGGCTATGTATCATTAAATGATTATTTTCGACCAGTGTTGGTATCGGTGTTCTGTCCTAGATAAAAGTGAGCCCTGTCGGTGGGTCTGTAGAATACGCCAACTGCACCTCCAATGGAGACACTGTTAGGTATGACGTTAAACAGCATCAAATGGTGAGGTTCTAAATTCTGAATGGGACACAATGCAATTTTTTAACGGAGTTTAAACAGATTTCAATTCTGAGTTTTTCTTCTCCGAGGTCGGTTGTCATTTTTTTTTTTTTTAATGTTAAAGGCAAAGTTTAGCAATTCAACATTGAAAAACGTCTGAGAAGTAAAAAAAGGAAAGACTTCACAAAAATATTTTGTTTATTAAGTTTTTTCGTTTTAGCTCAGTCGGTAGAGTGTCCGGTGGGAACTTCAGGTTCCTGGTTCGATACCGGCTCTTCACCAACCCATCGTATAAGTAGCACAAGGAAAGTGTGGCGCTACGCCCCAGATGCTTAAAACAATCTTCTTGGTCCAGCGCTTGGGAAAAAGGGGATGGAATCCCTCGTTGTCTGGCTGATACCCGGCTTTAGGCCACCCCATCGACTTTACTTACTTTATATATGATTATTTTGTACTGTGGAATTTACCCTGGTTCGGCTCGTAAGAATAAGAGCAACACATTTGGTTAGAAAGTTCTGTTTGCTTAAATACAAAAGCACAGTTAGAAATTACATCAGGTTTCACTGGAAAGAGAAAAGAAAAAGCTTTTTTTTTTGTCAACGTTAAATAGGCTGGGTTTATGTTTTCTCGACGAACGGTTGGGGGGGGGGAAAAGGCAGCTTGTTTAACAAGAGTTTTATTCTTTTCCAAAAACAACCAAACATTCTCTAAGGAATGTTTATAATTGCTGGAATTAAAATATTATGTACAAAATGCGACAAGAATAATGGATATGTTTTATTACCATTTCCCAGTGAAATTGGTTTTTTGCATCTGAGGTTGGTGTGCCACACTACCTTCACTCTAATTTTAACGTACAAATCAAAGTTGTGCTACTCATGCGCTGAGTTTGCAAGGGCCTATATCGAAACTTGTGGTTCCTAGACTGAACTAATCATTTAACCATTGTTGGCAATGAATCAAATAATCAGGATTGTCTAAGAAACGGCATTATTCTCAACGAACTTAAATTATAAACTTCCAATTTATGATTTATTTTTAACGGTATGTCACCTGTCTGGGTTATTTCATTTTTTTATTTTTTATTTTATTTTATTTTATTTTATTTTATTTTAAATTTTTTTTTTTTTTTAATTTTTTTTTTTTTTACGTTTCTCCTTTTGATTTTTTATCGACGAGTAATTTCAAGAGAAGAAAAAAAAATATTTCTCATTTGAAACTGTTTCTCATTTTCAAGAGGAAATCGTTTTGTGGCGGAACACTGATTAGCCCAGCCATATTGTGACTGCCGCATTGCATCAAAATTTTCGTGAACCCTTCACTAGTATGATTATGTTTATGTCTATCTGGGCACCCAAGATTGTTCGGGAAATGCGGCATCAAAGTGCAAATGAAGAAAGTCACTGTACAAAACGATTCAATCAGTCATCCCTTTAATCAGCGATATCGCTATTGTCGAGTAAGTATTTTATTATTATAATCATCATCATTTTATTATTTAATTTTATTATTATTATCATGCATGATGTCGAGTATTATTATTATTTTATTAACATTATTATTATTATTATTATAAATCATCATTATTATTATTATCATGCAGTGCATGCATGTCGAGTATTATTTACTCTTTTGAGTTTCACATCAGTGCTAGCTGATGGTCTTTCACTGGAGTCTGAGTGACAGCAAAAGTCTCCTCAAGGTCTCCAGGACTCTTCTGAGTATTCTGGCAGATTGCAGCAGTGCAGTGTTCTGAATGGTTTCAATTCTTCCTCTGATTTCAAACTTTCCCAAACCTTTTCTAATCCTTTTGGGACTGTTCCAAGTGCACCAACTACAATTGGTATCACTTTCACTTTCATAACTTTTTCACTTCTCTGGCAAGGTCTAGATATTTGTCCATTTTTAAAATTTTCCTTTAGCTTCACCTGTGATCTGCTGGCACTGCAAAATCACCAGTTGACAAGTTCCTTTCTTTTTTGTTTATCAACACTAGTCTGGTCTTCTTGCTGGGATAAGGTGATCCGTTTTTATTCAAAGTTCCAGAGAATTTTATGCGTTTCTTTCTCAAGAACAGATTCTGGTTTATGCATATACCATTTTGTTGTATGGTTAAAATTTTAATTTTTTTTTTGCATAACTCCCAGTGGATCACCTTCCCAACCCAGTCGTGTCTAGTTTTGTATTCTCGTTGTGCTAGTTTGCTACATTCGCACAGTATATGGTTTAGTCTCATCTCTATTACCGCAAAGTCTACATTTACTATTTTGTTGGTCTTATCAATTTCGCTTGATATAGTTTGTCCTTATGGCATTCATTATTATTATTATTATTATTTATTCATTATTATTATATTTTTATTATTATTATCATTATCATTATCATTATTATTATTATCATTTGAGTTTTCACATCAGTGTTAGCTGATGGTCTTTCACTGGAGTCTGAGTGACAGCAAGTCTCCTCAGGTCTCCAGGACTCTTCTGAGTATTCTGGCAGATTGCAGCAGTGCAGTGTTTCTGAATGGTTTCAATCCTTCCTCTGATATCCAAACTTCCAAACCTTTTTTTAATGCTTTTGGGACTGTTCCAAGTGCACCAACTACAATTGGTAAACTTTCACTTTCATATTCCATAACTTTTTCAGTTCTGGCAAGGTCAGATATTTTGTCCATTTTTTCATTTCCTTTAACTTTCACCCTGTGATCCCGCTGGCCTGCAAAATCCACCAGTTGACAAGTTCTTTTCTTTTTTTGTTAATCAACACTAGGTCTGGTCTTCTTGCTGGGATAAGGTGATCCGTTTTATTTCAAAAGTCCAGAGAATTTTGTGCGTTTCGTTCTCAAGAACAGATTCTGGTTTATGCATATATCCATTTTGTTGTGTGGTCAAAATTTAATTTTTTGCATAATTCCCAGTGGATCACTTCCCCAACCAGTCGTGTCTAGTTTTGTATTCTCGTGTGGCTAGTTTACTACATTCGCAGAGTATATGGTTAACAGTCTCATCTCTATTACCGCAAAGTCTACATTTACTATTTTGTTAATTATTATCATTATTATTATCAATTATTATCATTATTATTTCTTATAATCAATCAATCATTATTATTATCATCATTTCAATCATCATCATGTGCATGGTAATTTCCGACTACCGCAGAGCCAATCTTCCGGTGCTGGGCTAATTCTTATATATTTACCGACCCTCCATCCCTGTTTAGCTGAGGTTGTAGAATACACCATTCACCTCTGTAGAGGGGTAAGGCCTCCTCAATGGGTCCACTGTGACCGTGGGTAGTGACCCGTGATGCATGACGGATCCTGGTGGATGAGCAGTCCATGACATGCAAAAACACCCCATTTGGGCGTTTAATCTAGGCTGGCGGATGGTCGGAAGACCTCTCTCCAATCAATCGGCTGTCACGTCAAGCCCTAGCACTATATTGAATTGTCCTAACCCTTTTGCCCTTTATGGAAGTCCCACCCCTTTTTTCATCTATGTGCTAGAAGGCAATGGCTGAGGGTCCTAAATGTCCTGGATATGACGTTAACTCCATCTGATGGTGAGGTTACAGTTCTGAAGAATGTGGGGCAACCCTTCATCGTTGCTCCTAGGTTCACTCTGAGACCGGTGTGGTAGTACATGTTAGGGTCTCCTTTTTGTAGGGTAAATACAGAATTTTTTTTTAAAAACAGAGTACTCTTAAGAATTAATAAACATAAACTCTTCGGCATAAAAATGACCCAATGGGTTACATGCGTAAAACCAACCAAATCTCCTCTTTATCTTTTTTCTACTCTTTTTTGCTTTCGTATATTTTTTTCAGTGTAAGCATGTTCTTTTTATTCCTTTCTTTAAAATAAAAGCACAGAAGGTCCCCATTGTTTAAGCTGAAGTACAAAACCATGAAAATATACAAAGACAATAACCGGGTCTACAGTTTTTGCATATCATTTGGACAATTTGGAAAACGGTCTCATTTTAACCAGTCGGGTGTTGGCAAGATGATAACTTTCGTACAATTAAGGAATACGCGTATTAATATATAGATTCCTGTAAGAAGGATTCAAAGTTATATTTACTTGAAGTTACAACTCCGACAAGGTTTGATACAAAACCTTAATAAGTATAACAATGCACATGGATAAAAGAGTAACACAATACATTACAATAAAAAGTTGGGAGATAATAAAGACACATTCATGAATGGTAAAAAAGATAAACATAAGTACAGACATGAGACTAAGAATAGTCCATGCTGTATAAATACTACAGTAATGTAAGGGGGCGAAACCCCAACGAAGAAGGGGGTAGACCAATGTCTAACCCATGTGTCTCGTAGTTTAGGAACAGGAAAAGAGAAAGAAGCGTTTGAACCAGGCCGCTAAATTAACCGGCCCTAGCGGGCACCGGCAAACTAAACGGGCAGACAACTCTCCAGGCAAATACGAACTAACGCTACAATTCCATATTTTCCACTGCATGGCTGAGAAATAAAACTATTAATTCACAAAAATTAATCTAGTTTTGTTTTATGAAGTAAGAATGTTCAGTTTATTAAAGAAACTGCAAATAATATGCACCCTCCGTGTGGCAAGTATTTAAGTTTAATATAATAAAATATCATATTAAATTAGAAAGGCTAATGAAATGAATAAAAATGCGATAAAAAGATTTGGAACAGAGGGGGTATGATTGAAAAATAGAACAACTTTTAAAACTAATCTTCCATCATTTTCCATTACTCCCGTCTTTCATTGGTAAATTTTCCTAATTTACTATTTACTTAAATTAGGAAGTAAAGAATAATATTACAGTTTATTTCTTTATTGTTAATGGATTCTTTTAAGATTTATCTCCGAGATTTTTGCTCATAGTTCATTTAAGATAAAACCAAACAATTCGAAATGCAATAAGTACTAAAGCACATTATTTATTAAAATCAAATGTTTAAGATCAAATATGCAAATAGCCTTCCCTTTCACACTGGTAAAACTACATTTGTTGTATATATAAATACAATTGCATTGTCAATTAATATGTAGATTATGCGTCAAACAGTCTTAATGATGTAAAACAATTTTATTCAATAATTGAAGGTCTAAGAGAAATAAACATAATTCATGGAGGTGTGATGTAAGTTTGAACAATAGGGAATGTGACTTGAATAGTAATATAGTTTCGGTTACAACAGCAACCCCACAATCCATTAAATAAGATATTTTGTATCTTATTTGTTCATGTATGTTGTATTTACTGCTAAATAAAATTTCCACAATCCTCAACATTATAATAAGAATATTGTTTTGGTATCTATTTGTCATTAGTTTTAATTTACTGCTAATAAATAAATATTTAAAAAACAAGTTAACATATCGAATTGACGCTTATATTTCTCTTTCTTTTTTATTTTTCTTTTTTTGTAGGTTGCAAGATCCTTTTATTTCAACAGAAATCCCGGCCGCTTTGTTTGGTCGAGATGCCGTTCTCGAAGAAGTTGCTTTTTTATTCCGGGTTTACGGCCCGTGGTTGGTTGCGGGGATAAGCATCCAACCGGTTTCCACCCGGTTCATTCTGAACGAGGTCAAAGTGCCCTACGTCTCGAATGATGAGTTGTCGAAAACCCTGTCACGATGGCACAACAATGCATTCCAAAATGTTCTGTGCTGGTTCATTCAGCCCAACGAGGTGATTCCGTGTTCGGGAGATAGCGGGGGTCCGTACGCAAGTCCCAGTTGCCCAGCTTCACCGGTGGGTGCTTCGCCGGATCGTGTCGTGGGGATTAATGTTTGACCAGATCGATCTTACACGGTCTACACGAATGTCGCCATTCTCGGCTTGATCAAACGCAATATGTCGGAAAAGTGAAGAAGGGGGGGGGGGGGGGGGGGGGGGGGGGGGGGGGGGGGGGGGGGGGGGGGGGGGGGGGGGGGGGGGGGGGGGGGGGGGGGGGGGGGGGGGGGGGGGGGGGAAGAAGGAAAAAAGAGGTTTTCCTCGCCCCCCTTACTAAGCACACTTCACTAATGACCCCCTTCTCTTTTGCTCCATTCTTCGTTTTGAACCCCCCGCCCTTAACAGACATGACGCCCGGTTTACAATACACAAGTCCGCCTTGTTAGACTGAATAGTTATAATAATAATAAATTGAATGAATAAATAACTGAAGAAATATATTAAATTCGGAGAAAAAAAAGAAGAAAAATATAACTACTACCGCGCACTATTCCTTACAATTTTTTTTTTTTTTTTAAGAACTAACAATTATTTGTTAATTTTCTATACTATCTTATTATTTAAACTTTAATGACAAAACACAGTTTGTTGTTTTTCTTTTAAATTGGAAAAAAATGGCTTTAGTGTTGTTAAATCTCCCTTTGCAAGATGTCATGTTTGTTTAAATCACACTTCATCTTTAAAAACAAAACAAAAATGGTGCTATTATATTAAGTCGTCCTGGATCCCTACCGCTCAATAGAGCTATGCAATTCCCTTTTTTGTTCTTTGCCGGTTACTGAACGTAAAACTGTACCTCCTTAGATTTACCGGGATATGGTTTTTATCGTAAAAAATTTAGATTTTAAATTACGATCCCCCTCCCCTCAGATGAAAATACAAATAAGAAATGAAACTAATAAATTCAAACTTTGTCAATTTTTTTTTTTTTTTCAATTGAAAAATTTTTTAACCTAATCCAACTCTGCGGTTAACCCTAACCGTGCCTCTAAACCCAACCCTAACACACTTAATACAGTTTTTTTTTTAATTTTTATTTTCAATTCCACCCTCGTTAAAATACCAATAAGAAATGTGATAGCATAAATATTTGGTTATTTTTTTCCCAGGGGTGGGGTGGGGGGGGCTTTGTAAATAAAATTTTAAAAAAAACCAAATTATTTTCCCGATAGAAGAGCGTATCAAAAGAGAAAGAGTGCGGTAATTTCTAAGGAACAATTTTTACGGCTGGGTAACCGAAAGAGACAGAGAAAGTGGCATAGCGTTTTATGAGCAGGTGAATCCGGGACGAACACTAGTGATACTAGTCGCCACAAATCTTAAACTTGATAAAATCTTTTTATAAGCTATTTGAATATTGAACTGCAGTTAGGTGAGGGGGCGGTAAGCATTTAACTGATAATCCCACCAAGAGAAGTCAAGTCAACGATAAAAAGCACCGTTCCCGCTAGATCAACCGAGTTAACAGTAATGAGCCTGTTTCATCTACTTAGATGGTGATCCATTAGGCAACAGCAAGTACTGTAAGTACCAAATATAAAAATGACTTGATTCGGCATTAATGACCCGAAAGTGTTGATATCGTAAAAACAATAATAACCAACCAACCAAAGTAGAAAGAATCGACTTCCTTATGTGCAAGTTTCACGGAATGTTTATTTCGAAAGGGAAGTAAAAAACGATGGCCCCCCCCCCATTGAAATACTGCTCTCCCCCCCACCTTCTTGCGAAATGAATTTAAAAAAATTCCTCTGCCATGAGTGAATACTTTGTCCTTTGACCGCAGGAAATCTGGTCGATGACAAATAACACCGCTTTTAAGGTTTTTTTCTCCCTTTTATGCTGCAAGTCGGTAGAGCAATCCCCCTGTAACCACGAGGTTCCGGTTCCGATAACCCGGCCTCTCGCCACCGCCTGTTGCTTCCAACCTTAGCGCAAAAACAATCTCCTTTGTCTAGCGCTGAGAGAATGGATATGACTCACTCGCTGTGTCCGACCTGCTACGACAGTAAGGCCCTTTCTGCTAAGCTTTTACTTTTAATGCTCAGTCGGTAAGGCATCCGCATTGAAACCACAAGGTTTTCAGGTTCGATACCAGCCCTGCAAATCAAGACAATAGCAACAGGGATCTGGTGAATTGGTAGTGGTGATGCTCTTCCATCTCGTACAAAGCAATCTCCCTTGGTCTAGCGATAGAAAAATAGACTACTCAATCCCGGCTTTTACTATCTTATGGTGCTGATATTAAAGAAAAAAGTGTAACAGAAACCATTTGAAACAAAAAAAAGAACAAAAAAAAAACTAAAAAACACAAACAAAAAACTAAACGTTCTTTTTTTTTTCTTCATGTCCACCGAATGAATATTTAATGACTCTTCTTTCAAATGCACTCCCGCTTTTTTTTCTTTCTGAAAAAAAAAATGAATTTAAGAAATACACAATACATTAAATTATCCACTGAAAACAAACCAAAAAACCAACCCTTTTTTCTGAATATAAATCCTATAAATATACGGAACTGTTGCTTGTCGGGTAACAAAAAAAAGAAGGAGAGAAAAAAAAACCAAAAACAGACAAGCAAAATGGCTGTTTATGAAGTGGCGTGTATGTGGTTGTCTGTATATACAAATAAATATAATTGTTTTTGATAGCTGAAATTGAGAATTGAATGTTCGTTGTACCCTTTTTTTTCTAAACAGGTAAGCCACTACCAAAAACAATTTTTAATGTATATTTTGTTTCCCAAATTGCACTGAACGTCCTCGCCCGATTCAGCATTTTCAGCTGAATTGGCGGGAAAATGTTAACACAATTTTTTGATTTTCATGAAAATATTTCTTCTCTTTGGTTCGAAACGAGACATCCGAACTTTTGTGACGATATACTTTCCCTGTTTTGCTTTAAATGCACGTTAACAATCGGCTAACAGAAGACAAATAAATATTTCTGTTAAAATGTTCCTTTTATGAGGTCTCATCTTAAGACTAACCAACTCCTGCATGATCGTTTTTCATTGTTGAAGACATCAAAAAATGGAAGTAAAGATATATAAGCAATTATCTTTTTAAAGAACAACCTTTCCATTGCAATTATTAGGTAATGGCCAAAATGTTCGGTACGGCAGCGTCCTTCATATTCTTTAAACTTGGATTTTTTTAAAAAAAAGAAAGTAATTTATGAGGAAGACCTCGTCCGCGGTCCTCTGCCTCAAAACTTGCTACCCGGTGATTGCTTGAAAAACCAACCCAGCTACGATTGAAGTCGTGCCCGAAGCATGCCTGAAAGTAAACAACCAGCTTGGAGCGTTTTTTTTTTTGGGGGGGGGGTATTTCATTTTATTTTAATATTATTTATTTCCAACAATCAATTACAGTAATAAAAAAAATCATTTTTAGATATTCTTGTTAATTTAAACTAAAAAACAAGATTAAACAGACATGAATAAAAGAAATCGAGTATTTAAGATATTCTTATATTTTAAATAAAAAAAACAAACTTTTTATCTAGTCTAGTCTGCTCATAATCTATCTATTGCTCGGCTACGACTTCAATCGTAGCTGGGGTTGGTTTTCAACCACTCACCGTTAGCAAGTTTGGAAGCAGGAGACCGGACGGTCTTCCTCAATAGAAATACAAAAATTAAATTGTACTATTTTTCCCCTTAAGAACAGAGCCTAAATTTAAAAAAAAGAAATCAATGAAATTTCTTAATTGTAACACGTTAAAAAGATGCACATCTTCAAAAGAAAAAAAATTGCAAAATGCGCCATTCTGACAGGGATTTAACTTTATAATTTCTCCCGTTTTTAAAGACTGTAAAACAAATAAGTTTATTTGTCTGTTTTTTACATGGAGGCTTGATGTGATAATTTTGATTTTGTCGGAACTGTTTGTTCTCAATCTTTATTGTAAGTTTTTTATAAACACGTTTCGCCCACTGTCTCCTCGATCTTTGTTCTGTTAATAGCTGCATTTTCTGCTGCAAGGGCGTCATTAATAAGTGGTAACGATATAAAGCTCTGAAAACCAGCTGACCTCAGGGTTATCGTCTGATGAATTACTTTAATCTTAAGGTAAACAGTGGCACACCTAAACAAGGTCCACTGTACAGCAGTCTGAACATTGTGGTTTATAACAATCACAATAAAAATGGGACAACAGTCGAAACATCAAAATTATTCAAATAATTTTTACAGGGATTTTAAAAATAATTCTTCTCTTCAAACTAGCAAATTTACGTCAAATTTAATTTTTAAAGCGAGTTTTAAATTGAATTTTAATTCTAGCGTTAAATTAAAAAAAAATAAAAAAAATAACACTAAAAATCTTGGCCATACCCTACAAGTAACTGAATTAAGACGCCTGTTAGAAGTTTAACATTTCAGGGGTTTGGAATCAACCACCAACCTTTTAAAACTTCCTCTTTGGTTGTTGTAGCCCCTGGTGTGAATATAATCTATTTATGTTTTTCATCTGTTCGCTCATCTGTATTCGTTCAAGAATCAAGAATTACCTTTTTAAGAGTCAGACGATTTAATGAATTCACCGGAATATGCAGTTTTAACGCCATGCCTCAGGAAACGAAGACCTTAATCACCGCTTCCACTGGCCACATATGACAATAAAAGGTTGAAGTTTGTTCATAAGGGCAACAGAGTGGGACAACCATATTAGGGACTAGGGCGTTGAACGTGACAACCGATTGATCAACACTCATACTAAGAATTATACGGAAGCAAGCCACCCCCCTCCCACAACTCCCAAATTACCTAATTTCTAGACTCTAGACCAAATTTACTATAAGCATTCTTTTTATATTCATGGTTAAGATCTGAAAAGTGGTTAATATTTTCCCAGATAGGTCCTCGTAGTGAAGGACTGACGTGTTGGATTGCGATATGTAAGTAACAATTCGAACCCCGTCACGCTATAATTTCCGCTTCTGTCTTTTTTTTTTTTTTTCGTTAGTTGGACTAAAAAAAAAAATTTATTTAATGTACTAAAATAGGTAATCTGAACATTAGCCTAGCATAAATGAGAAATACCTCCCTGTTTGTTTTCATCTTGAGGAAGCCGTTGTTTTTGGTCGCCATTTTACATTTTCACCGTAAAATCGTACACTGAAAAAAACGAATTTGTTCGAAAAAAATACAAACTGCATGGTTTTTAACACGAGAATACATAAAATGTGTTTCTAATTGTGCTTTGCGCATTATTTGAAATGAACTTATTGTTTATTAAGAACACATTTTATAATATTTTCGTGTTAAAACAATGCAGTTGTATTGATTACGATGAAATGAAAATCGCCGAACCAAACGGAACGGCTCTAAAGTGAAAGAAACAAGAGGAGGTTACTCTCATTTAATGTAGCTAAGTGTTCAGAATCACTCGAATATATTAAAACTTAGCAGGAACATGTGGATTAGCCACGTGTAATAATTTAATCATTACAATGCTTGATGGTTTTATTTAAGAGCTATGGCAAATACTTAAATTTGTAAAAAGTATAATAATCTTTTTATGTTGTAAACAAGGTTTGTTAGAATTTGCTTTTTGCCGATAATTTTGGGAATAATGCTTAATTTGTTTAGCCATACAAATTAATAGTTATTGCCCCTAATTCATTAATTAAATTAAATTAATTTTCAAATTAGGTCGACTCCAATTAAGCAACTTATTCCTCCCAAGAAATTATCAGCAAAAGCCATTCTAAACAAACCTTGTTTACACTTATCAAACGTCGTGTAATAATAAGTCACTAGAAGAGAATATTAACATATCTCTAAACAAATCATAAAAATCTAGAGGTCCGTTTAAGTGTAGAGGTATGGGATCGGCCTGTCAGCTTGGGCCAGTCCGGTTCAGATCACGCAACAGGGCGGTCTTCCGATCTATAGCTCTGCTGATGAGGCCCTAATAGGCCCGAAATGTACTACAAGAGAATTGATTTTTTCTCGTGGTTTAGCCATAATGTTATAGGTATTCCCGCCTAATGTCCATTATTAATTAATTAATTTTCAAATAGGTTCCGAAATCCAATTAAGCACTTATACTATCTTATTTAACTTTATTTTCTTTGTTTCATTCTTTCACCCTGGTAGAAGTATAGATAAACATCAACTACTGCGACGTCGTAGTTAGATATGTTCAACCTCCAGTTCAACTCTCACACTTTTGGACTACTACTGTAGAGGCATTGTGGTGTTCCCGAAATTTCACAAATAAATATTTAAACGACGATAAAAATAACGAGACACATTTAGGCAGAAAAACGGAAAAAACAACAATGGCATATATTTTACGAAATAAAAAAATTATTCTGAGGTCATTTGTCAGTAGAGATAATTTATATAAATAAAATAAAAAATCTAAATGTTCACACAATAAATATGGAAATGAATTTGAGGTATAGCCAAAAGTAGTACAAAATTGTTTCGGTAGAAATTAGACAAACTAGAAAAAGTTTTTGGTGTTTAAACAACCTGAAAGATTGAACGTCTGATGTTGATCACAGTGGCACGACAATGTTAGATAGTACATAAGTAGTAAATGAAACTGGCGTTGACTTAAAGGTTGAAGTTGATTTTCTAATCAGCAGCTGTTCGCTCGAACACGTTGAGTCCGACAATCTGTTTTTTCATTATGACGGGTTGGTGGCGTGAAAGAATGGCAATCGGCTGCGTACATCGTTAGCATTTGTTCTTGCAGGGCGGAATATGGAATTCTGAAAAACCTTTTGTATTGTTCTGGTTGCTTAAATATCTCTCGATTGACCCTGAATTTCGATATTTTTTAATTTTGGGACAAGAAGCCCGGATGTATGTTAAACATCTCGTGATTTAGCTTTATACCAATCAATTCCGACAGTTGTTAATTATTTTTTTAAATCTATTTTTCCTTTAAGTTGGAAAAAAGAATCGTGTTTTGGTGCGACTTTAATGTTTTTCCTTATTTGAATATAAAATAATATGATTTTACTATACTACATTGGTAAAGGTTGAAACCCACTTATTCCACCAAGAATAATAGGTTTAAATAGTACCATTATGTTTTTCTAAAGGCCTACATATTCGGCAAATTAAAATAACCTATGAAAGTTTTGAATATGCCAATTAAACAAAGAATTAAACTCAACCCTGAAGATGCGAGTCCTTCAATATTTTGTGAAGACCATAAAATCAGCTGACCTCTTTAAAATATAAGTCAACTACTAAAAAAGATTGGCTTTAATAAAAAAAATTGGAAAATGTACAGTCACTAATTCGATTACCTGATCACAGTGGTGATATACGTGTTTTCCCCCGAAAATAAGACACGGCCTTATATTAATGTTTTAACTCGAATATAAACTAAAGGGCTTAATTTCAGGGGATGTCGAGTGTGTGCGTCGCAAGTTATGCTGTGAAAGTGCTTATTTTCTTTTCGTCTGTCTCCATTCTCAACTAGGGCTTTTTAAGGGAAGTTTATATCAAATCATGTTCTGAAAAATCACCTATGTCTTTATTTGGAGGAAACACACTGTAAGTATGCTAAGCTTAGCTAGTTGTATAATACCATGGCCTGAAATTACTGGACACCAGTGAAATCAACCCATTACTAATTGTATCACTCCAAAAGGTTTGGTGGCAATCTCCTTTTATTTTGAATGACAGAGGGAGCCATTTGCAGGCTAATCAATTTTCTCAACTAAGAATAGAACTAATAAAATAATAGTATTAGAAAGATTATCCAAGATGCACTGTAACTGTTTTCCGACTATGATGATTTAAGACCGTCAATTATGGTGGTTAAGGTGATACAAAGAGCAATTGGAATAACAATGAGTTTCAAAGATTTGTTTGTTTGTTTGTTTTGTTTACGGCATATCAACCTCAGTGGGTCACTTAATGCGATAAATGTTTGAAATAAATTCAATTCTTAATGGTTATACAAATTTTTTTATAATACATTTTTCTATGTACCCATAGATGGTGACCCTAACAGGTTTACTACCACTCCGTCAGAGTGGACGCAGGAGCAATGAAATGATGATGGGGTGCTCACATTTCCACAAACCTCCAAACTGGGAACTCACATCAGATAGAGTTTAACGTCATTCCCAGGACATGTAGCCGCAGCCACCGCTTTCATGATAAAAAGGGTTGGGGCTTGCCATAGGGCTTGGGAAAAATCATATAGGTGCTAGGGCTTTAACGTGACCAGTCCGATTGATGGAGGGGCCTGAAGTGTTAAAGAATATAATATTATAGTCCATATAAGAAATAAGTTGGTGTCAGATAATTTTCAAGCTGCAAACAAATTGGTTCTGTTGCGGCTATATTGTTTTATGAGAATATAATGATAATTAGGTCAGTTAAACTGAAGTCCTTAGTATGGTTAAATAGTTTCGTACTTCACAAATGGCTCTCTTGGTTTTCTTTGCTAATATAGTTAATGCAGCAACAATTTGGACGTCGGTCGGAAAAGAGAGAGATTTACTTATCTTTTAATTTCGGGCGCCACAATTGCGGGCCAGGTGATTGGGTGGGTTTTGAAAAGGGGTATATATCGCATCAAGGGAGATAAACTCACTCACTTTAGATATATATTCTTTATATTAAGCCTTACAGTTCTGTTTTGTAAAAAGCTGTTTGCAGGGTTTTGTTTACTGGGGTGGGGGTGTCTGGAAAATCATTGGGAGTGGGAGATGATGCGGAAATGATGTTTCCACATTCCTGCAAATTCCTTCGGCTTCTAGGCGACTTACGCTTAAGGAACACGAGCCGTGGGTTCATACCGGTCCTCACCAACTCAAGCGGCATGAGTAGCAATAGCTTCCTGTGCGGTAAAAGTGGAAGCTCGGTAGGTGTGGCGCTCCTACTCAGACGCAAGAATAATCCACTAGTCAGCGCTACGAAAAGGATAGATCCCTCGGCTGCCCCGACTGATTACCGAACAATAAGCCACCTGGACTAGTTTACC
>CM042156.1:31804717-31814717 GCA_023376005.1 Doryteuthis pealeii
AATTTTGAGATGAGGCTTGATAATTTGTATTATTTGGACTATTGCCTCATCTTTATTCTTATCTGTACTATTTCTCTGAATTTTTGAGATGAGGCTTGATAATTTGTATTATTTGGACTATTGTCCTCATCTTTATTCTTATCTGTACTATTTCTCTGAATTTTTGAGATGAGGCTTGATAATTTGTATTATTTGGACTATTGTCCTCATCTTTATTCTTATCTGTACTATTTCTCTGAATTTTTGAGATGAGGCTTGATAATTTGTATTATTTGGACTATTGTCCTCCTCTTTATTCTTATCTACACTATTTCTCTGAATTTTTGAGATGAGGCTTGATAATTTGTATTATTTGGACTATTGTCCTCATCTTTATTCTTATCTGTACTATTTCTCTGAATTTTGAGATGAGGCTTGATATTTGTATTATTTGGACTATTGTCCTCATCTTTATTCTTATCTGTACTATTTCTCTGAATTTTTGAGATGAGGCTTTGAATTTGTATTATTTGGACTATTGTCCTCATCTTTATTCTTATCTACACTATTTCTCTGAATTTTTGATATGAGGCTTGATAATTTGTATTATTTGGACTATTGTCCCTCATTTTATTCTTACTGTACTATTTCTCTGAATTTTTGAGATGAGGCTTGATAGTTTGTATTATTTGGACTATTGTCCTCATCTTTATTCTATCTGTACTATTTCTCTGAATTTTTGAGATGAGGCTTGATAATTGTATTATTGGACTATTGTCCTCATCTTTATTCCTATCTGTACTATTTCTCTGAATTTTTGAGATGAGGCTTGATAATTTGTATTATTTGGACTATTGTCCTCATCTTTATTCTATCTATAATCCAGCCCTGTGGATTGAATAAGGGATTCGGTTTGAAGTTCTGTGAAGGCTCCCAAGTTTGACAAGAAGGATCCTGAGTTCGAAGAGAAGGTTCCCAAGTTCGAAGAGAAGTTTCCCCGACTCCGACAAGAAATACCTGAAAAAGGCCAGAGGGCACATCGACCGAAACGTTGTGTATATAACAATAAAGATGAGGACAATAATCCGAATAATCCAAATTAGATATTCCTTAGCAATAAATGTCAAAGAATTATAAATACATTTTTAGTAAAATCTTTATTTGTTGACTGTCAATACCAAATAATTAATTAGTAGTTTATTTATTCAATAATACTAGTGCATTTACTTATGATAGCTGGGGGTGGGGATGAGAGGGATTCATACCTATCTAAAGTGTATTAGTCTGAAAGTGCACATAATAGCACAACTGCAATTCAAACTCACTTACAATGATATTGCAGTCCAGCACATTAGCCATGACACCATGGGGCCTGAGGCCAGTTGGTAAAATAGTCAAAATGTGATAAGAATTAAAAAAAAAAAAGATGAAAAAGGTTTTTATATCAAAACGTTATGAAAACTCTTCTAAGAAATTCAAGTCATTTACTTATGATGGGATTTCAGTTTTATTTAAAAAAAAAAAAAAAAAGGTAATAATGAAAAAGAATATATTACTTACTTTTTGATTATGTTTTGTATCTCGGGGTAGGGGTCCAGTGGCTTTGGCCCTGGACCTTATAAGCTAACATTGTTGATCCCAGGGGGCTATACCCCCAGGCAACACCTGTCCCCTCGATTTAAAGAGTCAGGACTAGGTTTATTGCCCAGTGCCTGAAGCACCTCCCTTGAGGAGGAATGCTAACGAGATCAATGCATTTTTTGCACCCACCACCCATGAGTCACAGCTTGTGGGTGGTCCCACATTAATAGGGCCTTGTGCCTAACAAGTACAACGTGGGGTACATGGTAAATATCATGTCTATGGTAACAATGAGTAATTAGTAGTTATTAAACTTTTAAATGATTATTTTTCATAAGTGAGCTATGTCACATGACCTGTCTAGTGATGCAGTATGATATTTCTATAAACAGCAACATTCATCCAGTCTTACTAGGAATGGAAAGCATCAAGATAATTTCATTTATAAGAATTTGTTTATCTAAATTTATACGTTATTTATCAATTTGTGGAAAAAATGTAGAAAACCATCACGAGTTCCAAAGGGATGACTATTTATTTTTGATGGTAATGTCAATGCTATAACGTTTTGGTTGGTACTATTTGCAGAATTCCGTCCCGGCCTCCTTCCTTAAAAAACTCTAGGTGGTGATAGGTCAAAAAACAAACCCGCTTATGAATGAAGTCCCTAGCTGAAGCAGTGCCTGCTGTATTTGAAAAAAAAAAAAATTTGTCAATTGAAGGCGTTTTTATCGACAATTTTTTTTTTTTTAGTGGTTTGAAAGCAAATTTTTGAAAATATTATAAAAAAAACAAAAAAAAAAAAAAATTATATTATAAAAAAAAAATAAAAAATAAAAAAAGAGGCGTTTTTCCCAAAAACTTAATGCGATATTTTACCACCTCCAGTCTTTTTTCGAGAAGTAAATGTAAATAGTTTAACCTTTTAAAAATATGGCTTACTTTTAATGCCTTCAAACCAAAAAAAAAAAAAAAAAAAAAAAAAAATTGTCGATAAAAACACCTTCAATCGACAAATTATTTTTTCATATACAGCAGGCACCACTTCAGCTAGGGACTTCATTCATAGGTGGTTTGTTTTTTGACCTATCACCGCCTAGCGTTTTTTAAGGCAGGAGGCCGGGACGGAACTCTGCGAATAGTACCTTTCAGTTTTTGCAACCTTCTTCAGGACACATAGTGAAATCTTGAGTGGAGATGTAAGGATTCTTCTTGTAGGGTTATGAAAAGGATCCTAACATCTCCACTCCAGATTTCACCACATGTCCTGAGGAAGTTGCAAAAACCAAAACATTATAGTGTTGTCATTACCATCAAGAATAAATTTCATTGTAACGTATGGGGTTCACCTTGTCTTCAAAACACACGGCTCTATCAGGGGTCATCAGTCATGGAGTCGACACGTTGGCTTGTTGATCACACACAGGATCTAGTAGTCAGCCTTGAAAGTCCACGAAAGAATCTTTCCTCCTTTCTTTCGTTTTTCGGTCAGGGAAGGTATCACTTTAAGGCGCGGGTTTTTAGTTACGGTCAACTTGACTTGTTGACTTTTGAACTGAGTCACAGATGATAATGAGAATTCCATATCCTCTGCTCACCCCCTCCCACGTGACATCATCTCTTTGGAACACTTTGGGTTTTTCTATATTTTTTCCACATACTATCGGATTGATTTCCCCATTTTACTCCCATAAAACTGTATGTAAGTGTATATGTAATAAAAAAAAAAAAAAGCTTCCTTTTATTTATATAGACTAGCAAATATATGCACCCTTCGATTGCAAGTATTAAGGTTTTGATGTAATAAAATATTGTATCAAATTAGAAACTATTTAGAAAATAATAAACTGAGAGGGTATAATCGAAAAATAGAACAGCTTTAAATCTAACTCTTCCATCACTCCTGTCTTTCATTTTTCCTAATTTATCTATTTAGTTAGATTATGAAGTATTTAATAAAATTACAGTTCTTTCGTCTTGTTTATGGATTTCTTTTTTATCCCAGAGATTTTTGCTCAGATTCGTTAAGAGAAAACCAAACAATTAGAAATCAATAATACTAAGCATATATTTATTAAAATCAAATTCTTAATATCAATATGCAAATTAGCCTTGTCGTTCACACTGTAAACCGCTATTTTGTTGAATATATAAATATAATTTTTTTGCTAGTATGTAGATTAATCGAACAGTATTAACAAGGTATAACAATTTTATCAATAATTGAGGTCTAAATAAAAATAAATTCATGGTGAATGTGACGTAAATAACTAAGGGAATTGGGACTTGAGTAGTGATTTAGTTTCGGTTACAGACAGACAAACACACAATCTCCATTATAATAAGATATATACCTATTCAACTGTTTTATTTTATCATTCTTCCCACATAAAAGCCAGGAAGCCTATTTACGAAAACCACACACACACATACATACATACACACATATATTTAAATTTAGTCAGGTCATGACAAGACAGGACTTCTTTCTTACCTGCTATTAGTGCCATTGTAAACTAGTTCTATCTTTTCCATGGTCAGGTTGTTGGCAACTAAACTGGCACCCCCATTTGGCTTGTCTGGCGAGGTGGGTGTATAGACACCCAGAATCACTAAAAACAAGAGCTGTTAAAAAGGCGGATGAGCTCCAGGGGAGCCAATGATCATCCACACCAATAGTAGTAGGTTTGGGGTACTTACTATTCACATAAATCCTCAAATGGGGTAGATGGGTCTTCTTAGCCTACGACAGCAATCCATCTAGACAAGGAAAAGTCTGCTATAAAACCTTCGCTGCCTCGTGGTTATACCTCATTCCAAGGAAAGGCGAAGGGAATAAACCTCCGAAATCAAATCCAGAGCTGGAGTCTCTAAGGTGGTGTGATGCTGAACTTCAGCGCTATCCAGCAACTCCTATGACACAACAGCAGTGTGGAAAGGGGCAACCTGCTGCTTGGGCATTCAGCAAGGGTCCAACTCACAATTCAGTAATAATGGATGTGCGAGACTAACTACCCACCTCTACCCGGGTGATGCCAAGTACCCACTTCTAGTTTTACTATAAAGGAGGAAGGCAACATTTTTCTTAAATTGATAAAATAATTTGAAATGAAAACGTAGTTCGGATAACTTTAAATATATATTAAAATAAAACACACTATGTATAAATATATAATACTGGGCATCTATTTATCAAAACTTAAAAAAAAAACAATGAGGACCATCTAAGGTTGTATGCTCAAATTTTGAGTGTATATAATACAAGGTTGTTCCTTATTTTATGTATTGACAATTTTGGGTAATGTGACGTAAGCAGTGGTGTAGTTTTGGTTACAGACAAATAGAGACTGAATCTACATTACTAATAGATATTGTAATATTGAGATGTAAGTAATAACTATTTATTGAAATATACATTGAATTTAGTGCATTAACTCTTTATCTACCACTCTTTAGAATTTAATTTTCTACAAAATGAAGGGAAGTAACTAATGCAATTAATTAAAAATTGCCTCTCTTGAAGTAGTTTTTTAAAAAAAATAAGGTAAGATGATAATTTACAAAGATGTTTTAATACTTTTATTGATCTTGGTTTCTTTTTTTTGGGGGGGGGTCTGGTTGATAAAGGGTTAAAATCTACAATAAACTGGAAATCTTTTAGCTTTTGTATTTACTAATTAACCGTAATAATTTTATTGAGGGTAAGCACTGCTTACCTAGACAGCTCAGCCATTTATATATAAAGGAGAAGTGGCTACCCAACATTGACTGAGTAGAGTGGTGAGGAAACCTGGTGCATTGATTTGTTTAGTTTTGAGATTTACAAATGCTGGACATTATTAAGTAGAATTTCAATGCTATTTCTATGTATATTTTAATTTTTAAATATCTTCGATTATAAATCAAATCTTCATAATTTTTACACAAAAAGCAAGAACCGGTATTATTTGAGGTTTATATATATTGACTTTGTCATTAATTGTTTTGTTTTAATAGTTTCATCCAGACTTACATACATACACATCAACTTCCCTTTATATACGTATAGATAAAGATATATGTACACATATATACATATACATACACAATGTCTGTCTGGAAAGTATTAGACCATTTGGAACATCTTGAGAATTAGTTGTGTGGTCTTGATATAATTTGGCAACCAATCAAAAGAGACCTTACATCTGTTGATGGACCTTTTTTCTGTAAAGTTATGTAGTTGGTAATAAAACATTACTAACTGAGCTTGTGTACTGTGCACGATTACATTCTCAATGACCAAAAAGGAAAAATAAGTCTTGGTTATTATTATTATTGGATCCTTTCTGTCCACTAAGGACGATGGAGTAGTGTCCAAAATAAAAAATAAAATTCTTTTATCTGCATCTATGCAAGTCACTCTGCAGGCCAATTCTTGAGTGACAGTCTTTGGTGCACTGAATGCTCACAAAATGTGTTGCTGGCTTTTCTCTCTTTCTTGTCGAGGCTACTCTCCTCTCCGCCTGACCCCTCTCTGTGCCTTGCTTAACGTTGAGGCACCAGGCGACTCTATTTTTTGCATCTACCTCCCACGTGTTTGTGTCAATATGGCATATTCTCATAACTCTCCTGGAGACATCTTTAAATCATAGGTGTGGTCTACCAACCGATCGGGAGCCTTTTGCTAATTCGCCATACAAAAGATCTTTTGGGATGGATCCATTTTTCATTCTCCTGACATGTCCAAGCCAACGAAGGCGCCTCTCACAGAGAATGGAGAACATGCTGTTCATGTCAGTGCAATCCAGCACGACTGTGATGGGCACTTTATCCTGCCAACGAATGTGTAGAATACGTTGTAGACAATGGTGATGGAAACTATTGAATTTTCTTTTCGTGGCTTGTATATGTCGTCCACGCTTCACTACTGTAGAGGAGTGTACTGAGGACACACACTTTGTAGACACGCATCTTTGTTTTCTTGGTTAAATATTGTTATTAATAATAAACCAATCCTGATTTAACCCCCTTCTAACTTTTGGCTGCTGCCATTAAAAAAAGGAGAGAATTTCAAACCATAGATGAGATTTAGGAGAACACAATGAAGGTAGCCTATGGTAATCCTGAAAATAGAATTTGCATATGGTTTTCAAAAGTGGAAAGGATACTGGAATAAGTGTAGGTATTTACCCAACCTATTCGACACAGGTAGGATGTGACACAAGGCTGCAAATACGTGGCATCCAGTGAGGATCAAACTTGCTATGCTGGGACAAGTGCATGTGAGGGAATATTTTGAATGGGACTAAATGTTGCTTATCTATTTATAATTATTTATTCATTTATTTCTCTTTGTTAATATTGAACAGTGGGATTCTTAATAACAATTCAAATAATGTGCAAGCACAATTAAGAACACATTTTATGATATTTTCGTGTTAAAATATACAGTTGTATTGATTCAAACAAATTCGTATTTTCAGTGTAGATTTACAGTGAAATGAAAATGGCCAACCAAAACATAAGGCTTCCTCAAAGTGAAAGAAACAAGGGGAGGTTACTCTCATTTATGTAGCTAATGTTCAGATTACCCTTGTACTTGGAAAAAACAAAAAAACAAGAATGTCTTGTGTTTGTTATTAAAAACTATGAACAGAATAAGACAAGACATCCCAGAAAAAAACAAGAAGATCTCAAGTAATTTCCAGACTCCAAGAACAGAGAAAATGCCAGCCCAACGACAGAGGCAGAATACCAGCAATTCCATAATGACTGTACATACACACACTCCAAATAGATTTTGCCATGTCACATAGAGATTTACCTAGGTAACCAGTCTAGGAGAAGGTAAACTCTGAATTAAAACCTGTTAAACTCTGCTTAAGAAATTGACCTTGTATCGCATCCTGCTCATGCAAAGGGGTTGGTAAATATATAGAGACTAGAAGCGGCTACCCTGCATTGCCTGGGTAGAGAGGTGGGGTTATAATATTAAGTTAGTCTCACAGATCCATTGATTGTTTTGGTCTTACATAATTGATTTATGTTTTAATCACGAACGTCACCAATGACTTTCCCTTTTCTTACTATTCAAATCCTAATTTTTAAAATATCTTCCCAGATATAAATAAAATCTTTGTTATTTTTGCACGAAAAGCAAGCTCTGGGGATAGTGAATGTGCATATATACTTACAATGTCATTATTTGTTTTATTTTCATAGTTTCCTGCAGACATACACACAACTGCCCTTTATATAAGTATACATAGATTTACTTACAGCTCCATTTCTTTTAATCGAGCTCGCAATGTTACAAATATAACAAGTCCTAACTGGTTATTTCCTATAAGTCTAACATGATCAAAGGGGAACCACTCTTGGCTTATAAATTATTTATTTTTTATTGATCTATTAGGAAAAAAGAAGTTAGGTTTAGGGTTAGTTTAATGGGCAAATAAATAAATAATTTATCAGTCAAGAGTGGTTCCCTTTGATTATGTTAGACTTATAGGAAATAACCTCCTAACTTATATTCTGTTGTGACTTTTGTAAAGTTGAAAAACAATTTTGATAAGTGATGATGAATTTCTTGAAGGTATTATGATTGATGTTGATTGTGAGAAGAGAAAAGGATGAGGATGTGTTAGTGGTGGTAGTGATGTAGAAATATCAACCTGTGAATTAATAAATACTAGAAAAAACATGACCAATTGGGTCATTCATTCAGCTCTGGTAGATAATTGAGATTAGGGAAAAGGGAGTTAATAAAGCAAATAAAATAAATAAATATGTCCGGACGAAACCTTAAAATCATTTTGTTAGCTTTCTAAGAAAGTAAATGTTTGACCTCATTTAAGCTATGGGTTGCTGGTGTTGAAATTTAACACAGAAATACATTTCAAATTCTCTCGTCTCTCTCTCTACTCTCCAGAATAACTAACATTATATAATGAGGAGGTAGTCAAGAGATAAATAGAGGGGAAGAAAGAGATAGACACAGAGTGAAGTAAGAGATTGGTAGGTTTTGAACTTAATTGCAAATTACAACTAATTAGAACCAATTAAAACAGAATTTTTTTCAAACATAATTCAATCCTAAAAGTAAGGAATAATTTAGTATAATTTTTGTGTCATTAAACTAAACAGTAAAAAAGCCTTTAGGAAGCAAAAGTTGATTTGCTCAGCTTTAGTATAATAATAGATACAGATTTACCTACAACTCTATTTCTTTTAAATCGAGCTCGCAATGTTACAAATATAATAAATCCTAACTGGTTATTTCCTAAGTCTAACATGATCAAAGGGGAACCACTCTTGACTGATAAATTATTTATTTTTTATTGATCTATTAGGAAAAAAGAAGTTAGGGTTAGGGTTTAGGGTTAGTTTAATGGGAAATAAATAAATAATTTATCAGTCAAGAGTAGTTCCCCTTTGATCATGTTAGACTGATAGGAAATAACCTCCTAACTTATATTCTGTTGTGACTTTTGTAAAGTTGAAAAACAATTTTAATAAGTGATGATGAATTTCTTGAAGGTATTATGATTGATGTTGATTGTGAGAAGAGAAAAGGACGAGGATGTGTTAGTGGTGGTAGTGATGTAGAAATGTCAACCTGGGAATTAATAAATATAACTTGGGTGTCAAAGAAAAATAAATAACAGATAGAAAGATTTTTTTTAAATTGTTAGTTTAGTTGGATGTGTGAGTCAAAGAATTTTTTTTTTTCAATTATTTGACAAAAATTTTTTTTAAAAAAGAAAGAAAGAAAAGCAAAAAAAAGGCAAAAGCACAAAACCCAAAAAAAGACCAATTCATTCTCCCGTGATATACATCTTTTAAAATGACTTTTTATTTATTTTTTATTTTTTTGGTGGTTTTCTTCTTTTTTTTTTTTTTTTTCTTTTTTCTTCTTCTTTCTAGTTCAACAATTATGATTTTTTTTCTTCCCCCAAATGTCTAGGCAGAAAATAAAAATTGGGAAAAATGTATTAAAAATTAAAAATGTTCATGTGAATAAAATTAAGAGAAATAGAAATTTTTGTTTTGTTTTGTTTGTACCTGGGTCTTTTTTTTTTCTGGTTTTGAAGCCAAAAGAAAGAAAATGGAGAAATTGATGGTCAGCAGAATTGGCAAGTACCATCAACTGTTGAGAAGGGGGGGAAGGTGGGTAGAGGAGGATGAGGGTACAAATCCAATTAGGGTTATTCAGTGCTCCTTCTAATGTCAATGAATCTTTCATTAAAAATCTTCTGATATGACGACCATTCAAAAATTAAAAGAAAAAAAGAATAAAGAAAGAATAAAGAAAGAAAGAAAAAAAAAGAAGGCATTTGATATAAAAAGAGAAATACACCTTGAGATTTATTGGCAGTTCTTTATTAAATATATTTTTTCATTTCCTTTTTTAAAAATCTTTCACAAATAGGGAATTTATACTATAAACAAATTAAAAAAT
>CM042156.1:31819717-31847217 GCA_023376005.1 Doryteuthis pealeii
ACAAACAAAAAAAACCTAAGAACTTGTCAGTATTTAGTGGGAAAGGGGAGGGGAGAGAGAGACATATATATATATATATATATATATATATATATAATATACCAAGCGTGTTGGTAAATCCTCGCGGTGAGAAAAAACCCAGCAAATAGTTTGATTGTTAAAATATACTACCAAACATCAACCGGGGAGAAAAAATTTTTGGAAAAAAGAAAAGACCAAGATACTCGTACCAACAAAAAGTAATCTATTGGTACAGTATTTGGCCAAAAGAAAAAACAATTTATACGTATATATATGTATATAAGATATATATATATATATTCATATAACCGCTAGGAGAATAAGCTAATAAGTAAAAAGTGCTCAATACCCTGATCTTAGCCCTGAAGAGCATTAAGCGAAACTAATAGCAATCAGTAGAAACTAATAAACAATCAGCCCAGATTTAAAGTCTAAAAGTCACTTAAAGCCAAGTCCTAAGTTTCAGATGTATATTTCGAGAGAGGAAAAGTTATAGCAGGATCCCAAACATTTATCAATTTGCAGACATGAGAAATACAAAGAAAAAAAAAACCTGACAGAAAGAAGCAACACACAAAAATGGCATGAAAAAAACAAAACAAAAAAATAAAAAATATAACCATATATACTCAAGCATAAAACTTTCTATGTAAGAAAAAATTAATTCATTTTGCTTTAACTTGATTGTTTCAAGATATAAACTCTGTGTGTATTGATGAATTAAAACTATGAAAAAAAAAAAAAAATCTGAATTCTGAATTGGACAAAGAAACTTGAAACTTTCAAATTTAGCTTAAAATTGATATTTCACGTTTTGATATGTTTGAAGATAGGGAGAAACTCTTGAAAAGGTGTAAGAGTTGTAATTATCATCATCAGCATCATTTTATATGTGTGTTTGGATATTACTGATTTACGCTAGGGTAACTTGCATGGTGTAATGGTTATTAAGCTAGGCTAACACATTATTGCTAATGAATTCATTTCTCACTGGGTGTTGCATACTTCTGACTTATTAGCAATCTGTTGTAAAGTATTTTATGGTTACCACAAACCTTTATTTGGATGTACTAGTATACCTAAACATTCTCTTTCAGCATACAACAGTAATACAGACATGAAATATCACAGTATATAGAGTTATTTTATGTTTAAAATTTTTCAATATTTTCTTAAACATTTCATTTGATTTATGCCTAAAATTATGAGATTTCTTTAAATATTGCTTGCAAGATGATGAAAAGACTTTATCAAAAGAACACTTCAGCCCAAATCTTTACAAGTAGGAGGATTTTACACAGGGTGAAAAGATTTAAAAAGTAACTCCCTATTTTAAACTATTTATAATCTTTTTTATATGCAGTTAGATTTTTCTCAATTCTTTAATGTATATTCCTTAATATATGGCAATTACTGTATTTGCCGGCATATAAGACGCACCCCCATTTCAGCAGGACAGATTCAGGAAAAAAAGTTTTTAGTGTATTTAAGCATATATCAGATTGGATTGCTTTCATTTTTACGAATTCATTTTTAAAGCAACGGTAATAATACAATAATACCAGCAATAAAATAAGAAGTTTAGGGTAGGTAAAAGTACTGAGCGTAAGCTGGGTTAGTGAGCATCATAGAGAAGATTAGCCTAGGCTTACGGGAGGTCTCAAACTTCACTTATGATGTATAAGACGCAGAGCAATTTTTTGAGCCAAAATTTTGGAAAAAAAGTGCATCCTATATGCCATCAAATATGGTAAATCTGTTGTTATTGTTGGTGTTTCTCCACATTTTGCTATTGTTGTTCATGAATAGCTGAATCACTATTTTCCTGGGAGGAGGATGGTAGAAGCCCTGATTTAACAACACCCTGTGACTTTTTTCTTTGGGGTTGGTTGAAGGAGCAAGCCTACTCTATGAAACCAACAACTTCGAAGGACGAATACGAGAATTCATTTCTGCTATTCCACAAGAGTTCCTGGGTAGATCAGGTGATGTGATTCCCAAGTGGCTTCAAGAGCTGGAGGTGAATTCTGGTGCCCAGATAGAATTTTAAATAAAACTCCTTGTTATGTGTGTTCTTCTCATTCATTTTATTGTAAAAATAATCATTCAGAAATAAATTATAAGATTTTAAAAATCGGGAGTAACTTTACAATCGTTAGTAGTAATGATAACTAGTAGTCATGACAATAAATGTAAGGTTTTTGTTTTAACTAAAGAACTATTATAACAATACACAAATCTTTTAGTTTTTATTCTGTTTTCTACACAATAGGGTAGGTTGATTTTTCACTTTTTAAAAATATCAAATTACATGAAACACCAAAAGTTGTGTATTTGTCTATTAAGTACCGATACTAAAAATTACATCTTGAGCTTGTACCAATTTTTGAGGAAATGGCATCAAAGATCGTACACAAAAATGCATTGAAAAATCCTCGGTTTTTAAAAATTTGGCCAAAAAATTGATCAGAAAATCTTTCAGTATTTAAATCAGGGAATGTTGTCATTTTATTTCATCAAAATTAAATTAAATGATGAAATTACAACTAAAAGATCAAATTAAAATATGCCCCCCCACCCCACATCATTGCAAAACTGAGTTCAAGATCTAATTTTTGGTATCAGTACTTATTAGACCAATACACAACTTTCAGTGTTTCATGTAATTTGATATTAAAAAAAAGTGAAAAATCAACCTACCTTATTGTGTAGAAAACTATCTTTGCTACTAAAACCTAAAACCTCAGTACTAACCAAACCATTTTTATCACATAGGTAGCAATCTGCTGTTTTACTACTAAGCTGAACCTGCAAGTCCACCACTTGAGAAATGATTTATACCTGAGCATATACGGTAACAACCAACAAAGGTAACCAAATTATTGAAAAAAAAAGAAAGAAAGGTGACTCACCTTGAAGCTGGATTAAAGGGTGCTTGCGCCTGTTGAGCTTGTTGGGGCATGAAGCCAGTTGCTTGGGCTTGAGGGCCTTGCGCTTGCATTCCTTGTAGCATGGCAGGATTCTGAGCATTAGGATACGATTGACCAAAATTCTGTGACATCATTCCTCCAGATACAGGATCCATCACTGCTGCTGCCTGTTGCATAGGCATACTATTATAGGAAGGATAATTTTGATTGAGACCTGAAAAAATATTAAATTGAAATAATCAGATCATCACTGCCACAGACAAAAGCAATCTTACTTCCCTCAACCCTCAAGACAAGCAACTTAAAAGATTTATTATAATGCAAACTTACATACCAAACATGAAAAACAAAATATGAAAAAATAAAAATAATTGCACCTTATTTTTTTTCCACCATTTTAGTCATTTATTTATTAAATGTTATTATGTTTAATAAATTATAAATTTGGAAGAAAAAAATTTAAATTACCTTGAGAAGGGCAATATCTACATTAATTTTCCTGTTTTTAAAGTCTCAAAAGCACAAAAAAAATTTAAATTTTTATTTAATGAATTATCGGGTATTATAGCATGAATGAGTCCTGGCTTCCTGCCCTAAAAAACGCGGTGCCTGCTCAAAATCCAACCAGTGCTACTACTCGGTTGTATTTATTTAAAAATACATGAGGTTTTTTTAAATAAAAAAATGAAAATACCGAAAAAAAAATTTTTTGAATTAAAAATGACGTGACATTTCTTTAATTAAAATAAAAAAGAATATCTAAATATTCTGATTTTTTATTTGTGTTTGTTTAATGTCTTACTTTTAATGCTTTCAAACCACTAAAAAAAATCATTTGTCGATAAGAACACCTTCAAACCGCTAAACAAAAATATTTTAAAGAGGGGGTTAAATTTTTTTACATTTACTTGTCGAAAAAAGACCTGGTGGGGGGTAAAATATCACTTTTATATCGCATTAACTTTTCAGGAAAAACGCCTTCAAACAGCTAGGGAGTTCAATAATAGACACAGCTTAGCGTTTTTTAGGGTAGGATGCCAGGACATATTTATGCGATATGCACCGTGTTTTCTTTTAAGAAATGTAAAAATTATCCTCATAGATATAATCAATTAAAAGAATTATTTTGATTAATTAAGGTTAACACATAAAAGAAGCCCAAAAATGTTGACTCTTTTGCTATCTAAACAGATTTATTTTTCCAATCTAATTATTTGGTTTGATATCTATTATTATACTAAAGCTGAGTGAACCAATGATTGTTTCCTAAAGGCTTTTTCCCTATTTAGTTTATAGACACAAAATACATGCCAAAATATTCCTTAGTTCTGGGATTGAGTTATTTTTTTAAAAATATCTATTTTAATTGGTTCTAATTAGTTGTAATTTGCAATTAAGTCAAAAATTCACCCATTTCTTAGTTCACATTCTGCCTGTCACTTACCCCCTCTCTATATATATTTTGACTAACTACTCCTTATATATTTTACTTACTCTGTGAGAGAAATGAGATTGGAGAGTGTGAGAGGGAGATTGAACTTTTCACTTTATTTGTATGTTACTTTTCATCAGCAGCCAGAAGCAAAGGTCTGGCTTATATATTGCAAATTCACTTTTTTCCTGATCACAATTATCTACCCAGAGCTCAATGGGTGACCCAACGGGTCATGTTTTTTCTAGTCTTGTGTTTTGCTTTTTTAAGTTGTCTTTTTGTTCATACCTTGTGCCTGAGTCATATGATGCAGTGTAGCCTGTGGATTCCCTGCTAATTGTTGATTGTAGTGGGCCTGGTCACCCACTTGCATTCCTCTTTGGAGGCCTTGTTGGTGTACACGCAGTGTTTGTCGGATGAATTGATTACGTTGTTTCGACTGCAACATGTGCATGCTGGGTGAAAAGCCCTGCTGAGTGTTGTGCTGAATGTAACCCTGTGTGGCTGGCTGGCGTGCACGCAACATGGTGCGTAGTTCCTGCTTAGGACTGTTGTACTGTGAGGACCCGAACCTTGTTGCTGGACCACCTGGACCCAAAATAGAATAATCTACATTGACGCGATTTTTACAATAAATAAATAAAATAACACATTAAAAGTACTAGCAAATATATGCACCTTCCGGCTGCAAGTATTTAAGTTTTAATGTAATAAAATATCATATTAAATTAGAAAGGCTAATAAAACTAAATAAGAATGCAGATAAAAAGATTTGAAACAGAACAACTAGAACTTACTCTTCCATCATTGCTAAATTTTCCTAATTTAACTATTTTAGTCAAAATAGGAAGTAAAGAATAAGATCACAGTTATTTCTTCTTGTTAATGGACCTGGAACATGGACCCTGTACTCCCACCAAGAGCGGCGGCTAAATAGCTTCTACCTTTGCTGCCTTAAACGTATACTGGGCATCACCTGGAGGGACAGGATCACTAACACAGCAGTTCTAGAGAGAGCTCAACTCCCCAGCTTGTGTTCTCTACTGAGACAGTGTCGTCTCTGATGGATGGGTCTTGTTCACATGATGGATGAATCCCGAAGGACATCCTCTATGCAGAGCTTCCGTCTGGTAAGAGACAGATTGGTCGCTCCCAGCTGCGTTTCAAGGATGTCTGCAAGAAGGATCTCAGGTACTTTGGCATTGCCCCTTCCAGCTGGAAAAAATTTGGCTCAGGACCTCCCTCAGTGGTGGCAGGCTCTCCGTAGAGGACTGTTCATGTCTGAGGTCACCTTGAGGCAACACCATGAAGCTAGGAGGTCCAGAAGAAAGGAGTGGCAACAAAGCGCTTGCACATCAACATCTTCAGGAACAACCTTCAAATGCGACATCTGTGGTCGAGAATGTTTTTCAAACATTGGACTTTACAGTCACAGGAGACGCTGTAACTTCAGGGGCACAAAAACTATATTATAGTCTTCCGAGACTGAAATCCTAATAAATGGACCTGATAAGCGTTGATATACCAAAAACAAAGCAACTAACAACTAACCTAAAGGCATCAAATGAGAAAAAACAAAATGAATCTTTGTTTATCTGCATTGCAGTCTCGGAAGACTATATAATTCTTGTGCCCCTGAAGTTATAGTGCCTCCTGTGATTCCGAAGTCCGAGGTTCAAAAAACAGCCTCGACTACAGATGTCGCATGTGAAGGCTGTCCCTGAAGATGTTGATGTGCCAGTGCTTTGTTGCTGCCACTTCTTTTTTAATCTTTGTTGTTAACAGATAAAATGGATTTAAATAAAATTATATTGTCCTTCAATTTTTCTTTATAGCGTAAGAGTGGACGTCCAATAGATTGCTTAGCATTTGGTAGTTGTGATTATCATTGTGATTAATTTCCACCAAGATACGCTGTATGTTAGAGTGTACATATATATGCACGCACTAACAATTATTGAGATTAATATATATATATACATACATACATACATACATACATGTGTGTGTGTGTGTGTGTGTGTGTGTGTAGTGGTATCTTGATTTACGAGTTTAATATCGAATCAATTTATACCATTGAAACAAACTCAAATAAGCGTGTTTATATTGACATATATCTTTAAAAATTGAATGGGTAGGAACTCACCAGGTGGGAGATGCTGTGTAGAAAAGTAGGGAGTCTGTTGCTGAGGTTGTGGAGGTCCATACCAATTGGGAGGGGGTCCTGGCTGATACACCTCTGGTGGGTAATTAACTCTGTGATGAATTGGTGCTTGCTAAAAAGACAAAAATGAAAAACAAATATCTAGTGTGTGCTAAATTGAGTGGATGTCTCAGTTAAGGGTCTATTTTTTTTTTAATATATATACTAGCAAATATATGTGTTGCAATATGAGCCTTGTGAGCTAGAACTGCTAATGGAAGGAGGAGGAATAAATAACAAAGGCTTAAAAAATAGTGATGACCCAAAAGAGGAGAGCGATGGTTTTGACCGTAGCGTGACCCCGAACGAAGAATTGAGGGCAAGCGGAAGTCGGGTGTTGACCGGAAGTCACGTGGTGACGTGGGGGAAGGAAAGGCTTCGTCCTCTTTTGCGGTGGCGGGCCTAGTGTACAGACCTCATTAGAGCCCAGTAATCTAGTAGTGTTCTCTCTCTCTCGTTCTCTCTGCCTCTCTTCCTCCCTGGTAGAAGCCACTAGACGAGCACGTTAATAAAGGCTGGGAGTTGTGACGACATGTTTCTCCTGTTATGACTTTTTATCGGAGTTTTAGTACCAAGAAAGAAAAGAGACTACGGTGCTTGTATCGTTTTAGTACCGTGAGTATTGCAACGTAACATATGTGCCCCCTTCCAGGTGTAAGTATTTAAGTTTTAATGTAATGAAACATATTAAATAAAAAAGACTAACAAAATTAAATAAGAACACATATAAAAAGATTACACTTATTTTAATTATGTTTTAATTGGTTTCTATATAAAATCATTCATAGTATTGATTTTAATACATTGGAGAATTACACAATAATATTAGAGATCAATAGCACCAAGTAATTATTTGTTAAAACCAGTATGCAAATTAACTACACCATATATTATGTTAACCTTTATTTCTTAGTGATATATAAAACACATTGTAGGGGTGTTTTGAGGCAAATCTAACTCAGATTTTCATAGAGACATCATTAATGAATGAGGTTTATTCTATGTATTAATGATTTTGACTATAAATTAAATACTCATTGATAAACTTACGCAATCCCTGATGATATTGTGATGTAAGCAGTGACTTAGTTTTGGCTACAGACTGACAAACAATGAAAAAGGAGATATTTTTACCTGCATGTAGGAGTTGGTTGGTCGAGTATTCCGTCGCCGCCGTTGCTGTTTCTTCTTGCTGAGGTCATCTTTACTGCTCTCTACAGGTTCTTTAGGCTTCTCCTCCTGAAACAAAAAAGTCTTTAGATTAAGGAATCCAGACAAAGAAGTACTCATACCTAAAGTGCCAATAAATAAGGTCAGAAATATGGGGCCTACAATGAGGATTGAACTTGTTATTCATTCGCAATGGATCTGCAAGACCAGCTTACTAACCATTACACCATGATGAGACACTCTTTTACCCAACCTATTCCCCACAGGTAGGATGTGACACAAGGTTATAAGTATGGGGCCTCTAGCAAAGATCAAACTCTCTATTCAGTAGTAATGGATCTGCAAGACTAGCATGCTAACCATTACACCACGATGAGACACTCTCTTACCCAACCTATTCACCACAGGTAGGATGTGACATGAGGTCTGAAGTAAATATTTAATGACATTCCACCATGCCAGTCGGACACAAGGATCATTATAATGGGAAACCACACACAAACTGAGGCTCATGTGTAGCCAGTGTTTAAAAATTGCGTGAATCCCATCAGTATTCTTCTTTTGAGGCACCTCAGGCACTGGGCAATAAACCCAGTTCTGCTCCTTGAAATTGAGGAGGCAGATGTTGCTTGGGAGGATAGCCCTCAGGGATCAGGATGATACTAAATATCTTACCGGTTATTATGTCTGTCAGGCTTGTGGGAAGAGAGGGTGAGAGACAGATTTCTTTTTTTAGTGGAATATGATGTAATTTTGAAAAAAATTAAATTAAAAAAAAAAAAATTAAATCTAAAAAAAAATTGGGGGGGGGGGACATTTCATTGCAAGTTGTAGAAAAAAGAATTTTCTGCTTTTTATATTAACACTAGAAGTGGCTACCAGGCATCGCCTGGGTAGGGGGTAGCAAAAATTTAGTCTCGCAGATCCATTAATACTGAATCACAACTTCGATCCTTGCAGTATGTCCCATTAAAATCCTTATGTAAAAAGAAGACCTTGCATTGATCCAGCTACTCTGAAAAGAAATGTTAATGTCTACTTTCTAAAATATTAAATCGAAAAAAAAAATTCCATGCTGTTATCATTTAATTTTTAATTTTTAATTATCTTCACGAAAATAATTCAAATCTCTATTATTTTTGCTCAAAAACCAAGCCCTGGTGATATTTAATGTGTATATATATTTACTTTGTTGTTAATTGTTTTACTTTTGAAGTTTCCTCCGGATATACACATACACACAACTGCCCTTTATATATGTATAGATAGATATAGATGGAGATATCTTACCACCTTCTCAGCAGGAGGTTCCAGTTCTTCCAGTGGCAAAGGTGGAGGCTCTAAATAGAAACTCAAAGGCTGTCGCATTATGTGCGTGTGATAACATAATAATCTGTAAAGAGACGAGAAAAAGAAGAAGAAAAGATGAAACAGCAAACACAATTGACCTGTGATATAATCAGTTTCTCTATAGACAATTCACAAAAAAAAAGGTTGTTATTAATAAGAAAGACATCTACCAATCTAAATAATTTGTGGAATAATGTAACAATCTATAATTTATTCAAAGAATGTTCTTTATTTTTCTTATCTTGCTACCAAGTGTACTGTTGTTCTATTACAGGGTCATCTTGACAAGTAGCATCGCTGGTATAAACACTATAGAGGGGGGAGGGGGAGATGGGGAGGGGAGAGAGAGATAGGGGAGAGAGGGATAGAGAGGAGGAGAGAGGAGAGAGGAGAGGGCGGGAGAGAGAGAGAGAGAGAGAGAGAGAGAAGAGAGAGAGAGAGGAGAGAGAGAGAGGGAGAAGAGAGAGAGAGAGAGAGAGAGAGAGAGAGAGAATGCTTAGAATTGATTTTACATTTAATAAGAAGGAATCCCTACAAGATTGTATTATTCTTTGAGCAATCCTCTGCCGGGGCAAAACAAAACTCCAGCCAATCCTTTATATCGTTCTTTTTCTCTTAATACAATCCGCTCATACTCTGGGCTGTTATACCTCGCCAGAACCCCCCCCCACACACACCCACAAAAAAAAAAAAAAAAAAAAACAGAAAGAAAATCAACATTCTTCCTTTGATAATCCACTCTTTTATGGATGAGCAGGAGGAGCCAAAATCTACATAGGCCACATTCGTGTCATAAGATTCACTTCAAGCATAAGACCAGTTTTTTTTTTTTTTTTAATTGGGACTCTGGGAGCGCCCCTCTTTTTCAGACATCTTGCATGCAAAACATGTACACGTCGCTTTGCCCCATGAAGTTGTTTCTCTCCTTCGCTACAGATGAACTCTCCAGCACAAAGATGACACAAACTGTTAAAATGTCAGAATATTTATTTTCATCAGCACTAATGAACCCTATCAAGATTATAAAGCTAATTGTACTTACCTGTGTTGATCATCATATGAGCATCTTTTTCTCCATTTTCACAGCACAAAAATAGTCCAAGGACTTGGAGCCGGATTCTTTGTGCCCTCAATTATTTCCCATGGAGTAATCTTTACTTTTGAGGCAACTTGTAACCCGAAGAAGAGATAATTGCATACCATAAGTCGATTTATCCTTAAACAAGAATTCTTTTTTTTTTTTCACCGAGTCTCATCAGTCTAATTGGAGGGAGAGGTGTCTTACTCTGGTGTGTTTCTAAAAGCCCCAGCCGACAGGGCTGTTGAAAATCAGGTGATACACAGCTAAGTTGACATAAGAATTCTGCAAAAAGACGAGCAGCTAAATAGAATTTTTTGCCACATGAAGAATTGTGTCTGTAGGAATTGAAGAGATGCTGATAGGTACGTGCCCTGCATCCCCGACGCATAAAAATCTAAAAGGATGCAAGTAAAATCATATCCATGCATCCCAGTGTTTTTCTTTTTTCTTCCCTCACTATTTCAAGCTAACTGTAAATACATTTCAATACTCTCTTAGAAATGAATTACACAGCATAGGTTACAAGGTGCGAGTTAGACAGCTTTAGTTGGGACCCATAAATTTTCCCAGGGACTCATTCACAGCAAATATCTGTGTCCCAGGATGCTCCAAATAAAAAAGTTATGGCATCTGTGGAATTGCATACTTTTGTTCTTTTTTACCAATTCTACTCATTTATTAATGAATCAAAAGAAAGAAAAAAAAGAAGAAAAAAAAAGAAAAAAAAAGAAAAGAAAAAAAGAAAAAAAGAAGAAAAAAAAGAAAAAAAAGAAAAGAAAAAGAAAAAAAGAAGAAGAAAAAAAGAAAAGAAATCTTCATTGTTGCTACTGACCTGTTTTCTCCCAATTGAATCGAATCCTGCAATTTTATTGCCTTTTGTATCTACAAGTGTTCCATGGGGTTCACAGGTGATCACTTCATAAAATTTCTTTGGTAAAGGCAGAAGTTGTCGAACCTTGTCTATACAAGTATTATTTTTATCTCCCAGTTCTCGCTGAAACAAACAAACACACCAAGATTTTAAACACACAAACACAAAATAAAATTCACTTAATATGAGACAAGATAAAAATAAAAAATTGCATTTTTCAAAGAACTTAATATTTTAATATAAAAATGTGTATTCCATTTAAAGTTTTATAATTAAAAAAAAAACAAACTATTAGTTTATCTTTAGAGCAAAATGTCTCACCTTGACTTTTTTAATTAAGTTCTGGTAGGCTCGTTTATTATCATCCCCTTTTTCATTGGAGTCCCCTAACAGTGTTCCGTGTATGAGCACGTTCAACATATCTATGACAGTGGTAAATAGTTCGCTAGAGAGGAAAGAGAAAAATGAATTAGGGACATATAGAATCAAACAAGGTAAAAAAAATGAGAGAGAGAGAGAGAGAGAGAGAGAGAGAGAGAGAGAGAGAGAAGATTGGATTGTTTGAGAGAGAGAGAAATAATAAAATGGGAGAGAGAAAGAGACAAATAATAAAATGTGAGAGAGAGAGAGATAGAGAGACAGATAATAAAATGTGAGAGAGAGAGACAAATAATAAAATGTGAGAGAGAGAGAGAGAGATATATATATATAGAGAGAGAGAGATATAGAGAGACAGATAATAAAATGTGAGAGAGAGAGACAAATAATAAAATGTGAGAGAGAGAGACAAATAATAAAATGTGAGAGAGAGAGACAAATAATAAAATGTGAGAGAGAGAGAGAGAGATAGAGAGACAGATAATAAAATGTGAGAGAGAGAGAGAGAGAGAGAGATAGAGAGAGAGAGAGATAGAGAGACAGATAATAAAATGTGAGAGATAGAGAGACAGATAATAAAATGATGAGAGAGAGAGAGATAGAGAGACAGATAATAAAATGTGAGAGAAAGAGATAGAGAGACAGATAAAATGTGAGAAAGAGAGAGATAGAGAGACAGATAATAAAATGTGAGAAAGAGAGAGATAGAGAGACAGATAATAAAATGAGAAAGAAAGAGAGAGAAAGAAAAAAGAATTACTTACTAATTAGTTTGCATATCAACCACACCATGACTAATGAGCTGAACCAACAATATAGCCCAATCGCTTGTGGTAGTGTTGTTCCTTTGGATGGTATCAAACATACCACCAACCTGAAATTAACACAAGACATTTTTTAAAAATTAGACCAAATTGGAATCTAAGTGATTTGCTACCTTCACAAACATCCAAAAATTCATAACCTGAAGACAGCATTCAACTTTTTAGGTCCAAAATTTTTTCAGACAAAATACAAAGTTTATTATTTCATTTAAACTTAAATTAGTTAAATTAGATTTGGTTTGTTTGTTTTACGGCATATCAATCCTTTTGGGGTCCAAATAAAGTTAATAAAAATTATTTATACCAATTTGAAAATATCAAGAATTTGAAACATAGAAACTTTTATAAAAATAAGTTCTTTCAGCATTAAATTGCTGAAAGAACTTATTTTTATAAAAGTTTCTATATTTCAAATTCTTGATATTTTCAAATTGGTATAAATAATTTTTATTAACTTTATTTGGTTCGGTTTGGTTTGTTTAATGGTATAATAATCCTGTGGGTTATTTAATGCCAAAAACTGTTATATTGTGTGATAAAACTTGGCACTCAAGTTTCCATTATGGGTATATTTGTGGAAATATATTTCGTAGATGTATTTTATATATGATTCATAATTTTCGGTAGATTCTTATTTCTCTCAAGAAGGATAAAATGTCATCCATGTTAGTATTTTCAAACAGATCTCTCATATTATTTGCATTGAAATATTTCTTTCTGAATGGAGTGAAAAATCCACACTTCATGAGGAAATGTTTGTTAATATTAAATTAAGTATAAATTAAAAATTTCAAATAATCTCCAAAGACCAAGAAAATTCCTAAATGACATTGATTTTAGGAATGAATTTCAGACCAAAAAATGTAAAATAATTGTAGTTAAGTCCGAAGGATATAAAATAAATAGATATTCAATTGAATAATGTAAAAGCAAAACTTTCTTTTAATTTCTTAAGCCAACTACAGAAGCAAATCAGTGAAATCTCAGACCGAATCTAAAATGTGTAACTCTCAAATGCTTTGAAATAGGCCTCCAGTTTTGACCCTTAGCTACACCTTGAGGCCTTTAAGTACAGAAAGCCATGGGAAGAATCAATGAATGCCTTAATCTCTAAGCGCAAAAAATGTATTATTTTACTCTAAACATGAATGAAAAATTTGTAAGAGAAATTCTATATAAGTGAATCTAGAAAAAAAAAAAAAAAAAAAAAAAAAAAAAAAAAAAACAGCAAGTAAAAAGAGAATGTCTACTCACCAAACTGAGACGTAACTGCAAGGCTTCGTTGAGATTTTGTCGTATCTTGCTCTCATCGGGACTACGATCCTACAGAGAAGAAAAATCAAATAAATCTGAAGGCAAATGATGATTGGTTTGGTTTACGGCATATCAACCCTTTTCAAGTCATTTAACGCCGAAACAATTCATTTTGATAAACTTGTCAGAAATTTGCTTTAGTTGGAAGAGGTACATTTATTGTAAAACAATTTTTATTAGAATCTACACTTAGTTATAGCAGCCAACCTTTATCAATTAGTTCATATTGCAATATTAATATATCTTATTTTCTCTTAGTATCTATCTGTGTTTCCCCAAAAATAAGACCTAGCGTGATTTTTCAGGATGATCTTAAAATAAGCCCTAGTTGAGAGCAGCAGACAGATGAAAGAAATAAGTATTCTTCACAATCATATCATGCAATGCAAACACTCGACATCCCCCAAAAATAAACCCTATTGTTTTATTTCAGAGTGAAAATTCATATAAGCCCTGTCTTATTTTTTTGGAAACACGGCAGCAATATATCTAATGACAACCTACTCGACTGAGACAAAGTAAGAATTTAGACTGCTCATGCCATCATTTCTTTCTGTGAACATCATATTAACTCGACTTTATAATTAAAAAGACATGCTGCATCTGGTATTTCAAAAAGTTTATAAAGGATATATATATATTTATCAACAACTCCGCACAAGCAGGATGTGACACAAGGTCAATTTCTTAAGCAGTGTTCAACAGGTTTGAGTTCAGAGTTTTCCTTTTCTTAGACAGTTCACCAAGCTGAGGATAAAGAGCTCAGTCTGCTCTATTATTTACCCATAGCCAAAGAGAGAATAGTTGGATGCATACCTTTCCCAAGGGAATTAGTGCTATGTGAGATGTAAACTGCCTAGTCCAGGATTTGAAATTGGGTTGACTAGTCTATTTCCAATGACTAACCATAACACCAAGCACCTCCATATATTTTATTTTTATAAAGTATATACATTAGATTAGATTGGGGAAGCATTTGAGTCAATTAAAAAAGAAAAAGAAAGAAAAAAAGAAAAAAAGAAAGAAAAAAAGAAAGAAAGAAAAAAAAGAAAAAAAAGGAGGAAAAAAAAGGAAAAAAAAAAAGAGAAAAGGAAAAGAAAAAAAAGGAAGCATAATTTACCAAAACTTCTTTGACGTTGTTGATAAATTTCTCCAACTGGGAATGTAGTGATGAGAGCAAGCATTCACGTTGTTCATCCTGCCCCTTAAGACAGGTGAGGATCAGAGACAGGAATGGTTGGTGCCCCAATAGTGACTTACTGAAAACACACACAAACAAGGAAAATTTGGAGAAAATAATAACAAGTGAATAAAGAAAATAATATATTGCTTATAGAGAAAGTCGTGATAGAATAAATATTTTTGGTTAAAGTTCCTCAAGAAGTTGGATGACTTTCTTGAACATTTCTTTTTAAAAAAGAAATCATTTCTAAATAATGGTTTTGGATATTAGTTAGCTTTCTTGCAAAAATAGACATAAATTTTGACAATTCATTGGGGAGAAAAACAAAACAAAAAAACAACAAAAACAAACACTATTTCAACATTTGTTTTTCTTTTTAGGGATAAAAAATGTTGGTCTCACTATATATAATTGATGATTGTAAAGTAACTCCCTTTCCGAATTAAAAAATCTTATAATTTATTTCTGAATCATTATTTTTACAAAATATGAGAAGAACACACACAACATGGAGTTTTATTTAAAATTCTATATGGGCTCCAGTATTCGATTCCAACCTCTCAAGTAGCTTGGGAATCGCATCAACTGATCTTCCCAGGAACAGTCAGAAGGTGTTAAATCAGGGTTTCCAGCTGGCCACACATGCAAACCACTTCTACCCATTTAATTGTCATATATTAAGGAACATACATTAAAGAATTGAGAAAAATGTAACTACATATAATAAATTATAAATAGTTTAAAATAGGGAGTTAATTTTCAATCACCCTGTATATTAAGGAACATACATTAAAGAATTGAGAAAAATGTAACTACATATAATAAATTATAAATAGTTTAAAATACATTTCAATCACTCTGTATAATTGATGATTGGGAACTTTGAGAGAAATTAATAAACTAATCCTATTAAAAAAAAAAAATTTAAAAAAACAACAACAACAAAAAAAAACGGTTCTTGTGATTATAGCCACAAGGAAAACCAGGAAGATTTCAAGATTTTCAAATATTGATTAATTTTGAGTTGAGATCCTTTCAAACAAATTCTATTTCAGCAGACATCTCGGATTTGTCTGTAGAGTAAAGACTGAGTCAGAATCAAAAATATCAAATAAACTTTAAGTTCATTAAATCTAAATGCAAAATGTATACAAACTTAAAAAATAAAAAATTTAAAAAAAACACACACAAAAAAAATTAAATAAATAGTATCTTATCCATTATTTTCATTAGAATAAGAGAAACATTAATCAAAAATAAAATAAAATAAATTACCTTCTTTGATTTTTCTCTTTATCGTACTTAGTTTTTGAAAGAAGGTTGTTGCTACTATCAAGTACCTGGCCAGCTAGCTTAAGTAATCGCCCCTGGACAGTGGAAGGAAGTCGGGAAATTAATGGTGCAACCAACCATACACTGTCTTTTTCAGACTCAGGCCTGAAAATAAAGAGAGATATAAAACAAAGTCAAAACAAGGACAAAATAAGAAAATAAAAACATAATGAACTTTATAGAAAAAAAAATAATCAAGAGGTACATGAAAAGTACATCATAAGATACATTTATTATTAGCAAGTAGCTGGTCCATAATCACGATACCCATGGTATTTAAGGCCTTTTTATTCACAAATAAATTTGCTCTGTTTTATAATAATTAAACATTGAGCTCTCATACGGAACCTGAACTCTACAACAAACTACTGTTAGAGAATAGGACCAGCCTAGAATCACCTTGTACCAAGAAACTTGGTACCCCAACAAAGAATATATATATATATATATATATAATATATATATATATATATATATATTAAATGCTCTTATCAATTAAAAGGAAAAAGATACTTAAAGTTGAATTTGAAGATTAAAAATTGAATCACTATAAGCTACTTGCAGTGAAAATATGAATTTGTTCGAATCAATACAACTGCATGTTTTAACACAAAAATATCATAAAATGTGTTCTTAATAACAATTAAGTTCATTTCAAATAATGCACAAGGGAGGTTACTCTCATTTATGTAGCTAATGTTCAGATTACCGAAATTTCTTTGTAAGCAGTGAGGTTACACAAAAATGCAAGAAAGTAATTAAATTGTCCGTACTTAGCATTCTGTTGTTGCTGTTGCTGTTGCTGCTGCAGAAGCTGTGTCTGAATCTGCTGAAGCAGTTGTCTTGGTGAGTTGGGGTTGGACAGGAACTCAGTCTGTTGGTGGAATAAGTCAAGAGTACCCTTGGCAATGCAATCAAGAATTGCATTTGTTTCCTGCAGCACAAATAGATACATTCATTTATTATAGAAACTGTTCACTAAGAATTGTAGAATTAACATCATACTCACCTTCACAGGAAGGCTGTGACTAGCGTCCAGTAAAAAAAAAAAAAAAGAAAGAAAAAAAAAGAAAAAGAAAAGAAGACTGTAACCAAATACAATCTCTGTAATGACTACCAGAACACAGTCATGTGTTGGGTATATATGGATATCAACATTAAAGCCAGCAGCCAATGAGAACCCTGTCGAAGGTACACAGTGGAATATCCCAACCAGCTGTTTAAACAACCTACCAACTTACTCTGTATTCTCAGTACAGATTTATCTGGCAACACAGCTGAATACTGATCACCTTATATAAATTTCAACAATAATAAGAAGCACAATCAAACAGCATTTGCAAATAAACTGATTGTTGATAACATTTTTTTTTTAAATTGAATCAGAATGTATGTGTGCTTATTACTAGATTATTATTATGATTATTTAGTAAAGTAATAGTTTAATAATAAAAAAAGAAAAAGAAATGAAAAATGAGAGAGCTACAGATGAGTAATTTTTTTTTTTAACTAAATAAAAACATCCAAAAGAGAAGAAATAAGAAGAAGGTATTTTGATCAAGTCTCCAATAAGCACACCAAATCACCCCAGTATTGAAAATGTCACTGTTGTTTGTTACTGCCAGCTTACACTTCTGATTATTTGTAAACAAATTGCTTTAAACTTCTGAGTAAAATCAGAAAGTATGATTTTTTTTTTAAATGTTAAAACTTGATATTTTTCACAAATGCTAACAACAATAACATAAAATAACTCATTTTTTTCTTATTAAAATCAATATTGAAATTACAGTGAAATTCTAATGTCAGATACAATATAAGTGCAAAAATTGTCTGTTGGTTTGTTTAGAAATAACCAAAAGTGGAAGCTGGCGGTAACAAGCAAAAGTAACCTTTTCATAACTAAAGTGATTTGGGGTGCTTATTGGAGACTTGATCCATGTTTATTTTAAGGAAAATTGAAATTTGAGCAATTCTCAACAGCACACAAATGTTTTACTATTTCTCTGAATTTGTTATCTGTACAACGTTTCCGCGAGTCCGACAAGAAATACCTGAAGAAGGCCGGAGGGCATATCGGTAGAAACGTTGTACAGATAACAATGAAGATGAGAACGATAGTCTGAATAATGCAGATAATACTAAATATGTTTTAATATAAGAATAATGCAATCATTTCACTTTGTTACACATACAAATTTACAAAAAAATAAAAATAAAAATAAATAAATAAAAAACTTCATACTATTGTTTAAAAAAAACATCATTTAAGTATAAAAGTTTAAGTATCTTTTTCTTATAGTCATCAATAGAATGAAATGAATTTCCAACTCGTTTTGCCAAGAAATAGGACACTGACAGAATCATAGCAATTGACATTTGAAATGCAAATGACATCTTAACATGGAATCTGGTCAGATTTCAGATGATCCTTTTTCTTATTTTATTCTTTCACTTCTTTGTCAACATGAAACAGGAAAAAGAAAATTAGCACAAACAACAACAAAAAGCACAAAACAAAAAAAAACAAAACTTGTTAATCAGAAGTGGAATGGAATGATCCATATTGACATTTAAAATTATTTTCATTAACACTTATGAGAAAATAGAAGTTCTTTATAATCCCATTTCAGCAAATTTATCTTATTATAATTGAGTCTGTAACCGAAACTACATCACTGCTTATGTCACAATACCTCAGGAATTGAGTAAGTTTATCAATGAGTATTTAATTCATAGTCAAAATCATTAATACATGGAATAAATCTTATTTATCAACAATGTCTCTATGAAAATTTGATTTAGATTTACCTCAAAACTGCCCATGTTATTAGTGCGTTTAAAATCCTGAAATGTGTTTTATATATCACTAAGAAATAAAGCTTTACATAATATACGGTGCAGTTAATTTGCATACTGGTTTTAACAAAACTGATTTTAATAAATAATTACTTGGTGTTATTGATCTCTAATATTATTGTTTTATTCTCCTATGTATTAAAATCAACAGTATGAATGATCTTATATAAAGACCAATTAAAATATAATTAAAATAAGTGTAATCTTTTTATATGAGATCTTATTTGATTTCATTAGTCTTTCTAATTTAATATATTTCATTAAAACTTAGATACTTACGCCCGGTGGAGGGTGCATTCTATTTGCTAGTTTCTTTAAATGATTCTTCAGAAGAAAATTCTCTGGAGTTAATTGGATTCAACTCTCAAAGCAGAGAAGAAGAAAAATAGGGGGGGGGGGGGTAGCCAACAAATACTTACTGCTTGTGAAGTAGACTGCTTGAACATAAGTTGTAATTCTAACCATGACACCCGTAATGACCACTGGTCAAGAGTCTGGAAAAAAAGAAAAGCATAAATTTTACATGTCTTTCTACATAGGTTTGTGAATTGTATCAAAAATGTGTTTATTTGTTTTCTTAAAAGGCATTTGTTTGTTTAAATCTTAACATCTTGTATTGTTATAGTGCCCACGTGGCACTGCACTGACAAACCACTCCTGAACTGCATGAATCATACAAACTTTGTTTACATTTATTTTAAAAGGAAGTTAGAAATCATTTTAATTTAAAGGAAGAAAAATAATCCATTCTTGGATTGTTCATTTCCATTTTGTAATCTCCTCCCCCCATTCCCCATAAGATTTCTTATAAAACTGTGAGTCCCTCCTCCTACTTATTTCTACTGCTATTCTGATTAAAAAGAACCACGAAAACATATCACTACTCTATACCTGATGATAGCACTAAATAGTGCCGAAAGTATTCTTGATAGAACCTTCAGTGGATTCATTCACCAAATACACACACATTTAAAAAAACCTGGCCAGACAATTGGAAAAGATTAAAAAGAAACTCGTCAGACATGAAATGTCTGTCGCGTGCAAACAAATGTATATAATTTTGTAATATGTATATTCAACATAAAATTCTGCAACACATGAACCTATTGAGCTACTCCCTCCATATTTTCCTTTCAAAAAACGTCTGATAAACATTTTTATTAATGATTACTTATTCAACAATCCAATAAATGAATTAATGACTGCTTGGTCTGTTAGCTTTGGAGAGTTTATATCAAGAAATGAAAGGAAGCGCGTGGTGTAATGGTTAAAGTCATGGGAAATGGACTCGTCGCCCCGAGTTCAAATCCTGGACGTGGTATTTGCATTTCACTTAGCGCTAATACCCTTGGGAAAGGTATGAATCCTACTCTCCCTCCAGCTATGGGTAAATAGTAAGGCAGACTGGGCTCTTTAACCTTGGTTAGGCAACCAGTCTAGAAGGAAAACTCTGAATTCAAACCTGTTAAACTCTGCTTAAGAAATTGACCTTGTGTCGCATCCTGCTCGTGCGGAGGTTGGTGTGTGTGTGTGTGTGTGTGTGTGTGTGTGTGTATATATATATATATATATATATATATATATATATATATATATATATATCAAGAAATGATCTTTTTATATAAACGTGAGGGATTTGTTTCATGTCAAACTGGCTGATCTTTTTTCAACATTCCGCAACATCATTGAAGCATATTTTGTGTTTTACTCAGTAAATTATCACTGCTAGTTTAAACCCATTATATCACTACTGGATGCCCATAAAAAATCCCAACATATAAAAACCTTGTGTTAATCTGGAGGGAGGCTAGGAAAATAATTTTTCTTTATATATATATATATATATATATATATATATAATATTATATATAGAGAGAGAGAGAGAGAGAGAGAGAGAGAAGAGAGAGAGAGAGAGAGAGAGATAAAAGGGTATGAAAACACACAATGTTGTTAAAATGGATATATTTTTATATCAGTTTCATTGCTAATATTGACAATATTTCGATTTATAAAATCATCATCAGAGCAGATTCGAAATATTGTCATATTAGCAATGAAAACTGATATAAAAAATATATTCATTTTAACAACACTGTGTTGTTTTCATACCCTTTATCTATACATATACCGTCAGATTCATTTCTTTACTCCTACTTATATATATATATATATATATATATATATATAGTAAAGTCGTCGGAGTGGCCTAACAATGGAATCAGCATTCATGGGAGTCTATTCCCTTTTACTAGCACCACCTAAGGAGATTAACTTGTGTCTGAGGGTGGACGCGCCCACACCTACAACTCAGCTCCTACTTTACCACACAGATCCCTGAACTACTCACGCTGAGTTGGCGAGGGCCAGTAATCGATGTGATAGCCTTAGAATGAAACAATTTTATATGTATTCAGAAATCCTACCTATAAATATATCACAGGCTGCATAGACAGCTAGTAAATAAGTAACTTTTACTTAAAAAATTAATATCAATATGATAATGAATACATCAAATAATATCATTCACCAAGCAGAATCAAATAAATTAATATTCATAATTGTCTAAACAAATAGTCATTATATAATTATCATCATATGAGGTCCAATGTCAATAATAATTTTTGACAGATCAGAAAGTTGCACGGATACTTTCTATTTTGCCCCAGGGTGACCTGCAACTGAAAAAAGACAGAACATAATATTCTTTCACCATTTTGATAGTGGGTTAATAGTTCATGTAAAAAAGCCAGGAATTCTTCTTTGGAATTGGTTTTTACCTGAAGAATCCTATTTATCACTTGTTTGTTATCTGGTTCGGTGCCCTTCTACTTGATTTGGGATGCCATTTGGGTAGCAAATCATCTGGAGTAACTGGAGAGCCTGAAAAATACACACACACAAAAAAAATATTTAAATAAATATCAAAGGGGTAAAAAAAAATAAGAAAAAAATAAAAAAAAGAATCACCCATTGCTGCATTATGACTTTTGTTCTTTTAAAAAAATTTTTGTACAATTCTGGTTGCCATTTTAAGCGTTTAGTTAATGTAGCCGTAATTATTAGGGTCTACCAGAATTTGAGATTAAAAAATAAAGCTGTGTTCGGATTTCTAGAGAAAGAGAGGAAAAAGAAAATAGAGAGCAAGGTTTAAATTTGGAAGAGTAAACACACAACGGTAAACTTGACGCAAGGAAATGACCCGGAAGGGGATTTGAAAGTAAAACCAGAAGTTCCGTGTGGTTGACCGGAAGCGGAAGTGACGAGTGACGAGTTAACGGAAGAAGATCGTCCTCTTTTTTCCTTCGACACTGGTGGGAGTCAGACCTGCTTATGGGTCCCCGGACGGGCCTGGACACATAGCAGTAGTGGATAATGATTTACGACAGCAAGTAATTTAACCATACCCTCTCCTCTCTTTCTCTCTGTCTGTCTTTCGTTCTCTCTCACTGAGGAAGAGCACATGAGCCTGGGAATAACATACTTGTGACTACACAAACTGTGTTGTTTCTCTACTCACAACGACTACTACTAAAACTTGATTTGGCCCATACTACATATATCGTTCCAGAGTTTGCCACAAATACACTTTGGTACTGTGACCATACTGTTATGCTACAGTTAATCTGTTGGTAAATCCAACATCTTTGGTTAGATTAGGTGGCTTTATAAGTACCTTTCATATCCCAAGAAAATTAAAATGCTTTCAGTGAAAGTTTGGTATAAAAATTCTGAAAGGAAAAACCATAAACTCAAAGAAAGGAGCGGCTCAGGACTTACTTGTTTATTGGAAAGTTCAGGTCCATTAACATGTCTTCTCGGAACAATGCCTGTGGATCTTTGAGAATTTTCTCACGTACCATTTTGACAGCACATTTCCTTTAGTGCATGTTGGCAAAGTCACTCAGACCAGCACTTTCAATTCTTTTGCTGGATTTGGAGCACTAAAAAAAATAAAAATTAAAATTAAATAAAATAAAAAAAAAACAAAAAACAAAAATAAATAAATAAATAAAAATAAATCAGAAACTTGCTGGATATTTATTAAGTGAGTTTATAAAATCTTAAGTATCTATAATTTGTTTTTGATTAATTTAGCAAAAAGAGGAAACTACAGTTTTATTGAATCTTAATAAGATTGCAAAAGAGATCAAAGAATCCTGGGAATTAAGTTGACCTATTCAACTCAACCATCTTATTTAAAAAAAAAAAAAAAAAAATGATATAATGAATATGTAAATACCATGGTACCCCCTTACTATAATCTGATTGGACAGTGTCATGTATAAATAGTCGACACTGTGTGGTTCTCTACCTAATGCCCACAGCTAACTTTACTCGCTTAGACAACACCACGACTGCTCGGAGAAGGGAGTACTATTCAATGTACCCCATTACTACTGCGATATCCCTTAACCCGGATATATCAATAAAAATAAATAATGCTGGTAGATTTGACTGTCAGAATTCAAATTTTATACTAGCAAGAATAAGTTTTTTCTAATGGATTTTTCTTAGTCTTACAGTTTTAATTTCTGACATGATATCATAGAGAAAAATGGATATAGACTGTCTCACTACCTGAAGGATAGTGTTCATACCTTACACCTTGGATTATCAGAAAGTTTGTAAAGCCACAAGATGCAGAAATTTTTTAAAAAACAACATAGATGAGAAATATTTCATCACAGCTCATCTGATTAAGACGTCATCTAAGTTGACCTATTAATTCAACCATCTTATTAAAATAAATAAATAAATAAATAATGCTGGTAGATTTGACTGTCAGAATTCAACTAGCAAGAATAAGTTTTTCCTATAGATTTTTCTTAGTCTTACAGTTTTAATTTCTGACATGAAATTCTAAAGAAACAGAAAAATGGATGCAGACTTGTCCCACCACCTGAAGGATAGTGTTCATACCCTGCACTTCAGATTATCAGAAAGTTTGTAAAGCCCGATACATGCAGAGATTAAAACAACAACATTGATGAGAAAATATTTCATCACAGCTCATCTGATAAAGACGCAATAGAATATAATGACAAAACAAGAGGTCAGCAGTATTTACAAAACCAAACCTTTATCAGCTGACAGAGACCTGCATTAGCAATGACATCGGTGACACAGAAAAATGTTTGCCTGATACAACAGAAAAAATGTGGGGGTTCCAAAAATTCCGACCCGGACATCCAAAATGCTGACCATCGTCAAAAGAAGACAAAATTGACAATGACTCAAAAGAGACTCGTCTCACTTTAATGGAGAATTACTATTGGTTGGTTTAAAAGATAGAGAAGTAATCAAAATACCAACAAAAAAAGACCCAGTCTCTACTGTATAATTCAAAAATTAATAACCTTTGTTCTTCTTTAAAAAATTATATCTGTTAAAATATTTTAAACCTGAAAAATTATGAAATAGCAGAGGTGGTCAGTACTATATAATCTCAGTTCTAATTAGTGATCATCTTCCATACATTAATCATTTGTTGTTCTCTTTTTTGTCAAAAATGTATGAAAATAAACATCTTTCTTTCTTAAGCACTCTCGTTCGACAAAAAACATCTATATATATAAAAGGAAGTTTGTATGTACGTGTCGACGTATTACGTCCAAAATGGGAGTCACTCAGATTCGAAATCTTGCATACCCCTTAATATCCTTCTAACTAGAAACACCTCAAATTTGATTATTGATTTTTATTGATTAAGGGATATAATTAATTAATTCAATCAAAATCAACCAATTTGTGGAACTGTCCGTATACCAGCTGCTGCTGATAATAAATATATTGTTCACTGCCTACTTTCTATTATAGCTATACCAGCAGTTTAGTTTAATTTTAGTGAAAAAAATCGCAGTCTAAGCCATTCAGCTCGGAATCTCTTGCCTATTTATGCTCCAATCTTTATATATAGTCCGGTCATGGATCGGGTACTTTTGCTAGTTGTGTATATAATAATAAAGAAAAGGACAATAATACAAGTCATCCAAATAAAACCTGATATTCTCCATAGAATTTGTGAACACTCACCCCAACAAGTCAAACTCTATATCATCATCCTTCAGGCCACCTAATAGATTTCCAATGATGTCTCCAGTCTTCTGTCCAGTTGTGCTGGCATTGGAGCTGCTACTACAAGCACCTGCCTTTGCTTTTGATTCATCATTGCACGAGTCCCCTAAAGGAGGAAAAACAAAAACTTTATCACAATATTACTTCAATATTCATTTGAAATTAAAAAAAAATGGGGGAGGGGGTCTTAATATTGCAAATTCGCTAAGCAAAGAAATGGATTTCAAACTAGAACAAATAGAAGTTATATCCAAATAGGTCAATACTGAAATAGCAAAACCATCAATCCTCATAGCGGTCATCGTTAATATCATCATGGTAGCATTCCCAGTTGATTTTTTTTATTTGAGGTTATTGTTATTTAATCACGTTAGTTATATAGAGCTTTGTAAATGGAATTCAGAACTGGTTAAATTATACAAATATCCCCAGTGGTTCAAAAGTTATGATAATTTAAAGCCCCGAAATTGGGGGTACAAAAGTGGACATGATTTTATTTTTAAAAAATGTCAAATCACGGACTAATTGAAAATCAAAAATTTAGTAATTTCATCACCATTTCTTTATTTTTGGAACAATTTTGATAAAACTATGCATTCTTATGTAAAATTGTATGTTCTTTCTGATTCTGCACTTAAATTTTATGTAGCTCCATGCAAGAACCCATTATTGGGGGAATAAAAAGTAGGGATATCAAGATTTTTTTTTAAAGTTTACCACAAGATAATTCAACATTTTCATTTTAATACAGCATATATACACATATATAGTATTAATTTATATAAATAACATCATTTTGAACTTAAAAATAACTTTTTAAATACCTGCTAGGTTGTATTACATACAAGAAATATAATAACTTAGTTTTATTTAACAAAGTCTGCATGTAGCATGTACAACTTTGTTTAAAAATAATACCGTTTTAACAAGCTGTAAAAAATAATGCAAATAACACATAAGTTACATATTTAGAAAGATTATTTTATTTTATTTTCAACTATATAAATATTTTTAAAATTGGACCAGAAATAAGTGATGAATTACTATTTAAACTTGTATGGTCTGGATAAACAATGCCTAGCTGAGAGTTGGTTTCACTCCCAAAGGTCGGAAAAGAAAAAAAAAAATTCTGCTTGTAGTTAAAAGTATCTCCTATTTAAGTGTAACATTTCAAGAATATTGATAAAGATTAACCACTTTGATTTTACAAAAAAATAACAGAAAATTTGACTGTGGAACAAAATTTGTATATAATGTTTTTGGCCGCTTGAAGCAAAAATACTGTTTTAACTCGCTGTAAAAAAAAAAAAAAACTTTTTCTTTTTTTCTTCTTTTTTTTCTCTCTTTACCCAGAATTTAATTTTTCTATAAACTTTTTAATTACATTACACACCCTCCTCACCAGACAAAATCCATGGGGTTACCAGTTCAGTCGCTGACGATCCTACTATGAAACAGGTAGTACTGGGTTACATAGTACCAGTAGCACATTGAGTGATCTGACTTGCTTATTATTTTAAACTGAAATAATCTTAGTATTATTCGGACTATTATCCTCATCTTCATTGTTATCTGTACAATGTTTTGGCCGATGTGCCCTCTGGCCTTCTTCAGGTATTTCTTGTTGGAAACAGTTCCCGAGTCCAACAAGAAATACCTGAAGAAGGCCGGAGGGCACATCGACCGAAACATTGTACAGATAACAATGAAGATGAGGACAATAGTCCGAATAATACAAATAATACTAATCACCAAGCCTCATCTCAAAAATTCAGATAAATGAAATAATCTTATTGAAGATGTTAATTTTATCAAAAGGTAAGAAAGGTGTGAACTTACTGAGGTAGAGCATTCCCTTAAGTACTCCGAGGACTGGAGCTACCATCAAACTGTCGTGAGTTGCAGCCAGTAAGTGTCTGTCACATGAAGCCTTCACACCACATCCATTTCTTCCATTTAATGAATGGAATCCTGGGTGATGTGATGTCTTGAATAGTCGCAACAATAAGTGACAAGTTAAGCGAGCTCCAGATTCCGCATCTTGTGCTCCATGCTCTGCAAGAAATAAAAAAAAAACAATTAGAAAGTGAAAAAAACAAAAACAAAACAAAACAAAACAAAAAACAATTCTGTTGGGGGCGGGGGCACGAAATGACTAGGATTTTGCCCACGTGGTGATGAGCAATTCAATTTTTTCTTCCTTTCTTCTTCCTCAAATGACAATATTTTGTCAACAAAAATTACATCAAACCTACATCTTGAAATAATTAATAACTAGCAGGACCTGTGGATAGAGTATGATAAACTAATTATTACAATGTTTGTTATGTTTACTTAAGAGCTATTGCTAAATAGTTCAATATGTAAAAAGGATGATAATCTTGATCTAACTCTTTCTTAATCTTTTTTTCTTTCTTTCCTTCTTTTTATTATGTATATACACACATATATGTTTTGTTAAACTCAACGGACAATTC
>CM042156.1:31848916-31966416 GCA_023376005.1 Doryteuthis pealeii
GAGAGATAAAATTGCTTCCTCCCACAATTTCCCGACAAAGAGAACTTTTTTTTTTTGCAGTTTCGGATAATATTCTGCTGCAAGAGGATTTGGGCTATCTTTTATTTGTCTTTTTTCTTCTAGATTCTTTAAATTCCATAATGCTGTTTAACGAGAGAAAAGTTGGCTTTAAAATTTAACGCCAGAAGCTTGTGTGATATAATATATATATATATATATATATATCTTATATATGTAATATATGTTGTGAGAGTGAAAATAAATGAAAATGAATCTGACAAATATATATATCTTTGGAATGGATTATAATTTATATATTTGTCAACACGTGTTTCAATCAAAATTCGTTTACACACAGAGTATTCTATTTAAAATTGGTTTTAAAGTATAAATAATTGGGAATAAAATATTCAGACTATGCAAACGAGATATCTTCAGGACAGAGTTTTTTTCTATTAAATTTTATTTCATTTCATACTTAGAATAATTTGAATAGAATACTCTGGTGTGTAAACGAATTTTGATCGATTCACATGTTGAGTGAGAAATTCTTGGGTGTGCGTCCAAATGACTGGGTGAATGCTGTCAAAGAACAGAGCAGAAGACGATCAGCTTGACAAAATACAAAAGCTTTGTATTCTAGCCTAATCCTAATGTCTTTACGTCTTATTCCAGTCCTGTTCAAGAGTTGCATACATTTTACTAATCTCCCCCAAATGATAGCCTTTGTTAAATGTAATTTAAGACATTTAGAAGTCTTTGATTTCAGGGAATAAAGGTTAACTTTAAATGAAAAGGCCATTTTTAGTCAAATCCCTTATTAGGAATGGAGCTCTGGACTTAGAAAATTCTAACGAGGATTTAAGAGTTAAAAGAGATTTTGAAATTGATCTCAGTGAATTTGAAGAAAAAAAACAAACTGTATTCACAGGAAATTCATTTATGTAAATTAATTTATTATCAGCTTAGATTTGAGCTCTCGCCTTAGGGATTTGAAATATCCTTGTATAATCTATGGGCATGCATTGTGGATTATACAGAGGATATAGATTGTCCAAATAGAATCATCCAACTTACTAAGCCGATTGGAATACTTTTACATATACATATACAACACATAATATATATATATATATATATATATATATATATATGTAAAAGTATTCCACCGGCATGCCATTAGCAGATGCACACTTTGAGCTCTTCTAGTTACCGTTAACATATTACTATTGTATGGTATTTATTAGTTTAAAATTCTGCTTACTCATAGCTGCTGACAGCGAGGGTTATAGGAATCCAGACTGATGAAAAATCAGTTGGGTTCGCCTCCCAGCTAGAAGTTAGTTGCTAAGTCTAGCACTGATGAGACGTGAACTGTCATAAACATGGTGGTCCTGTGGTTGCCTGTTATATAATATATATATATAATATATTGAGTTAAGAAAAGGTGGAATGAAAACATTCACAGCCCAATGGCTGTTAAAGAAGAAAACAATTTATAATATAATCATAGTGATACTGATCAATATTTCGGATTTTACAAAAATCATCATCAGAGGCTCATTCACTCGTAAGTTGTTTAGGTTCGGAGGGAAAGTCAAAGTCAGTTTACAAAACGAAAACCTTAATATGCAAAAAAGGAACGCAAGACGTTACAGGATAGTTCACCAACGTAGGCATTCGCCGCCATATATATAGTCGGTCATGGTTCATATGTATTAACCTTTTGTCATCCAAATGTAGCGGATTTTGAAGATGTTGGGCAAAACAATATATATATAATATATATATATATATAAAGCTGTAAATATAAACAGGAACATATTAAGGAAGAAAAAAAAAAAGGCTAGGTTGATTTGCAAAATCTGATGGTAACAAAGCTTTAATGAAATGTTTATTATCCTGAGGATAAAGTTTTCTTAGATTTCCTATCATCGTTGTGTACAAACAATTTTGCAGAGAAAAACATTCCTATTTTGGTTATTTGTCATGTATGTTTTGTTTTAACTAAATTTTGATTGAAACTGTTAGCTAAAATGTTAAGCTGAAATTAATTCTATTTAAATAATATCTTCTAAATTATAAAATATTTACATCTATGTTAGTGATGATGTTTATTTGATTATGTATATATATAATTATTATATTCAAATAAAAAACTTAAGAACTTGTCAGTAATTGTAGTGGGAAAGGGAGGGGAGAGAGAGACATATTATATATAATATATATAGTATATAATATACCCAGCGTGTTGGTTAAATCTCGCGTGAGAAAAAACCAGCAAATAGTTTTTGATTGTTAAAAATTACTCAAACATCAACGGGGTGATAAAAAAATTTTTGGAAAAAAGAAAAGACCAAGCTACTCGTACGCAACAAAAGTAATCTATAGTACATATTTGGCCAAAAGAAAAAACAATTTATAATCGTATAGTATAGTAATATAAGGATATTATATATTATAATTCATATAGACCGTTAGTGAGAATAAGTAATAGTAAAAAGTGTCAATACCTGATCTTAGCCCTGAAGAGCAGTTAAGCGAAACTATAGGCATCAGTAGAAACTATAAACAATCAGCCAGCTTTAAAGTCTAAAAGTCACTTAAAGCCCAAGTCCTAAGTTTCAGATGTATATTTCGAAGAGGAAAAGTTATACAGGATCAAACATTTATTAATTTGCAAATGAGAAATACAAAGAAAAAAAACTGACAGAAAGAAGAACACACAAAAATGGCATGAAAAAAACAAACAAAAAAATAAAAAATATAACCATATAATCAGCATCAACTTCTATGTAAGAAAAATTAATAATTTGCTTTAATTGATTGTTTTCAGATATAAAATCTGTGATATTGATGGAATTAACTAGAATCAAAAAAAATATCTGAATTATGAATTGAAAAAGAAACTTGAAAACTTTCAAATTTAGCTTAAAATTGATATTTCACGTTTTTGATTATGTTTGAAGATATGGGAGAAACTCTTGAAAAGGTGTAAAGAGTTGTAATTATCAATCAGCATCATTTTTAAATATGTGTGGATTGGATCTTATGAATTTAGCCTAGGGTAACTTGCAATGGTGGTAATGGTTATTGGAAGCTAGGCTAACACATCTTATTATATGGAGATTGTGGGTTTTGTATGTCTGTAAACGAACTATATACTTTCAATTCACAATTCCCTTTGTTATTTACATCACATCCTCCATGATTTATTTTTTTTAAAACCTCAATATTAGTAAAATTGTTTTACAGTCATTAAGACTGTTAGAATATCTACATACTAATAACATGCAATTATATTTATATATTCCAACGAAATATGCGGTTTACAGTGTGAATGGGAGCGCTAATTTGCACTATTTGATCTTAAATACTTTGATTTTCAGATAAATATATTAATTAGTATTACTTGAATTTCTAATTGTGGATTTTATTTAATAAATATTGAGTAAAAATCTCAGGCTAAATCTTAACAGAAATCTATTAACATAAAGAAATAACTGTAATATTTATTCTTTTGCTTCCTATTTAACTAATAGTTTAAATTAGGGAATTTACCCATGAAAGACAGGAGTAAGGGAAAATGGTAGAAAGTTTGTAGTGTTCAAAGTTGTTCTATTTCCGAATTATACCCCTTCTGTTCAGTATATTTTTATCTGAATTCATATTCAGTTTCATTTAGCCTTCTAATTTAACATGATAGTTTATTATATTAAACTTAAATACTTGCCACCTGGGAGGGTGCATTATTTGCTAAGTTATGTGCTAATGAATTCATTTCTGCACTCGGTGTCTGCATATTCTGACTTGATTAGCAATCTGTTGTAAAGTATTTTTATGGTACCACAAACCCTTATTTGATGTACTAGTATACTAAAATTTCTTCAGTATATCAAGTAATACGACATGAAATATCAACAGTATGATAGAGTTATTTTTATGTTTAGAATTTTCAATATTTTCTCCACATTTCATTTGATTTTATGCCTAAAATTATGAGATTTCTTAAATATGGATTGCAAAGATGATGAAAAGACTTTATCAATAGAACATTCAGCCCATTTTACAAGTAGGAGGATTTATACAGGGTGTGATTGAAAGTAACTCCCTATTTTAAACTATTCAGTCATTTTTATATGCAGTTACTTTTCTCAATGTTTTTAATGTATAAATTCCTTATATACAGGTGATTAAAAAGTATTCCCTATTTTAAAATATTTATAATTTTTTTTATATGTAGTTAATTTTTCTCAATCTTTAATGTATTGTTCTTAATATATCAGAGTGATTTGAAAAGAACTCCTAATTTTAAACTATTAAATATTTTTTTATATGCAGTTACATTTTTCTCATTCTTAAATTATATTCTTAACTATACATGGGGATTGAAAAGTAACGTCCTATTTTAAACTATTTATACATTTTTTTTTCTATGCAGTTACAATGTTTCTCAATTCTTTACTGTCTGTTCCATTAAATATATGGCAATTACTGTATTGCCGGCATAAAAGACGCACCCCATTTAGCAGGACAGATTCAGGAAAAGTTTTTTAGTGTATTTAAGCATATATCAGATTGATTATTTCATTTTACGAATTCATTTTTAAAGCAACGGTAATAATAGAATAATACCAGCAATAAAAATAAGAAGTTTAGGGTAGGTAAAAGTACTGAGCGTAAGCTGGGTTAGTGAGCATCATAGAGAAGATTAGCCTAGGCTTACGGGAGGTCTCAAACTTCACTTATGATGTATAAAGATGCAGGTAATTTTTTGAGCCAAAATTTGGAAAAAAAGTGCATCCTATATGCCATCAAATATGGTAAATGTTTGTTTGTTGGTGTTTTTGTACATATTTTGCTATTGTTGTTCATGAATAGCTGAATCACTATTTTCCTGGGAGGGAGGATGGTAAGAAGCCCTGATTTAACAACCCCTGTGACTTTTTTCTTTGGGGTTGGTTGAAGGAGCAAGCCTAACTATGAAACAACAACTTTGAAGAACTTGAAGGACAAATACGAGAATTCATTTCTGCTATTCCACAAGAGTTCCTGGTAGATCAGGTGATGTGATTCCCAAGTGGCTTCAAGAGCTGGAGGTGAATTCTGGTGCAGATAGAATTTTAAATAAAACTCCATGTTATGTGTGTTCTTCTCATATTCATTTTATTGTAAAAATAATCATTCAGAAATAAATTATAAGATTTTTAAAATCGGGAGTAACTTTACAATCGTTAGTAGTAATGATAACTAGTAGTCATGACAATAAATGTAAGGTTTTTGTTTTAACTAAAGGACTATTATAACAATACACAAATCTTTTAGTTTTTATTCTTTATGAAAAGGATTTGTGTAGTAGGGTAGGATGATTTTTCACTTTTTAAAAATATCAAATTACATGAAACACCAAAAGTTGTGTATTTGTCTATTAAGTACCGATACTAAAAATTACATCTTGAGCTTGTACCAATTTTTGAGGAAATGGCATCAAAGATCGTACACAAAAATGCATTGAAAAATCCTCGGTTTTTAAAAATTTGGCCAAAAAATTGATCAGAAAATCTTTCAGTATTTAAATCAGGGAATGTTGTCATTTTATTTCATCAAAATTAAATTAAATGATGAAATTACACTAAAAGATCAAATTAAAATATGCCCCACCCCACATCATTGCAAAACTGAGTTCAAGATCTAATTTTTGGTATCAGTACTTATTAGACCAATACACAACTTTCAGTGTTTCATGTAATTTGATATAAAAAAAAGTGAAAAATCAACCTACCTTATTGTGTAGAAAACATCTTTTGCTACTAAAACCTAAAACCTCAGTACTAACCATTTATCACATAGGTATTTAATATCCAGTAACGTTTCTGATAGCAATCTGCTGTTTTACTACTAAGCTGAACCTGCAAGTCCACCACTTGAGAAATGATTTATACCTGAGCATATACGGTAACAACCAACAAAGGTAACCAAATCATTGAAAAAAAAGAAAGAAAGGTGACTCACCTTGAAGCTGGATTAAAGGGTGCTTGCGCCTGTTGAGCTTGTTGGGGCATGAAGCCAGTTGCTTGGGCTTGAGGGCCTTGCGCTTGCATTCCTTGTAGCATGGCAGGATTCTGAGCATTAGGATACGATTGACCAAAATTCTGTGACATCATTCCTCCAGATACAGGATCCATCACTGCTGCTGCCTGTTGCATAGGCATACTATTATAGGAAGGATAATTTTGATTGAGACCTGAAAAAATATTAAATTGAAATAATCAGATCATCACTGCCACAGACAAAAGCAATCTTACTTCCCTCAACCCTCAGACAAGCAACTTAAAAGATTTATTATAATGCAAATTTACATACCAAACATGAAAAACAAAATATGAAAAAATAAAAATAATTGCACCTTATTTTTTTCCACCATTTTAGTCATTTATTTATTAAATGTTATTATGTTTAATAAATTATAAATTTGGAAGAAAAAAATTAAAATTACCTTGAGAAGGGCAATATCTACATTAATTTTCCTGTTTTTAAAGTCTCAAAAGCACAAAAAAAATTTTAATTTTTATTTAATGAATTATCGGGTATTATAGCATGAATGAGTCCTGGCTTCCTGCCCTAAAAAACGCGGTGCCTGCTCAAAATCCAACCAGTGCTACTACTCGGTTGTATTTATTTAAAAATACATGATGTTTTTTTAAATAAAAAAATGAAAATACCGAAAAAAAAATTTTTTGAATTAAAAATGACGTGACATTTCTTTAATTAAAATAAAAAAGAATATCTAAATATTCTGATTTTTTATTTGTGTTTGTTTAATGTCTTACTTTTAATGCTTTCAAACACTAAAAAAAATCATTTGTCAATAAGAACACCTTCAAACCGCTAAACAAAAATATTTTAAAGAGGGGGTTAAATTTTTTTACATTTACTTGTCGAAAAAAGACCTGGTGGGGGGTAAAATATCACTTTTATATCGCATTAACTTTTCAGGAAAAACGCCTTCAAACAGCTAGGGAGTTCAATAATAGACACAGCTTAGCGTTTTTTAGGGCAGGATGCCAGGACACATTTATGCGATATGCACAGTGTTTTCTTTTAAGAAATGTAAAAATTATCCTCATAGATATAATCAATTAAAAGAATTATTTTGATTAATTAAGGTTAACACATAAAAGAAGCCCAAAAATGTTGACTCTTTTGCTATCTAAACAGATTTATTTTTCCAATCTAATTATTTGGTTTGATATCTATTATTATACTAAAGCTGAGCAAACCAATGATTGTTTCCTAAAGGCTTTTTCCCTATTTAGTTTAAAGACACAAAATACATGCCAAAATATTCCTTAGTTCTGGGATTGAGTTATTTTTTTTTTAAATATCTATTTTAATTGGTTCTAATTAGTTGTAATTTGCAATTAAGTCAAAAATTCACCCATCTCTTACTTCACATTTTGCCTGTCACTTACCTCCTCTCTATATATATTTTGACTAACTACTCCTTATATATTTTACTTACTCTGTGAGAGAAATGAGATTGGAGAGTGTGAGAGGGAGATTGAACTTTTCACTTTATTTGTATGTTACTTTTCATCAGCAGCCAGAAGCAAAGGTCTGGCTTATATATTGCAAATTCACTTTTTTCCTGATCACAATTATCTACCCAGAGCTCAATGGGTGACCCAACGGGTCATGTTTTTTCTAGTCTTGTGTTTTGCTTTTTTTAAGTTGTCTTTTTTGTTCATACCTTGTGCCTGAGTCATATGATGCAGTGTAGCCTGTGGATTCCCTGCTAATTGTTGATTGTAGTGGGCCTGGTCACCCACTTGCATTCCTCTTTGGAGCCTTGTTGGTGTACACGCAGTGTTTGTCGGATGAATTGATTACGTTGTTTCGACTGCAACATGTGCATGCTGGGTGAAAAGCCCTGCTGAGTGTTGTGCTGAATGTAACCCTGTGTGGCTGGCTGGCGTGCACGCAACATGGTGCGTAGTTCCTGCTTAGGACTGTTGTACTGTGAGGACCCGAACCTTGTTGCTGGACCACCTGGACCCAAAATAGAATAATCTACATTGACGCGATTTTTACAATAAATAAATAAAATAACACATTAAAAGTACTAGCAAATATATGCACCTTCCGGCTGCAAGTATTTAAGTTTTAATGTAATAAAATATCATATTAAATTAGAAAGGCTAATAAAACTAAATAAGAATGCAGATAAAAAGATTTGAAACAGAACAGAACAACTAGAACTTACTCTTCCATCATTGCTAAATTTTTCCTAATTTAACTATTTTAGTCAAAATAGGAAGTAAAGAATAAGATCACAGTTATTTTTCTTGTTAATGGACCTGGAACATGGCCTGTACTCCACCAAGAGCGGCGGCTAAATAGCTTCTACCTTTGCTGCCTTAAACGTATACTGGGCATCACCTGGAGGGACAGGATCACTAACACAGCAGTTCTAGAGAGAGCTCAACTCCCCAGCTTGTGTTCTCTACTGAGACAGTGTCGTCTCTGATGGATGGGTCTTGTTCGCCGGATGGATGATGGATGAATCCTGAAGGACATCCTCTATGCAGAGCTTTCGTCTGGTAAGAGACAGATTGGTCGCTCCCAGCTGCATTTCAAGGATGTCTGTGAGAATGATCTCAGGTGCTTTGGCATTGCCCCTTCCAGCTGGAAAAAATTTGGCTCAGGACCTCCCTCAGTGGTGGCAGGCTCTCCGTAGAGGACTGTTCATGTCTGAGGTCACCCTGAGGCAACACCATGAAGCTAGGAGGTCCAGAAGAAAGGAGTGGCAACAAAGCGCTTGCACATCAACATCTTCAGGAACAACCTTCAAATGCGACATCTGTGGTCGAGAATGTTTTTCAAACATTGGACTTTATAGTCACAGGAGACGCTGTAACTTCAGGGGCACAAAAACTATATTATAGTCTTCCGAGACTGAAATGCCAATAAATGGACCTGATAAGCGTTGATATACCAAAAACAAAGCAACTAACAACTAACCCAAAGGCATCAAATGAGAAAAAACAAAATGAATCTTTGTTTATCTGCATTGCAGTCTCGGAAGACTATATAATTCTTGTGCCCCTGAAGTTATAGTGCCTCCTGTGATTGCGAAGTCCGAGGTTCAAAAAACAGCCTCGACTACAGATGTCGCATGTGAAGGCTGTCCCTGAAGATGTTGATGTGCCAGTGCTTTGTTACTGCCGCTTCTTTTTTAATCTTTGTTGTTAACAGATAAAATGGATTTAAATAAAATTATATTGTCCTTCAATTTTTCTTTATAGCGTAAGAGTGGACGTCCAATAGATTGCTTAGCATTTGGTAGTTGTGATTATCATTGTGATTAATTTCCACCAAGATACGCTGTATGTTAGAGTGTGCATATATATGCACGCACTAACAATTATTGAGAAATTAATATATATACATACATACATACATACATACATACATGTGTGTGTGTGTGTGTGTGTGTGTGTGTGTAGTGGTATCTTGATTTACAAGTTTAATATCGAATCAATTTATACCATTGAAACAAACTCAAATAAGCGTGTTTATATTGACATATATCTTTAAAAAATTGAATGGGTAGGAACTCACCAGGTGGGAGATGCTGTGTAGAAAAGTAGGGAGTCTGTTGCTGAGGTTGTGGAGGTCCATACCAATTGGGAGGGGGTCCTGGCTGATACACCTCTGGTGGGTAATTAACTCTGTGATGAATTGGTGCTTGCTAAAAAGACAAAAATGAAAAACAAATATCTAGTGTGTGCTAAAATTGAGTGGATGTCTCAGTTAAGGGTCTATTTTTTTTTTTAATATATATACTAGCAAATATATGTGTTGCAATATGAGCCTTGTGAGCTAGAACTGCTAATGGAAGGAGGAGGAATAAATAACAAAGGCTTAAAAAATAGTGATGACCCAAAAGAGGAGAGCGATGGTTTTGACCGTAGCGTGACCCGAACGAAGAATTGAGGGGCAAGCGGAAGTCGGGTGTTGACCGGAAGTCACGTGGTGACGTGGGGAAGGAAGAAAGGCTTCGTCCTCTTTTTGCCGGTGGCGGGCCTAGTGTACAGACCTCATTAGAGCCCAGTAATCTAGTAGTGTTCTCTCTCTCGTTCTCTCTGCTCTCTTCCTCCCTGGTAGAAGCCACTAGACGAGCACGTTAATAAAGGCTGGAGTTGTGACGACATGTTTCTCGTGTTATGACTTTTTATCGGAGTTTTAGTACCAAGAAAGAAAGAGACTACGGTGCTTGTATCGTTTTAGTACCGTGAGTATTGCAACGTAACATATGTGCCCCCTTCCAGGTGTAAGTATTTAAGTTTTAATGTAATGAAACATATTAAATAAAAAAGACAAACAAAATTAAATAAGAACACATATAAAAAGATTACACTTATTTTAATTATGTTTTAATTGGTTTCTATATAAAATCATTCATAGGATTGATTTTAATACATTGGAGAATTAAACAATAATATTAGAGATCAATAGCACCAAGTAATTATTTGTTAAAACCAGTATGCAAATTAACTACACCATATATTATGTTAACCTTTATTTCTTAGTGATATATAAAACACATTGTAGGGGTGTTTTGAGGCAAATCTAACTCAGATTTTCATAGAGACATCATTAATGAATGAGGTTTATTCTATGTATAAATGATTTTGACTATAAATTAAATACTCATTGATAAACTTACGCAATCCCTGATGATATTGTGATATAAGCAGTGACTTAGTTTTGGCTACAGACTGACAAACAATGAAAAAGGAGATATTTTTACCTGCATGTAGGAGTTGGTTGGTCGAGTATTCCGTCGCCGCCGTTGCTGTTTCTTCTTGCTGAGGTCATCTTTACTGCTCTCTACAGGTTCTTTAGGCTTCTCCTCCTGAAACAAAAAAAGTCTTTAGATTAAGGAATCCAGACAAAGAAGTACTCATACCTAAAGTGCCAATAAATAAGGTCACAAATATGGGGCCTACAATGAGGATTGAACTTGTTATTCATTTGCAATGGATCTGCAAGACCAGCTTACTAACCATTACACCATGATGAGACACTCTTTTACCCAACCTATTCACCACAGGTAGGATGTGACACAAGGTTATAAGTATGGGGCATCTAGCAAAGATCAAACTCTCTATTCAGTAGTAATGGATCTGCAAGACTAGCATGCTAACCATTACACCACGATGAGACACTCTCTTACCCAACCTATTCACCACAGGTAGGATGTGACATGAGGTCTGAAGTAAATATTTAATGACATTCCACCATGCCAGTCGGACACAAGGATCATTATAATGGGAAACCACACACAAACTGAGGCTCATGTGTAGCCAGTGTTTAAAAATTGCGTGAATCCCATCAGTATTCTTCTTTTGAGGCACCTCGGGCACTGGGCAATAAACCCAGTTCTGCTCCTTGAAATTGAGGAGGCAGATGTTGCTTGGGAGGATAGCCCTCTGGGATCAGGATGATACTAAATATCTTACCGGTTATTATGTCTGTCAGGCTTGTGGGAAGAGAGGGTGAGAGACAGATTTCTTTTTTTAGTGGAATATGATGTAATTTTGAAAAAAATTAAATTAAAAATAAAAAATTAAATCTAAAAAAAAATGGGGGGGGGGCAGAGAACATTTTATTGCAAGTTGTAGAAAAAAAGAATTTTCTGCTTTTTATATTAACATTAGAAGTGGCTACCAGGCATCGCCTGGGTAGGGGGTAGCAAAAATTTAGTCTCGCAGATCCATTAATACTGAATCACAACTTCGATCCTTGCAGTATGTCCCATTAAAATCCTTATGTAAAAAGAAGACCTTGCATTGATCCAGCTACTCTGAAAAGAAATGTTAATGTCTACTTTCTAAAATATAAAATCGAAAAAAAAAAATTCCATGCTGTTATCATTTAAATTTAAATTTTTAATTATCTTCACGAAAATAATTCAAATCTCTATTATTTTTGCTCAAAAACCAAGCCCTGGTGATATTTAATGTGTATACATATTTACTTTGTTGTTAATTGTTTTATTTTTGAAGTTTCCTCCGGATATACACATACACACAACTGCCCTTTATATATGTATAGATAGATATAGATGGAGATATCTTACCACCTTCTCAGCAGGAGGTTCCAGTTCTTCCAGTGGCAAAGGTGGAGGCTCTAAATAGAAACTCAAAGGCTGTCGCATTATGTGCGTGTGATAACATAATAATCTGTAAAGAGACGAGAAAAAGAAGAATAAAAGATGAAACAACAAACACAATTGACCTGTGATATAATCAGTTTCTCTATAGACAATTCACAAAAAAAGGTTGTTATTAATAAGAAAGACATCTACCAATATAAATAATTTGTGGAATAATGTAGCAATCTATAATTTATTCAAAGAATGTTCTTTTATTTTTCTTATCTTGCTACCAAGTGTACTGTTGTTCTATTACAGGGTCATCTTGACCAAGTGGCATCGCTAGTATAAACACTATAGGGGGGAGGGGGAGATGGGGAAGGGAGAGAGATAGGGGAGAGGGGAGAGAGGGGAGAGAGAGAGGGGGAGGAGAGGGCGGGAGGGAGAGGGAGAGAGAGAGAGAGAGGGGGAGGAGGGAGAGGGAGAGAGAGAGAGAGAGAGAGAGAGAGAGAGAATGCTTAGAATTGATTTTACATTTGATAAGAAGGAATCCCTACAAGATTGTTTTATTCTTTGAGCAATCCTCTGCCGGGCCAAAACAAAACTCCAGCAATCCTTTATATCGTTCTTTTCTCTTAATACAATCCGCTCATACTCATGGGCTGTTATCCTCGCCAGAACCCCCCCCCACACACAACACAAAAAAAAAAAAAAAAAAAAAAAAAAAAAACAGAAAGAAAATCAACATTCTTCCTTTGATAATCCACTCTTTTATGGATGAGCAGGAGGAGCCAAAATCTACATAGGCCACATTCGTGTCATAAGATTCACTTCAAGCATAAGACCAGTTTTTTTTTTTTTTTTAATTGGGACTCTGGGAGCGCCCCTGTTTTCGACATCTTGCATGCAAAACATGTACACGTCTGCTTTGCCCCATGAAGTTGTTTCTCTCCTCGCTACATTCTCCAGCACAAAGATGAGCAATACTGTTAAAATGTCAGAATATTTATTTTCATCAGCACTTAATGAACCCATATCAAGATTAATGAAGCTAATTGACTTACCTGTGTTGATCATCATATTTGAGCATCTTTTTCTCCATTTTCACAGCACCAAAATAAGTCCAGGACATTGGAGCCGGATTCTTTGTGCCCTCAATTATTTCCCATGGAGTAATCTTTACTTTTGAGGCAACTTGTAAACCCTGAAGAGAAGAAGATAATTGCAACCATAAGTCGATTTATCCTTAACAAGAATTCTTTTTTTTTTTTCACCCGAGTCTCATCAGTCTAATTGAGGAGAGGTGTCTTACTCTGGTGTATTCTAAAGCCCCAGCCGACAGGGTTGTTGAAAATCAGGTGATACACAGCTAAGTTGACATAAGAATTCTGCAATCAGATGAGCAGCTAAATAGAATTTTTTGCCACGTGAAGAATTGTGTCTGTAGGAATTGAAGAGATGCTGATAGGTATGTGCCCTGCATCCCTGACGCATAAAAATCTAAAAGGATGCAAGTAAAATCATATCCATGCATCCCAGTGTTTTTCTTTTTTCTTCCCTCACCATTTCAAGCTAACTGTAAATACATTTCAATACTTTCTTAGAAATGAATTACACAGCATAGGTTACAAGGTACGAGTTAGACAGCTTTAGTTGGGACCCATAAATTTTCCCAGGGACTCATTCACAGCAAATATCTGTGTCCCAGGATGCTCCAAATAAAAAAGTTATCGGCATCTGTGGAATTGCATACTTTTGTTCTTCTTTACCAATTCTACTCATTTATTAATGAATCAAAAGAAAGAAAAAAAAGAAGAAAAAAAGAAAAGAAAAAGAAAAAAAAGAAGAAAAAAAAAGAAAAGAAATCTTCATTGTTGCTACTGACCTGTTTTCTCCCAATTGAATCGAATCCTGCAATTTTATTGCCTTTTGTATCTACAAGTGTTCCATGGGGTTCACAGGTGATCACTTCATAAAATTTCTTTGGTAAAGGCAGAAGTTGTCGAACCTTGTCTATACAAGTATTATTTTTATCTCCCAGTTCTCGCTGAAACAAACAAACACACCAAGATTTTAAACACACAAACACAAAATAAAATTCACTTAACACAAACACAAAATAAAATTCAGTTAACAAAAAAACAAAATAAAATTCACTTAATATGAGACAAGATAAAAAAAAAAAAATTTTTTTTTAGATCAAGTCACCAATAGGCACACCAGCTGCGTGCATTTTTCAAAAGAACTTAATATTTTAATATAAAAACGTGTATTCCATTTAAAGTTTTATAATTAAAAAAACAAACAAACTATTAGTTTATCTTTAGTGCAAAATATCTCACCTTGACTTTTTTAATTAAGTTCTGGTAGGCTCGTTTATTATCATCCCCTTTTTCATTTGAGTCCCCTAACAGTGTTCCGTGTATGAGCACGTTCAACATATCTATGACAGTGGTAAATAGTTCGCTAGAGAGGAAAGAGAAAAATTAATTAGGGACATATAGAATCAAACAAGGTAAAAAAAATTGAGAGAGAGAGAGAGAGAGAGAGAGAGAGAGAGAGAGAGAGAGATAGGGGATTGCTTGAGAAAGAACAATAAAATGGGGGGGGAGAAAGAGAGATAAAGAGAAATTTGTTGCTTGAGAGAGACAAACAATAAAGGGAGAGAGAGAGAGACAGACAGACAGACAGACAGATAATAAAATGTGAGAGAGACAGATAATAAAATGTGAGAGAGAGAGAGACAGATAATAAAATGTGAGAGAGAGAGAGACAGATATAAAATGTGAGAGATAGAGACAGATATAAAATGTGAGAGATAGAGAGACAGATAATAAAAAATGTGAGAGAGAGACAAATGAGAGAGAGACATAATAATAAAATGTGAGAGAGAGACAAATGAGAGAGAGACATAAAAAATGTGAGAGAGAGAGAGAGAGAGAGAGAGAGGATAGAGAGACAGATAATAAAATGTGAGAGAAGAGATAGAGAGACAGATAATAAAATGTGAGAAAGAGAGAGAGATAGAGAGACAGATAATAAAATGTGAGAAGAGAGAGAGATAGAGAGACAGATAATAAATGTGAGAGAAGAGATAGAGAGACAATAATAAATGTGAGAAAGAGAGAGATAGAGAGACAGATAATAAATGTGAGAGAAAGAGATAGAGAGACAGATAAAAAATGAGAAAGAAGAGAAGAGAAAGAAAAAAATAATTACTTACTAATTAGTTTGCATATCAACCACACCATGACTAATGAGCTGAACCAACAATATAGCCCAATCGCTTGTGGTAGTGTTGTTCCTTTGGATGGTATCAAACATACCACCAACCTGAAATTAACACAAGACATTTTATAAAATTAGACCAAATTGGAATCTAAGTGATTTGTTACCTTCACAAACATCCAAAAATTCATAACCTGAAGACAGCATTCAACTTTTTAGGTCCAAAATCTTTTCAGACAAAATACAAAGTTTATTATTTCATTTAAACTTAAATTAGTTAAATTAGATTTGGTTTGTTTGTTTTACGGCATATCAATCCTTTTGGGGTCATTTAATGCCCAAAGAACTTATTTTTATAAAAGTTTCTATGTTTCAAATTCTTGATATTTTCAAATTGGTATAAATAATTTTTATTAACTTTATTTGGTTCGGTTTGGGTTTGGTTTAATGGTGGATTATTTAATGCCAAAAAACTGTTATATTGTGTGATAAAATTTGGTACTCAAGTTTCCATTACGGGTATATTTGTGGAAATGTATTTCGTGGATGTATTTTATATATGATTCATAATTTTCAGTAGATTCTTATTTCTCTCAAGAAGGATAAAATGTCATCCATGTTAGTATTTTCAAACAGATCTCTCATATTATTTGCGTTGAAATATTTCTTTCTGAATGGAGTGAAAAATCCACACTTCATGAGGAAATGTTTGTTAATATTAAATTAAATATAAATTAAAAATTTCAAATAATCTTCAAAGACCAAAATTATTATTAAATGACATTGATTTTAAGAATGAATTTCAGACCAAAAAATGTAAAATAATTGTAGTTAAGTCCAAAGGATATAAAATAGATATTCAATTGAATAATGTAAAAGCAAAACTTTCTTTTAATTTCTTAAGCCAACTACAGAAGCAAGTCAGTGAAATCTCAGACCGAATCTAAAATGTGTAACTCTCAAATGCTTTGAAATAGGCCTCCAGTTTTGACCCTTAGCTACACCTTGAGGCCTTTAAGTACTGAAAGCCATGGGAAGAATCAATGAATGCCTTAATCTCTAAGCGCAAAAATGTATTTTTACTCTAAACATGAATGAAAAATTTGTAAGAGAGAAATTCTAGAAAAAAAGAAAAAAACAAAAAAACAAAAAAAAACAGAGCAGAGAAGTAAAAAGAGAATGTCTACTCACCAAACTGAGACGTAACTGCAAGGCTTCGTTGAGATTTTGTCGTATCTTGCTCTCATCGGGACTACGATCCTACAGAGAAGAAAAATCAAATAAATCTGAAGGCAAATGATGATTGGTTTGGTTTACGGCATATCAACCCTTTTCAAGTCATTTAATGCCGAAACAATTCATTTTGATAAACTTGTCAGAACTTGCTTTAGTTGGAAGAGGTACATTTATTGTGAAACAATTTTTATTAGAATCTACACTTAGTTATAGCAGCCAACCTTTATCAATTAGTTCATATTGCGATATTAATATATCTTATTTTCTCTTAGTATCTATCTACTGTGTTTCCCCAAAAATAAGACCTAGCGTGATTTTTCAGGATGATCTTAAAATAAGCCCTAGTTGAGAGCAGCAGACAGATGAAAGAAATAAGTATTCTTCACAATCACATCATGCAATGCAAACACTCGACATCCCCCAAAAATAAACCCTATTGTTTTATTTCAGAGTGAAAATTCATATAAGCCCTGTCTTATTTTTTTGGAAACACGGTAGCAATATATTTAATGACAACCTACTCGACTGAGACAAAGTAAGAATTTAGACTGCTCATGCCATCATTTCCTTCTGTGAACATCATATTAACTCGACTTTATAATTAAAAAGACATGCTGCATCTGGTATTTCAAAAAGTTTATAAAGCATATATATATATATTTATCAACAACTCCGCACAAGCAGGATGTGAAGATCAATTTCTTAAGCAGTGTTTAACAGGTTTGAGTTCAGAGTTTTCCTTTTCTTAAACAGTTCACCAAGCTGAGGATAAAGAGCTCAGTCTGCTCTATTATTTACCCATAGCCAAAGAGAGAATAGTTGGATGCATACCTTTCCCAAGGGAATTAGTGCTATGTGAGATGTAAACAGCCTAGTCCAGGATTTGAAATTGGGTTGACTAGTCTATTTCCAATGACTAACCATAACACCACGCACCTCCATATATTTATTTTTATAAAGTATATACATTAGATTAGATTGGGGAAGCATTTGAGTCAATTAAAAAAGAAAAAGAAAGAAAAAGAAAAAAAAGGGGGGAAAAAAAAGAAAAAAAAAAAAGAGAAAAAAAGGGAAAAGAAAAAAAGGAAGCATAATTTACCAAAACTTCTTTGACGTTGTTGATAAATTTCTCCAACTGGGAATGTAGTGATGAGAGCAAGCATTCACGTTGTTCATCCTGCCCCTTAAGACAGGTGAGGATCAGAGACAGGAATGGTTGGTGCCCAATAGTGACTTACTGAAAAACACACACAAACAAGGAAAATTTTGGAGAAAATAATAACAAGTGAATAAAGAAAATAATATATTGCTTATAGAGAAAGTCTTGATAGAAAATATTTTTGGTTAAAGTTCCTCAAGAAGTTGATGACTTTCTTGAACATTTCTTTTTAAAAAAGAAATCATTTCTAAATAATGGTTTTGGATATTAGTTAGCTTTCTTGCAAAAATAGACATAAATTTTGACAATTCATTGGGGAGAAAAACAAAACAAAAAAACAACAAAACAAACACTATTTCAACATTTGTTTTTCTTTTAGGGATAAAAAATGTTGGTCTCACTATATATAATTGATGATTGTAAAGTAACTCCCTTCCCGAATTAAAAAATCTTATAATTTATTTCTGAATCATTATTTTTACAAAATATGAGAAGAACACACACAACATGAAGTTTTATTTAAAATTCTATATGGGCTCCAGTATTCGATTCCAGCCTCTCAGTAGCTTGGGAATCGCATCAACTGATCTTCCCAGGAACAGCCAGAAGGTGTTAAATAAGGGTTTCCAGCTGGCCACACATGCAAAACACTTCTACCCATTTAATTGTCATATATTAAGGAACATACATTAACGAATTGAGAAAAATGTAACTACATATAATAAATTATAAATAGTTTGAAATAGGGAGTTACTTTTCAATCACCCTGTATATTAAGGAACATACATTAATGAATTGAGAAAAATGTAACTACATATAATAAATCATAAATAGTTTGAAATAGGGAGTTACTTTTCAATCCCCCTGTATATTAAGGAACATACATTAAAGAATTGAGAAAAATGTAACTACATATAATAAATCATAAATAGTTTGAAATAGGGAGTTACTTTTCAATCCCCCTGTATATTAAGGAACATACATTAAAGAATTGAGAAAAATGTAACTACATATAATAAATTATAAATAGTTTAAAATAGGGAGTTACTTTTCAATCACCCTGTATATTAAGGAACATACATTAAAGAATTGAGAAAAATGTAACTACATATAATAAATTATAAATAGTTTAAAATAGGGAGTTACTTTTCAATCCCCCTGTATATTAAGGAACATACATTAAAGAATTGAGAAAAATGTAACTACATATAATAAATTATAAATAGTTTAAAATACATTTCAATCACTCTGTATAATTGATGATTGGGAATGAGAGAAATTAATGAACTAATCCTATTAAAAAAAAAATTAAAAAAAAACAACAAAAAAAAAAAAATGGTCTTGTGATTATAGCCACAAGGAAAACCAGGAAGATTTCAAGATTTTCAAATATTGATTAATTTTGAGTGGAGATCCTTTCAAACAAATTCTATTTCAGCAGACATCTCGGATTTGTCTGTAGAGTAAAGTCAGAATCAAAAATATCAAACAAACTTTAAGTTCATTAAATCTAAATGCAAAAAAAAACACACACAAAAAAAACCCTAAATAAATAGTATCTTATCCATTATTTTCATTAGAATAAGAGAAACATTAATCAAAAATAAAATAAAATAAATTACCTTCTTTGATTTTTCTCTTTATCGTACTTAGTTTTTGAAAGAAGGTTTTGCTACTATCAAGTACCTGGCCAGCTAGCTTAAGTAATCGCCCCTGGACAGTGGAAGGAAGTCGGGAAATTAATGGTGCAACCAACCATACACTGTCTTTTCAGACTTCAGGCCTGAAAATAAAGAGATATAAAACAAAGTCAAAACAAGGACAAAATAAGAAAATAAAACATAATGAATTATAGAAAAAAAAATAATCAAGAGGTACATGAAAAGTACATCATAAGATACATTTATATTAGCAAGTAGCTGGTCCATAATCACAATACCATGGTATTTAAGGCCTTTTTATTCACAAATAAATTGCTCTGTTTTATAATAATTAAACATTGAGCTCTCATACGGAACCTGAACTCTACAACAAACTACTGTTAGAGAATAGACCAGCCTAGAATCACCTTGTACCAAGAAACTTGGTACCCCAACAAAGAATATATATATATATAATAATATATATATATATATATATATATATATATTAAATGCTCTTATCAATTAAAAGGAAAAAGATACTTAAAGATGAATTTGAAGATTAAAAATTGAATCACTATAAGCTACTTGCAGTGAAAATACGAATTTGTTTGAATCAATACAACTGCATGTTTTAACACAAAAATATCATAAAATGTGTTCTTAATAACAATTAAGTTCATTTCAAATAATGCACAAGGGAGGTTACTCTCATTTATGTAGCTAATGTTCAGATTACCAAAATTTCTTTGTAAGCAGTGAGGTCACACAAAAATGCAAGAAAGTAATTAAATTGTCCGTACTTAGCATTCTGTTGTTGCTGTTGCTGTTGCTGCTGCAGAAGCTGTGTCTGAATCTGCTGAAGCAGTTGTCTTGGTGAGTTGGGGTTGGACAGGAACTCAGTCTGTTGGTGGAATAAGTCAAGAGTACCCTTGGCAATGCAATCAAGAATTGCATTTGTTTCCTGCAGCACAAATAGATACATTTATTTATTATAGAAACTGTTCACTAAGAATTGTAGAATTAACATCATACTCACCATCACAGGAAGGCTGTGACTAGTGTCTAGTAAAAAAAAGAAAAAAGAAAAAGAAAAGAAGACTGTAACCAAATACAATCTCTGTAATGACTACCAGAACACAGTCATGTGTTGTATATATGGATATCCACATTAAAAGCCAGCACAATGAAACCCTGTCGAAGGTACACAGTGGAATATCCCAACCAGCTGTTTAAACAACCTACCAACTTACTCTGTATTCTCAGTACAGATTTATCTGGCAACACAGCTGAATACTGATCACCTTATATAAATTTCAACAATAATAAGAAGCACAATCAAACAGCATTTGCAAATAAACTGATTGTTGATAACATTTTTTTTTAAATTGAATCAGAATGTATGTGTGCTTATTACTAGATTATTATTATGATTATTTAGTAAAGTAATAGTTTAATAATAAAAAAAGAAAAAGAAATGAAAAATGAGAGAGCTACAGATGAGTAATTTCTTTTTTTTAACTAAATAAAAACATCCAAAAGAGAAGAAATAAGAAGAAGGTTTTTTGATCAAGTCTCCAATAAGCACCCCAAATCACCCCAGTATTGAAAAGGTCACTGTTGTTTGTTACTGCCAGCTTACGTTTCTGATTATTTGTAAACAAATCGCTTTAAACTTCTGAGTAAAATCGGAAAGTATGATTTTTTTTTTTAAATGTTAAAACTTGATACTTTTCACAAATGCTAACAACAATAACATAAAATAACTAATTTTTTTCTTATTAAAATCAATATTGAAATTACAGTGAAATTCTAATGTCAGATACAATATAAGTGCAAAAATCGTCTGTTGGTTTGTTTACAAATAACCAAAAGTGGAAGCTGGCAGTAACAAGCAAAAGTAACCTTTTCATAACTGAAGTGATTTGGGGTGCTTATTGGAGACTTGATCCATGTTTATTTTAAGGAAAATTGAAATTTGAGCAATTCTCAACAGCACACAAATATTTTACTATTTCTCTGAATTTGTTATCTGTACAACGTTTCCGCGAGTCCGACAAGAAATACCTGAAGAAGGCCGGAGGGCATATCGGTAGAAACGTTGTACAGATAACAATGAAGATGAGAACGATAGTCTGAATAATGCAGATAATACTAAATATGTTTTAATATAAGAATAATGCAATCATTTCACTTTGTTACACATACAAATTTACAAAATAAAAATAAAAAATAAATAAATAAAAAACTTCATACTATTGTTTAAAAAAACAACATTTAAGTATAAAAGTTTAAGTATCTTTTTCTTATAGTCATCAATAGAATGAAATGAATTTCCAACTCGTTTTGCCAAGAAATAGGACATTGACAGAATCATAGCAATTGACATTTGAAATGCAAATGACATCTTAACATGGAATCTGGTCAGATTTCAGATGATCCTTTTTCTTATTTTATTCTTTCACTTCTTTGTCAAACATGAACAGGAAAAAGAAAATTAGCACAAACAACAACAAAAAGCACAAAAAAAAAAAACAAAACTTGTTAATCAGAAGTGGAATGGAATGATCCATATTGACATTTAAAATTATTTTCATTAACACTTATGAGAAAATAGAAGTTCTTTATAATCCCATTTCAGCAAATTTATCTTATTATAATTGAGTCTGTAACCGAATCTATGTCACTGCTTATGTTACAATACCTCAGAAATTGAGTAAGTTTATCAATGAGTATTTAATTCATAGTCAAAATCATTCATACATGGAATAAATCTTATTTATCAACAATGTCTCTATGAAAATTTGATTTAGATTTACCTCAAAACAGCACATGTTATTAGTGCATTTAAAATCCTGTAATGTGTTTTATATATCACTAAGAAATAAAGCTTTACATAATAGATGGCGAAATTAATTTGCATACTGGTTTTAACAAAACTGATTTTGATAAATAATTACTTGGTGTTATTGATCTCTAATATTATTGTTTTATTCTCCAATGTATTAAAATCAAGCCTATGAATGATTTTATATAAAGACCAATTAAAATATAATTAAAATAAGTGTAATCTTTTTATATGAGATCTTATTTGATTTCATTAGTCTTTCTAATTTAATATATTTCATTAAAACTTAGATACTTACGCCCGGTGGAGGGTGCATTCTATTTGCTAGTTTCTTTAAATGATTCTTCAGAAGAAAATTCTCTGGAGTTAATTGGATTCAACTCTCAAAGCAGAGAAGAAGAAAAATAGGGGGGGTGGGTAGCCAACAAATACTTACTGCTTGTGAAGTAGACTGCTTGAACATAAGTTGTAATTCTAACCATGACACCCGTAATGACCACTGGTCAAGAGTCTGGAAAAAAAGAAAAGCATAAATTTTACATGTTTTTCTACATAGGTTTGTGAACTGTATCAAAAATGTGTTTATTTGTTTTCTTAAAGGCATTTGTTTGTTTAAATCTTAACATCTTGTATTGTTATAGTGCCCACGTGGCACTGCACTGACAAACCACTCCTGAACTGCATGAATCATACAAACTTTGTTTACATTTATTTTAAAAGGAAGTTAGAAATAATTTTAATTTAAAGGAAGAAAAATAATCCATTCTTGGATTGTTCATTTCCATTTTGTAATCTCCTCCCCCCCCATTCCCCATAAGATTTCTTATAAAACTGTGTGTCCCTCCTCCTACTTATTCCTACTGCTACTCTGATTAAAAAGAACCACAAAAACATATCACTACTCTATACCTGACTATGGCACTAAATAGTGCCGAAAGTACTCGTGATAAAACCTTTGGTGGATTCATTCACCAAATCCACACAGATGTAAAAAAAAACTGGCTAGACAATTGGAAAAGATTGAAAAGAAACTCGTCAGACATGAAATGTCTGTCATGTTCAACCAAACGTATAAAATTTTGTAATATGTATATTCAACATGGGTTCATGTGTTGCAGAATTTTATTGAGCGACTCCCTCCATATTTTCCTTTCAAAAAACGTCTGATAAACATTTTTATTAATGATTACTTATTCAACAATCCAATAAATGAATTAATGACTGCTTGGTCTGTTGGCTTTGGAGAGTTTATATCAAGAAATGATAGGAAGCAGGTGGTGTAATGGTTAAAGTCATGGGAAATGGACTCGTCGCCCTGAGTTCAAATCCTGGACGTGGTATTTGCATTTCACATACCTTTGGAAATACCCTTGGGAAAGGTATGAATCCTACTCTCCCTCAAGCTATGAGTAAATAGTAAGGCAGACTGGGCTCTTTAACCTTGGTTAGGCAACCAGTCTAGAAGGAAAACTCTGAATTCAAACCTGTTAAACTCTGCTTAAGAAATTGACCTTGTGTCGCATCCTGCTCGTGCGGAGGGGTTGGTGTGTGTGTGTGTGTGTGTGTGTGTGTGTGTGTATATATATATATATATATATATATATATATCAAGAAAGGATCTATTTTATATAAACATGAGGGATTTGTTTCATGTCAAACTGGCTGATCTTTTTTCAACATTCCGCAACATCATTGAAGCATATTTTGTGTTTTACTCAGTAAATTATTACTGCTAGTTTAAACCCATTATATCACTACTGGATGCCCCATAAAAAAATCCCAACATAATAAAAACCTTGTGTTAATCTGGAGGGAGGCTAGGAAAATAATTTTTTTTTATATATATATATATATATATATATATATATATATATATATATATATATATATAGATAAAAGTGTATGAAAACACACAATGTTGTTAAAATGAATATATTTTTATATCAGTTTCATTGCTAATATTGACAATATTTCGATTTATAAAAAATCATCATCAGAGCAGATTCGAAATATTGTCAATATTAGCAATGAAACTGATATAAAAATATATTCATTTTAACAACACTGTGTGTTTTCATACCCTTTTATCTATACATATACCGTCAGATTCATTTCTTTACTCTTTACTTATATATATATATATATATATATATATATATAGTAAGTCGTCGGAGTGGCCTAAAGTTGGTATCAGCCAATCAGCGAGGGAGTCTATCCCCTTTTTACTAGCACTAGACCAAGGAGATTAATTGTGTGTCTGAGGTGGAGCGCCACACCTACCATCAGCTCCTTACTTTACCACACAGATCCCTGAACTACTCATACGCTGAGTTGGCGAGGGCCAGTATCGAACTAGGAACCTTAGAATGAAGACAATTTTATATGTATTTCAGAAATCCTACCTATAATATCACAGGCTGCATAGACAGCTAGTAAATAAGTAACTTGTTCTTATAAAAATAATATCAATATGATAAATGAATACAATCAAATAATATCATTTCACCAAGCAGGAATCAAATAAATTATATATTGCATTAATTGTCTAAACAAATAGTCATTATATAATTTATCATCATATGAGGTCAAATGTCAATAATAATTTTTGACAGATCAGAAAGTGCCGGGATACTTTCTATTTTGCCCCAGGGGTGACCTGCAACTGAAAAAAGACAGGAACATATATTCTTTCACCATTTTGATAGTGGGTTAATAGTTCATGTAAAAAAGCCAGGAATTCTTCTTTGGAATTGTTTTATTACCTGAAGAATCCTATTTATCACTTGTTTGTTATCTGGTTCGGTGCCTTCTACTTGATTTGGGATGCCATTTGGGTAGCAAATCATCTGGAGTAACTGGAGAGCCTGAAAAATACACACACACAAAAAAAAATATTTAAATAAATATCAAAGGGTAAAAAAAAATAAAAGAAAAAAAAAAAAAAAAAGAATCACCCATTGCTGCATTATGACTTTTGGATTCTTAAAATAAAAATTTGTTACAATTCTGGTTGCCATTTTAAGCGTTTAGTTAATGTAGCGTAATTATTAGGGTCTACCAGAATTTGGGATTAAAAATAAAGCTGTGTTCGGATTTCTAGAGAAAGAGAGGAAAAAGAAATAAGAGCAAACAAAGGTTAAAATTTGGAAGAGTAAACACACAACGGTAACTTGACCAAGGAATGACCCCGGAAGGGGATTTGAAAGTAAAACCAGAAGTTCCGTGTGTTGACCGGAAGCGGAAGTGACGATAGTGACGAGTAACGGAAGAAGATCGTCCTCTTTTCCTTTCGACACTGGTGGGAGTCAGACCTGCTTATGGGTCCCCGGACGGGCCTGACATAGCAGTAGTGGATATGATTTACGACAGAGTAATTTAACCATACCCTCTCTCTCTTTCTCTCTGTCTTTCGTTCTCTCTCTGAGGAAGAGCACATGAGCCTGGGAATAAATACTTGTGACTACACAACTGTGTTGTTTCTCTACTCACAACGACTACTACTAAAACTTGAGTTGGCCCATACTACATATATCGTTCCAGAGTTTGCCACAAATACACTTTGGTACTGTGACCATACTGTTATGCTACAGTTAATCTGTTGGTAAATCCAACATCTTTGGTTGAGATTAGGTGGCTTTATAAGTACCTTTCATATCCCAAGAAAATAAAATGCTTTCAGTGAAAGTTTGGTATAAAAATTCTGAAAAGGAATAAACCATAAACTCAAAAGAAAGGAGCGGCTCAGATGACTTACTTGTTTATTGGAAAGTTCAGGGTCCATTAACATGTCTTCTCGGAACAATGCCTGTGGATCTTTGAGAATTTTCTCACGTACCCATTTTTGACAGCACATTTCCTTTAGTGCATGTTTGGCAAAGTCACTCAGACCAGCACTTTCAATTCTTTTGCTGGATTTTGGAGCACTAAAAAAAATAAAAATTAAAATTAAAATAAAATAAAAATAAAAACAAAAAACAAAAATAAATAAATAAATAAAAATAAAATCAGAAACTTGCTGGATATTTATTAAGTGAGTTTATAAAATTCTTAAGTATCTATAATTTGTTTTTTGATTAATTTAGCAAAAAGAGGAAACTACAGTTTTATTGAATCTTAATAAGATTGCAAAAGAGATCAAAAGAATCCTGGGAATTAAGTTGACCTATTCAACTCAACCATCTTATTTAAAAAAAAAAAAAAAAATGATATAATGAATATGTAAATACCATGGTACCCCCTTACTATAATCTGATTGGACAGTGTCATGTATAAATAGTCGACACTGTGTTGGTTCTCTACCTAATGCCCACAAGCTAACTTTACTCGCTAGACAACACCACGACTGCTCGGAGAAGGAGTACTATTCAATGTACCCATTACTACTGCGATATCCCTTAACCCGGATATATCAATAAATAAATAAATAATGCTGGTAGATTTGACTGTCAGAATTCAATTTTATATACTAGCAAGAATAAGTTTTTTTCTAATGGATTTTTCTTAGTCTTACAGTTTTTAATTTCTGACATGATATCATAGAGAAAATGGATATAGACTTGTCTCACTACCTGAAGGATAGTGTTCATACCTTACACCTTGGATTATCAGAAAGTTTGTAAAGCCCACAAGATGCAGAAATTTTTAAAAAACAACATAGATGAGAAAATATTTCATCACAGCTCATCTGATTAAGACGTCATCTAAGTTGACCTATTTAATTCAACCATCTTATTAAAATAAATAAATAATGCTGGTAGATTTGACTGTCAGAATTCAACTAGCAAGAATAAGTTTTTTCCTATAGATTTTTCTTAGTCTTACAGTTTTTAATTTCTGACATGAAATTCTAAAGAAAACAGAAAAATGGATGCAGACTTGTCCCACCACCTGAAGGATAGTGTTCATACCCTGCACTTCAGATTATCAGAAAGTTTGTAAAGCCCGATACATGCAGAGATTAAAACAACAACATTGATGAGAAAATATTTCATCACAGCTCATCTGATAAAGACGCAATAGAATATAATGACAAACAAGAGGTCAGCAGTATTTACAAAACCAAACCTTTATCAGCTGACAGAGACCTGCATTAGCAATGACATCGGTGACACAGAAAAATGTTTGCCTGATACAACAGAAAAATGTGGGGGTTCCAAAAATTCCGACCCGGACATCCAAAATGCTGACCATCGTCAAAAAGAAGACAAAATTGACAATGACTCAAAAGAGACTCGTCTCACTTTAATGGAGGAATTACTATTGGTTGGTTTAAAAGATAGAGAAGTAATCAAATACCAACAAAAAAAGACCCAGTCTCTACTGTATATTCAAAATTAATAACCTTTGTTCTTCTTTAAAAAATTATATCTGTTAAAATATTTTAAACCTGAAAAATTATGAAATAGCAGAGGTGGTCAGTACTATAATAATCTCAGTTCTAATTAGTGATCATCTTCCATACATTAATCATTTGTTGTTCTCTTTTTTGTCAAAAATGTATGAAAATAAACATCTTTCTTTCTTAAGCACTCTCGTTCGACAAAAAACATCTATATATATAAAAGGAAGTTTGGTATGTACGTGTCGACGTATACGTCCAAAATGGGAGGTCACTCAGATTCAAAATCTTGCATACCCCTTAATATCCTTCTAACTAAGAAACACCTCAAATTTGATTATTGATTTTTATTGATTAAGGGATATAATTAATTAATTCAACCAAAATCAACCAATTTGTGGAACTGTCCGTATACCAGCTGCTGCTGATAATAAATATATTGTTTGCTGCCTACTTTCTATTATAGCTATACCAGCAGTTTAGTTTAATTTTAGTGAAAAAAATCACAGTCTAAGCCATTCAGCTCGGAATCTCTTGCCTATTTATGCTCCAATCTTTATATATAGTCCGGTCATGGATCGGGTACTTTTACTAGTTGTGTTTATAACAATAAAGAAAAGGACAATAATACAAGTCATCCAAATAAAAGAGGATATTCTCCATAGAATTTGTGAATACTCACCCCAACAAGTCAAACTCTATATCATCATCCTTCAGGCCACCTAATAGATTTCCAATGATGTCTCCAGTCTTCTGTCCAGTTGTGCTGGCATTGGAGCTGCTACTACAAGCACCTGCCTTTGCTTTTGATTCATCATTGCACGAGTCCCCTAAAGGAGGAAAAACAAAAACTTTATCACAATATTACTTCAATATTCATTTGAAATTAAAAAAAAATGGGGGAGGGGGTCTTAATATTGCAAATTCACTAAGCAAAGAAATGGATTTCAAACTAGAACAAATAGAAGTTATATCCAAATAGGTCAATACTGAAATAGCAAAACCATCAATCCTCATAGCGGTCATCGTTAATATCATCATGGTAGCATTCCCAGTTGATTTTTTTTATTTGAGGTTATTGTTATTTAATCACGTTAGTTATATAGAGCTTTGTAAATTGAATTCAGAACTGTTTGAATTATGCAAATATCCCCAGTGGTTCAAAAGTTATGATAATTTAAAGCCCCAAAATTGGGGGTACAAAAGTGGACATGATTTTGTTTAAAAAAATATGTCAAATCACGGACTAATTGAAAACCAAAAATTTAGTAATTTCTTCACCATTTCTTTATTTTTGGAACAATTTTGATAAAACTATGCATTCTTATGTAAAATTGTATGTTCTTTCTGATTCTGCACTTAAATTTTATGCATCTCCATGCTAGAACCCATTATTTGGGGAATAAAAAATAGGAATATCAAGATTTTTAAAAAAAGTTAACCACAAGATTATTCAACATTTTCATTTTAATACGGCATATATACACATATATAGTATTAATTTATATAAATAACATCACTTTGAACTTAAAAATAACTTTTTAAATACCCTCTATGTTGTATTACATACAAGAAATTGAATAACTTAGTTTTATTTAACAAAGTCTGCATGTAGCATGTACAACTTTGTTTAAAAATAATACCATTTTAACTAGCTGTAAAAAATAATGCAAATAACACATAAAAGTTACATATTTAGAAAGATTATTTTATTTTATTTTCAACTATATAAATATTTTAAAAATTGGACCAGAAATAAGCGATTAATTACTATTTAAACTTGTATAGTCTGGATAAACAATGCCTAGCTGAGAGTTGTTTATGTTACGGAAAGGACAATTAAATTTGAGTTTTTTTTTTCAAAATCCAAATTTTCAAAGCAAATCCCTGATGGTATACAATCGTTTTTATTTTACACATTATATATGAAAATAATTCTAAGGATGTCTACAATTAGGCATATAGTGCTTTTTTTTTTTTTTGCTTATCTTATATTTTTTGAATAAATTGCATTTAACTTTGGTCTATTGTAGTTTCACTCCCAAAGGTCGGAAAAAAAAAAAAAAATTCTGCTTGTAGTTAAGTGTCTCCTATTTAAGTGTACAATTTCAAGAATATTGATAAAGATTAACCACTTTGAATTTACAAAAAAATAACAGAAAATTTGACCGTGGAACAAAATTTGTATATAGCGTTTTTGGCCGCTTGAAGCAAAAATACTGTTTTAACTCGCTGTAAAAAAAAAACTTTCTTTTCTTTTTTTCTCTCTTTACCCAGAAATTAGATTACTGTCTTCTTTTCAATTTAATTTTTCTATAAACTTTTTAATTACATTACACACCCTCCTCACCAGACAAAATCCATGGGGTTACCAGTTCAGTCGCCAACAATCCTATGAAACAGGTAGTACTGGGTTACATAGTACCAGTAGCACATTGAGTGATCTGATTTGCTTATTATGGATTTTAAACTGAAATAATCTAAGTATTATTCGGACTATTATCCTCATCTTCATTGTTATCTGTACAACGTTTTGGCTGATGTGCCCTCTGGCCTTCTTCAGGTATTTTTTGTTGGAAAAGGTTCCCGAGTCCAACAAGAAATACCTGAAGAAGGCCGGAGGGCACATCGGCTGAAACATTGTACAGATAACAATGAAGATGAGGACAATAGTCCGAATAATACAAATAATACTAATCACCAAGCCTCATCTCAAAAATTCAGAGAAATGAAATAATCTTATTGAAGATGTTAATTTTATCAAATGGTAAGAAAAGGTGTGAACTTACTGAGGTAGAGCATTCCCTTAAGTACTCCGAGGACTGGAGCTACCATCAAACTGTCGTGAGTTGCAGCCAGTAAGTGTCTGTCACATGAAGCCTTCACACCACATCCATTTCTTCCATTTAATGAATGGAATCCTGGGTGATGTGATGTCTTGAATAGTCGCAACAATAAGTGACAAGTTAAGCGAGCTCCAGATTCCGCATCTTGTGCTCCATGCTCTGCAAGAAATTAAAAAAAACAATTAGAAAGTGAAAAAAAAAACCCCAATTCTGTTGGGGGCGGGGCACGAAATAACTTTAGGATTTTGCCCATGTGGTGATGAGCAATTCAATTTTTTCTTCCTTTCTTCTTCCTCAAATGACAATATTTTGTCAACAAAAATTACATCAAACCTGCATCTTGAAATAATTAATAACTAGCAGGACCTGAGGATAGAGTATGATAATCTAATTATTACAATGTTTGTTATGTTTACTTAAGAGCTATTGCTAAATAGTTCAATATGTAAAAAGGATGATAATCTTGATCTAACTATTTCTTAATCTTTTTTTTCTTTCTTTCCTTCTTTTCATATACATACATATATGTTTTGTTAAACTCAACGGACAATTCTTGTCGGACAAGTTTTGGTTCGATCCTTTCTAACTGTCTGGCCATCTTTTTAATATCCAGGTGGAATTGGTGTATGAATCCACCAAAGGTTTTTTCACAAACACTTTTTGCACAACATTGTGCCATCATCAGGTGTGGAACTAGTGGGATGTTTCTATTGTCTTTCTTTTTTAAAACAAACAGTAGCAGTAGGAATAAGTAGTAAGAGGGGCTCACAAGTTTCTTTTAAGCAAACAGTAGCAGTAGGAATTAGTAGGAGGAGGGGGGCTCACAAGTTTATATTATATATATATATATATATAATATAATATAATATTCCTTGTGAAAAAAATTAACCGTTTTTTTGTGAAAATAAGATTTAAAAAAACAAAAAACAATAGAAATAAAAATTAAAAAAAAACAATAGAAATTTTTTTGGTAACTAAATATGGTGTGCATTTTTTCAGTCTTATCTCAAGTTTGACTTTGGGTTTTATTAGTTTTCACAAGAGAACATTGAGTCTTTTATCCAAAGTAAAGTAAAAGTCGTTGGGGGCCTAATGTCGGTATCAGCCAGACAGTGAGGGAGTCTATCCCCTTTTCCCTAGCGCTAGACCAAGGAGATTGTTATTGCGTCTGAGGTGGAGTGCTACATCTACCATCAGCTCCTTACTTTATTGCACAGATCCCTGTGCTACTCATATGCTGAGTTAACAAGGGCTGGAATTGAACCAGGAACCTTTTGGTTCCTAGGCAGATGCTCTACCGACTGAAGGCTTTTATCCATACAGAACCATTAATAATTCTGTAACATGACATTCTATATTAAAAGGCCAACTCATTGTGCAGGTAAAGTAAAAAAATGGAGACCGACAATTTATTTCCTGTTTGAGATTTCAATAGTTCACTTCCGTAGTTGGCTTGAGAAATTCAAAGAAAGTTTTGCAAAGAGATTTTGATCCAAGGAATCAGTGTAACTCTTTGAAGTGCTAGGGTGAATAAAATTAAGTGGAACATACCCGAGGGGCAAGCAGACATCAATGAGGGAAGTGCCACACGGTACATGAAATTCTGCAGTGTAAAACAATGTCGAGCCAGAAGAATGGCTGTGAAGACTGCTAGAGAGTCATGGATGGACAGGTCCCCAACCTGTAAGATATGAAAAAAGAAAAGAAAAAGAAAATCAAGGAATTATACAAAAATAACTGGCAATTTATATATTACATAAATACACACGCACACAGAATATGATAAATATTTCCTTCTTTATTTCATAATTTCATATACATCCATGATGAATTTGAAAAAAAAAAAAAAAAAAAAAGACCTCACCTTTGAATTAAGCTATTTACTGTACATACTCAAGAATATGTTGCACTTTTTTTTAAAACCAAAAATTCCACCAAAATCACTGGTGCGACATATCCATTCGACATAAATGTAAAACAGCACTACTTTAATTTTTATTTATCATTAAGTTGCAATGATCAGTGATACGTACAATAAGAATTTGAAAGCTTTCGAGGCATTTCGTATACACAAAATTGATATATAACAAACAATATTTAATCATATATTATTGCGGCAAAGAGACACAGTGTTCATGCGACTTGTGCGTGTACAGCCACGTGTCCGACCCAATTGCACAGGTCGCAGAAACAAGTCAGTTACCAACAACAACAACAGAAAAAGGGTTTACAATGTGTAAATGTATAGGTATGTGTTAATGTATGAATGTGAACGGTAGTGGTAAAACAACCATAACAAACAATATTTCATCAGTGAACATTTCACAGGAATGTTATTATCAGTTCAACGAGAAAGCAATTTACAACCAACTGTCACTCTCCTGGCTTTTACGAATGGGGAACAGAAAAAGATAAAATTGTAACTACTTACGTCAATTTGTGTTAAGATATCGATAAAACCACAGGAATGGTTGGACGAACAACACAATGCCTTGAGGGCTCCCAGCCACTCAGAGCGTAAAGCATTGCATTTGGCTGTGAACTCAGCACACAAGATGGAAATCTCATTCAAGCTGCAACAAGAAACAAAGAAAAAAATAGTTTGTTGGTTTTATGGCATGTCAACTCTTATTGGGTTATTCTATGCCAAATTCAGTTCAACAATTATTATCTACAATTGTATACAGTACAAAAGTATATCTTTACGTCATTTTAAATAGGTAAACACAGCATTCTTAGTCGCAATAACAATGTTTTAAGAGCCAATATATAAGTTTGTACAGTTGTGGTTTTAAGTATTCCTATCTAATACAAATAATTTGCAAGCATTTATATGGTTCCAAGTATTCATATCTGATGTAATGAATATGCATACACCTGGGTCCCCCCTCACAGTAATATGATTGGCTGGTGTCAGTCATAAATACAGAGCTATGTAGAGGTACAATGACTACGGCGTCACACCAGTACTATTACTTACCTGCTCGATTGTACAACTCTGTTACCGTGGCCCCACCTCTCTGCTACTTCTACTAAATATATCCCTTCCTGGGATATCAATATCATATATCAATAATTTTCAAAATGATCTATTTGATCCATAAATAAGACCCTAACAAGTCCTACTATTCTGGATCAGAGTGGATCTGGGAGTAATGGCAATAAAGGGGTAACTTCAACTCTCCAGAGGATAAAAAATGGTGAGTGCTTGAATCTGAAGATACTGAAAAGAACCAATTCTATTTAACATTTCTGTTTGGTTTAGTTTCTTTGCTTAATGGCATATCAACCTTTGTGGATTATTTAATGCCAACACCACTTTTGTAGAAGAACAGTAAAAAGTAAAATCGTCGAGGTGGCCTAAAGTCGGTATCAGTCAATCAGTGAGGGATTCTATCCCCTTTTCATTAGCGCTAGACCAAGGAGATTGTTTTTGTATCTGAGGTGGAGCACCACACCTACCATCAGCTCCTTACTTTACAGCACAGATCCTTGTGCTACTCATACGCTGTGTTGGTGAGGTCCGGTATCGAACTATGAACCTTGTGGTTTCTAGCCGAATGCTCTACTAACTGAGCTAACCCAGGTTCATACCTTTCCTAAGAGTGTTACTTAAAATGTGGTCATAATAGCATATCTTAAAAACCAGACCTGACTAAACACAATGAATGTATTTTTGAATTGCATCTTCACATACAATTTGTGAAGTAAACAAGCACATCTTAAAAACCAGACCTGACAAACACAATGAATTGTATTTTTGAATTCAGCATAAAATGGCAATCATATATCACTTGGTAAAACTGTGACCTTTGGGAAAATAAAAACAACTTTTAACGAAGGCCAGTGTAATGAGCATTTTTACTAACGTATAAGTCAACTTTTTTACTTACCGATCTGTGGCTTGTGACCCACATATGTTGAGCACAGCATTGCATACAAAATTATAGCGGTGTTTGGCATTTTCATTCAACTGTTTCACAAGCATGGCGTCTGGCAATGATTTCACGTCGTTGAAATAGTCCATCATAAAATGAGGATCCCATAGCAGGTTAGACACTGACGGAGTGATATTGGTATCATGGGTCTGCTTCATTTTGGTGTAGGTTGCACTGAAGCTATCAGAATATTTGGATTTCAAATAGAGGGCTGATGTGTAGAGATCAAACAGAAAAGCCTGCACACACCTCTCGGCCGAGGTGCAGTCGGACGGGTTGTTGACGTGTTTGATGATTGCGTTTAAACCCTCAAAGGCAGCACACGCTAAATCCTGACACACCAACATGTAAGAACGATATTTGCTAAAAATACCTATGATGCACAAACATAATGACGAGATATAGTTCGTTGCTAGAGTGGATGCCTTCAACATCAGCTGGACCTCCACTTGACTGAGTTCCTTCAGCAACTGTTGGAAAGAAAACAGAGAAAAAGAAATTGAAAATAACTTAGATTTTTTAAGTCTTTGTATTATTTGAATTATTCGGCATATTGTCCTCATCTTTATTGTTATCTACACAATGCAGAAATGCTGATAGGTACGCATCCTGTGTCACTGAGGCATAAAAATCTAAAAGGACGCAGTAAAATGCGTCCTAGTGTTTATTTCTTCTTCCTAACTGTAAATACATTTCAATATCTTCTTGGAAATGAATTACACTGTATGGGGAATATGGTAGGGGTTGGATGGCTTTCTTTGTCCATAGATAAAAACTCGACAATTTATTAAGAAACTTTTCCCAGGGACTCATTCATATCAAATCCATGTGTCCCAGGACGCACTAAATTAAAAAGCTATCAGCATCACTGCAACATTTTAGCTGGTGTACTCTCTGGCCTTCTTCAGTAGTGTAGATAACAATAAAGATGAGGACAATAGTATGAATAATCCAAATTATCAAGCCTCATCTAAAAAATTCAGAGAAAAAAATTGTTTTAGTAAAAAAAAAAAAATATTAAGTCAAAGGGAGATAATTCTTTAATACCATAAGAAAAAGAAAAAGAAAAGAAGAAAAAAGAAAAAAAAAAAAAAAAGAAGGAAAGAAAAAGAAGAAAGAAAAGAAAAGGAAAAGAAAAAAAAGAAAAAGAAAAAGAAAGAAAGAAAGAAAAGAAAAAGAAAAAAAAAGAAAAGAAGAAAGAAAAAAGAAAAGAAAAGAAAGAAAAAGAAAAAAAGAAAAAAAGAAAAAAGAAAGGAAAAGAAAATGAAAAAAAGAAAGAAGGAAAAAAGAAAGAAGGAAAGAAAATGAAAAGGAAAGAAGGAAAGAAGGAAAGAAAAAAGAAGGAAAGAAGGAAAGAAAAGGAAAGAAGGAAAGAAAAAGAAAAAGAAAAAAGAAAGAAGGAAAGAAAAAGAAAGAAGGAAAGAAAAAAGAAAGAAGAAAGAAAAAGAAAAAGAAAAGAAAAAAAGAAAGAAAAAGAAAAGAAAAGAAATGAAAAGAAAAAAGAAAAAGAAAAAGAAAAGAAAAGAAAAGAAAAGAAAAGAAAAAGAAAAAAAGAAAGAAAGAAAAAGAAAGAAAAAGAAAAAGAAAAAAGAAAAAAAAGAAAAAAGAAAAAGAAAGAAAGAAAAAAAAGAAAAAAAGAAAAGAAAGAAAGAAAAGAAAGAAAAAAAGAAAAAGAAAAAAAGAAAAAGAAAAAGAAAGAAAGAAAGAAAAAAGAGAAAGAGAAAGAAAAAGAGAAAGAGAAAGAAAAAGAGAAAGAGCACTGACCTGCAAGGTGAAGTCTAGAAGTCCACTGATGTTGAGCGAATAATCCATCAAATCAAAGAGGTAAGAAATATTGTCCACAACAGGAAGGTAACAGGAATTTCCAGCAGCAAAACTTGAAAGCTGTTCTAGTACACTGGTCACACAAGATGAGGTAACAGCATGCATGTCATAGTATGAAAGCTTTTGGAATTTATTAAACGTGCCCTCCAGGTTACTGGATGAATCACAGTCTTTGTCCTTCTCTTTTTTCTTTTTGGCCTTACTTGGGTCACCACTGCTGATATCGATACAGTTTTTCTTATTAAATAACCTTAAGATTTCCTGCAAGAAAAAAAATAAATAAGATTACAGACAACTGTTTCATTATGAACATCATTGTATAAGAATTAGCAAGGTGTTAACTCAGTAGCTAACAACAATTTCTTATAATGCATTAGGTTACCTCAGAAAGTCACCTAACACAGTACATATACATTGAACAAATCCTACCAAAGAGTTATAACAAATAGTTTGGTTTGGTTTGTTTTACGGCATATCAACCTCAGTGGGTCATTTAATGCTGATAAAGTTTTGAAATAAAGTCATTTTTAATGGATACTCAATTTTTTTATAAATACATTTTTCTATTTAACCCATAGATGGGACCCTAACAGGTACTACCACTCCGGGTCAGAGTGGACCAGGGAGCAATGGTGATGAAGGGGTGCTCCACATTCCCCAAACTTCCAAAACTGGAACCTCACCATCAGATAGAGTTTAACGTCATTCCCAAGAAATGTAGACCCTCAGTCACCGCCTTCTAGCACCCATATGATAAAAAGGGTTGGGGCTTGCCATAAGAGCAATAGGGTTGGGAAAATCATATAGGTGCTAGGGCTTGACATGACCAGCCAATTGATCGGAGGGGGCTTCTCCGACTGCCCATCTAGCCCAAGAAAGGGCCAAAGTGGAGTATTGCAAGTCATGGACCACCTGGGTTCTATCATTAAGCATCATGGGTCGCCACCCATGGCCAACAGGTGGCCCCATTGGGGGAGTCTTACCCCTCTGCAGAGGTGCATTTTATTATCTAAGCAAAGTCCAACAGAAATAACCTCAAGATTTCCTTGAAGAAAAAAAAACAAATCAGATTATAGATGACACGGTTTCATTATCAACATCCTTTGTCATTTCCACATCTGATACTCAAGATCAATTTCAAGAATTCTTTATTTTTTTCTTAAATAAATTAATTTTCAATATAAATAAGTTTTCTTACTTAGGTTGAAACATAACAAGAGCATAATTAAGATTTTTTGGACTGTTGTCCTCATCTTTATTGTGGTATATATAAACATAACGTTTTGGCTGCTGTATCCTCCTGCCCTCCTCAGTGTTCCCTAGAGTTGTACAGGAAACGCCAATAAACCTTTTTTTTCTGATTCTTCTTGTGAGACATGTCTGATTGATAGGCATCATGGTTAATTCCTACTTAACAAACATAAAGTCCACCACTGTATGTCCCCCCACCGAAAGAAAAAAAAACAAACTAAAAATCAAGGAATTAACCAAATTTAATGAAATTTTCAGTGTTGATATATTAATAAATAAACAATATAATGCATCAGTTATTTTATTTGAAAACTTTTACATTTTTTTCAGGTCAATTAACTTTTGAACCACGTATATTTGTGAATCTGTGTTATGCCTCAAAGATATGTGGTTCAAAGTTAACTGACCTGAAAAAATGTAAGAGGTTTCAAATAAAATAACTGGTGCGTTATATTGTTTATTCATTGTAAGGATATCAACACTGAAAATTTCCTTAAATTCGGTTAATTCCTTGATTTTTAGTATTTTTTTCTTTCGGCCGGGTGACATACAATGGTGGAATTTATGTCTGTTAAGTAGGACTTAACTGGCATCAATTTGACGCCTGTTTGATTAACAGTTAAACAATTAAAAATGATTTCCCAGGTTTGATCATTACCATATTTGGATACACAGGGAACACCTGAGGAAAGCTGGAGGATACAGCAGCTGAAACGTTAATGAAGACAACAGTTAAAAAAAAAAAATAAATCAAGATCTTGTTGCTCGTTGCTTGTTTCAAAATACCTGAAATTGCTTACTTACCTTGGTGACCTTTTTGATAATGTGCCTGGCATTGTCACGTGCCTTGCCAACTCCATAGAGTACAACAAAGCGCTGATTGCATTCGTGAGCGTAGCTCTCATTCTGTGGGATAGGGAAGTGTGTGGCAAACAGCATATGACGAGAAGGGCCTTTGGGGGGAGGAGGTTGGGGTGGGGCTGATTGAGATTCACCCACGCTCAGTATGGGCTGATCTCGTTCCGATTTCACTGATTTTACAGAAGCTGAAAAAGAAAGAAAATATTTATCAGTAAAAAATTGGACACTTTAAAAATTTTAAGCAAAAAGGATTTTTTTTTACAATTGGATATAATATGCAACATCAGGATTTAAAGACAAAAATTAAAAAACAACTTTGGTTTCTTTCTATGTTTAATGGCATATCAACCTTTGTGGGTTATTTAATGTCAAAGGCATCCTTGTAGAAGAACAGTAGTGGTACTATTTAACCCATAGCTAAGGGAATAAGGGGGTTCATGCCTTTCCCATGGGCATTAGTTCAAAAGTGAATGTAATAGCATGACTAGAGTTCAAACTTGCTTACTACAATGTTGCAGTTCAGCACGTTAGCCATTATTAACAGGGATAAGAAAAAGAAAAAAAGAAAAAAAAAAAAAAAAAAAAAAAAAAAAAAAAAAGAAAGATGTAGCTGTTTTATCAAATTGTACAAATTCTTAAAAGTTTTTTTTTTTTTTTTTTACTAAATCTTGGGAAATATCCAATGAAGATAACCAATAGTTTTCTTTTTCTCTCCACAAACAAAATGTTTTTGATCTTTTTAATGAGAGAGAGAGAGAGAAAGAAAGAGAGAGAGAGAGAGAGAGAGAGAGGGGGGGGCCTCTTCGACCGCCCATCTAGCCCAAGAAAGGGCCAAAGTGGATATTGCAAGTCATGGACTGCTCAACCACCTGGGTTCTATCCTTAAGCATCACGTATCACCACCCACGGCCAACAGAAAAAAAAAAGAAAGTAAGGATATGAAATACAAAATATGATAAGAAAGACAATAGAAGTTATATTGTTTACATCGATAAAGAAAGAAAGAAATAGTCTTTTTTTGTTCTTTTCTCTAACCTGGGGCTTCTGGACTTGTCTTTTGTTCCTCTTTCACAGAGCCAAATAAACTGCCTAAATCATTTTCCATTGTATGGATATCCAAATCCATCTTGATGTCATCTTGATGCTGAAAAACAACAGGAAATAAAACAAAATCAAAATCAAAGAATTGGTTGGTATCTCAACCCTTGTTGGGTTATTTTATGCTGAAGACATTTTGCTTTATTCATTCTTGATGGCTACTAAATTTTTGTTTTAAACTCAAATTTTTTAAACTCATTTTTTTCTACTTACCCCATAGATTGGACCCTAACAGGTACTACCACTCCAGGTCAGAGTGGACCTGGGAGTAATCAAGTCATTTTGATAAACGAAGAACTCATTTTGCATACAGAACCTGCTGTTGCATAAGTGGTCACCCAATTAAGTATTGAACAGGCTTGTTGCTGCTTAACTTTGGTGATCTTGCGAGAACTGGTGCTTTCAGTGTGACTTAACCATAATTTACCATTTTGTTAAGAAAACTTAAAAACTATTTAATATTGCTTTTAACAAGATTGAAAAAAGTAAAAATAAAATAACAGTATTAAAAAAGAAAAAAATGGAGGGGGGTAGAATAAACCTTTTAAGCATTTATTGGGATTTTTTTCATTCAGCTTAATACAATATACCATATTTGACGGCATATAAGACGCATCCCCATTTCAACAGGTCAGATTCAGGAAAAAAGTTTTTAGTGTATTTAAACATATATCAGATTGGATTGCTTTCATTTTACAAATTCATTTTTAAAACACTGGTAATAATATAATAATACAAGCAATAAAATAAGGATGCATGGAATTTAGGGTAGGTAAAAGTACTGAGCGTAAGCTGGGTTAGTGAGCATCATAGAGAAGATTAGTCTAGGCCTACGAGAGGTCTCAAACTTCACCTATGATGTATAAGATGCAGAGCAATTTTTTGAGCCAAAATTATAGAAAAAAAAAAAGCATCCTATATGCCATCAAATACGGTACATATTTTGATTGTTATCAAAGAATTTACTTACTTCGTGTTTGATGCTCTCAGACAAACTTTTCACGCTGGACAAGTCAACACTATCTGCTGATGGCATTACCACGGACGGAGAGGAAGCCAAGTCACCACGTGAGATAAGTGTGCACATATAAGCATCATGGGAGAAGACATCAAATCGAATGAGCTCACAAAAAAGTTGGATTAGATTGGAAAATGCCTCACGATTTTCTTCTGTAATATTGTCATCTGAAATTGAATAAAATGTTGGGATTAAGTCACAAGTTAGTTGTTTAGTTGGACTTTACGACATGTCAATCAATTGGGTCATTTTATGCTGATAATGTCTTTTTTTATTCATTCTAGGTGTAGCGTAATTATTATGGTCTACAGGGAATTTGGGGATTGAAAGGAGAAAGAGAGGAAAAAGAAATAAGAACAAACAAAGGTTAAAATTTGGAAGAGGAAAAACTTAATGGGCTGCCAGTAATTTGACCGACAAATGACCCACGGAAATAGATTTTAAAATAAAAACGGAGTTCCAGGTTTTGACCGGAAACGGATGTGACGCTGAGACAAGAAACAGAAGAAGAAAACAATCTTCCCTTTTCGCCTTGGCTCTGGTGGGAGTCAAACGTGGCTCCTGGTTCCCCTGATGGGTTTGACATAGTAGTACTGAACATGATTTAGGATAGCATAATTTGACCGTTCTCTCTCTCTCTCTATCTTTCGTTCTCTCATAAAAGAACCCACGAGCCCGAAAGGAATAAACAACCCTTTGTGACTATACAATTTGCGTGCGTTGTTTCTGAACTAATGATGACTACTACTACTACTACTAAACGATTACTACTACAACTCGACGCATGATCAGAATTTCTGAAAAATGAATTCATACAAGTATCATAAAAATAATTCTATTTTGAACTTGTAGTGTCATCTCTAATAATAAATGTGAATATCAGTGAGTCACATTTTTTCAATTTTGCTCCTAGAAGCCATAGCTCAACATATCATACCAGTTTGGAATCAGGGTGATTCAATGAGCAAATTAAAAACATTCTGGGCTGAATCTGGACCAACAATCCTGAATATTTGGATTTCCAAGTTGTAATTACTGTGATTGTTTTCAACAATTTAAAAAAAAAAATATCAAAAATATAATGAGAGAGAAAGAGAGTAGGGAAAAGATAGTGAGAGGGGGAGATCCTGCAGAAGCGATAATGCTAATCTGTTTCAATTGAACTTAATGAAAAGAAGGAAAGAAAAAAAGAGTCAGAAAGAGTTAAATCAAGATTATTATAGTTTTTACATATTGAAGTATTTAGCAATATCTCTTAAGTAAACATATCAAATGTAATAATAAAATTATCATACTATGGTATATCCACAGGTCCTGATAGCTAATTGTAATAAATCTGAAAAAGGGGAGGCATTTTACCTAAAACCGGAGCATCTTCATGTAAGAAATCCATGAGTAATTGTTGGTAAACAGGATATCCTGAAGACATCATTGCATCAGAGGCTATAGAGTCTTTGTCATCCATCATTTCACTATCTGCAAACTTCTAAAACGATAAAACAAAATTCAGGTTTAATAAATAAAAATAAAAAAAGGGGAAAGAAAGGAAATTGAAAACAATAATTTTATAACAAACAAAACCTTTATATGATGATGATAATGTGATAATGCTAATAAAGTTATTTTCTTCAAATCTATTAATAATGGAGATTTGCTTCCGGTTTTTGTCTGTAACAAAAACTACGTCACTGCTTACGTCACTATACCCGAAATCGTCATAACAGAATAATTACACTCAAAATTTGAGCATGCAACATTAGACAGTCCTCATTGTTTTTCAAAACAAGTTTTAATAGATACATCCCCAGTATCATATATTTATATAAAGTTTGTTTTATCTTAATAAATATTCAAAGTTAATAGAACTTAGTTTTGATTTCAAATTGTTTTATTTTTTTTACTCTTTTAATAAATTTGATGATTTCATGATTTATGGTTCAAACTCTCTGACATTTAATTTTTAACTTCCACCTCCTCAAGCAATATCTTTCAAAAATATATTTTTACATCGCCCGGAGGTCGTTTTTTTATTTTGCTAGTTTTATTAATGTTTGTTTCAGGATTTGAAGATCCTATTTTGATGTGATTTAAGCAGAAAACATGGGTTTATAGAAATAGTGGACCAAGTAACTAATAATCACCCCGGCTGTTTGCTAGATTAAAAAAAAAAAAAAAAAAAAAAAAAGCAACTGAAGTAATAACAACATGAAATAACTAAAAAACGTTTCTAAAAAAATTGTCAGTTAACAAACAACCGGAAGTTGACTGTGAAAAGCAAATCCTGTCCTTTTGAATCTAGCAAACAGACGGGGGTGCTTATTGGTTACTTGGTTCGAAATAGCTTGTTAAAAGAATATTTTGACTTTAAATTGTTATTCATACTAGTGTCCTCATTCTAATTGTTTTCATCAAAATAATTCGACTAATACTGTGTTTCCCTGAAAATAAGACAGGGCTTATATTAATTTTCACTCCGAAATAAAACACGAGGACTTATTTTTCAGGGAATGTATTATTCTTCATATACTGAAAAATGACATTATGAAGTAGAAAATTATGAAATTTCTAAATAAACAGAAATTACAAAAAAACAATTTACATTTATTTACCATTAACATGTTCTTTTATTCAAAAATAATAATATTATCCTTTAAAGTGTTATTGTTCTGCAAGTCACTGGATTCCAAAATTCTGCTGCTCTCTATTAGGGCTTATTTTAAGGGGAGGGCTTATATTAAAATCATCCTGAAAAATCACATCTTATTTTACATGTAGGTCTTATTTTTTGGTGCAACACTGTACATTCTCTGCCCTTCCCAGTGTATTGAAACATTGAGATGAAAACCACAATGATGATTTGGTTTGGTTTTGTTTTACGGCATATCAACTTCAGTGGGTCATTTAATGCCGATAAAGTTTTGAAATAAATCAATTCTTAATGGATAATACAATTTTTTAATACATTTTTCTATTTAACCCATAGATGGGACCCTAACAGGTACTACCACTCCGGGTCAGAGTGGACCAGGAAGCAATGGTGATGAAGGGGTACTCCACATTCCCCAAACCTCCAAAACTGGAACCTCACCATCAGATAGAGTTTAACGTCATTTCCAGGACATGTAGACCCTCAGTCACCGCCTTCTAGCACCCATATGATAAAAAAGGGGTTGGGGCCTGCCATAAGGGCAAATAAGTTTGGGAAAATCATATAGGTGCTAGGGCTTGACATAACCAGCCGACCACAATGATGAGGATACAATTTTTAATGACTTGCAGAATAAACACAATGCTTCATCTTAGAATTTTCTTCAACGCTCAAAAGTTTTTCTTGCAGACAAATATAAATCTTTAAAAAATCCAATGGAAGAATCATTAAATATTCTCACCTGAATATGAGCGTCAGATCAAAAAGAAATAAAAAGAATATATTGAACAGTAACACTTGGTGGGTTATCAATTGCAGAGGAATGAAACTTACCTCATTGCGCATATCATTCTGTCGCCTTTCCAACAACTTGGCAACTACAACTGCTCGATAATTGCCAGTCCGTTGTATGGTAACTGCCCAGTCAATTAACAGTTTAATGATGGGGTCATCGCTAACAAGTGGCTTTGGAGATTAAAAAAAGAAAAAAAAAGAGAAAAAAAATATAAATGTTTTAGTAACGTTTGGTTTGGTCTAACAATAAAGACATTTGTATCAAGAATTCACTATTTTCACACTGAATGGTATATATATATTTATACATATATAGTAAGTAAGTAAAATTGTCGGGGTGGTCTAAAGAAAGTATCAACCAGACAGCAAGGAAGTCTATCCCCCTTTCACTAGCACCATACCTACCATCAGCTCCTCACTTTACTGCCCAGATTCCTGTGCTACTCATACACCGAGTTGGCTAGGAACTGTATTGAACCCAGAACCTTGTGGTTCAGAGTCGTCCTCCGGGCGGAGGTCCGGTGGCTCCGGCCACTTGACCTGTGTTATTGATTAACAACGTTGATCCCAGGGGGGCCATCCCCCCAGGCAACACTTGCCCCCTCGATTTAAAAGGGCAGGGCTGGGTTTATTGCTTAGTGCCTGAGGTGTCCCCCTTGAGGGGGAATGCCAACGGGATCAACGCATTTTTTGCACCCGCCACCCATGAGCTTCGGTTTGTGGGTGGACCCCACATTAATAGTGCCTTGTGCCTAACCCGTACACGTGGGGTACATGGTAAATACCACTCTACTGACTGATCCAAACCAGTCCTAAATATTACTAGTTCTAGCTTTTTGTGCAAAAATTATGAAGATTTGATTCATATCCAAAGATATTTAAAAATTAAATTATACATAGAAATAGCATTGAAATTCTACTTAAAAATTCCCAGCATTTATAAATCTCGAAAGTAAACAAATCAATACACCGGGGCTTTTTGCAGCACCAGCCCCCTAACCAGTCGATGCTGGGTAGCTGCTTCTAGTTTATAATAAAGTGAGAGATTTTTTTAATTCTATTCCGAGTTGAATCAATAGATTAATGACGTTGCCAAGTAAAAAATGAAGGATTTTAAAATTTAATATTTACCTCATTTCCTTCTTTGGTTTCATTGGGACAGAAGATTTTGTTGTACAGTGTATCGATAGAATTGACAGCATCTACTTTGTCAAAATAATGACGGTCTAGGATATCCAATACATTCAAAACCTTACTGATCGTGAAACCTGGTGAATAATAAAAAAAAACAATCAATCATTAAGAACATTGATCAGCAATTAGAATATTTTTAGCATAAAAACAACAATATTTTAGCATAAAAACAACAATATTGGAGAATGGTTTGTTTTATTGTTTTGAATTTTGCATCAATCCTAATATGTAATTATTATATGATATTTTAATATATAATTAATATAATATTTAATCTATTTAAGTTTAAAAGAAAAAGAGAAAAAAGTACTCATAAAAGATATTTTCTTAAAAATAAAAAAATAAAAAAGAATTATTTATTTTTTCTATCAATACTAATACATAATTTAAGATAATCTTTTATTTACTCATTTACTATAAAAAAAATAATTTAAATTAGAGAACAAAGGGGTTAAAAAAAGAAAAAAAAGAAAAAGAAGAGAAATAACACCAAAAAAAGAAAAAAAAGAAAGAGAGGGAGAAAGAATAAGAAAGGAAAGGTGAAAGCGAAACAAAAGCTAAGTATGTAAATTTTTCTATTAATGGTTTTTATTTATTTGTTCATTTTTGTTTTTAAAATTCTGACATGCCCACACGGTCGCAACATATTGCAACATTTTACCGGATATCAGCCTTGTTCTCAACAAACTTTTAAAAAAGAAAAAAAAAGAGAGAAATAAGAAATTACAGTTATTCGCCCATTTCATTCATAAAGGAGGAGAAGAAGAAAGAGAGGAAACAAAAGGAGAGGAAAAGGAAATAAGAAGAGAATTATAACCACACAAATAAAAAAACATAAGCACGTCATTTCTAAAAATACACACTGATGATGAAGCTCTAGCTTTGAAATCGATTAGACATATAAAACATCGTTTTGTCTTTATTTTTTACGCATTGTATTGCCTTCGAATTTTATTATTTTATAACATACTTAACAATGCTTCAAGCAAATTACCAATTACTTTTAACAATATTTTTGTTTTATTACAAGTTTTAAAATAAAGAGACAAGAAAGAAAGAATTAATGAAGAAAGTAACAAAAGAAAATTCAACTTGTCAATAGGCAGTGCCTAAAGCACTAGGTAGTGATACATTGTCTGTATAGTATCGTACTGGTAGTAGTAGTACAGCCATACCAAAAGTTTCTTGCACCAAAGAAGAAATGAAGAATCCTGCATCTGCTGCCTTACTTTATTAAGTGAAGCAGCAGATGCAGGATTCTTCTACTGCAGGGTGGCAATGTGTAAAACACAAAACAATATAAATTATCCCACAACTAGGTCTCCATCTGCTATCAATGTCAATAGGCTGTTTAATGGCAGTCACTCTAATGGTGGATGATCATCGTATATGTAGTCTGTTGCCAACTAACTTTCTAACTCTTTTGCTAAAGAGTTCCTTCAACTGAAACAATCCAAGGGAGATAACTCATAATCTACAAACTGACCCGCTTGCAAATTATTTAATGATTGAATTTAGTTTTCTTCATCCTGTAAAACTTACATGAGGGAAAATAATTCAGAACTTTATCAGTATTTATTATCAATGAGTATTTAATCTATTGTCAAAATCATTAATACATAGAATAAATCTTATTTATTAATGATATCTCTATCAAAATTTGAGTTAGATTTGCCTCAAAACAGCCCATGTTGTTAGTGCGTTTAAAATCCTGCAATGTGTCTTATATACCACTAAGATATAAAGGTTTACATAATATATAGTGTCATATTAATTTGCATACTGGTTTTAACAAAACCGATTTTAATAAATAATTACATAGTGCTATTGATCTCCAATACTACTGTTTTATTCTCCAACGTATTAGAATAAATACTATGAATAATTTTATATAGAAACCAATTAAAATATAATTAAGATAAGTGTAATCCTTTAATGTGTATTTTTATTCAATTTTGTTAGTCTTTCTAATTTAATACATTTCATTACATTAAAACTTAAATACTTATCACTGGAGGGTACATATTCTTACTAGTACATACAATAATTAGTCAGATTCATTTGATGTGATGGTCTGACTGGTGAGCAGGTTTACAAAGAGTGGAGAGACTACTGAAAATGTCTTGTATGTTATATCAATTAAAACACTTTGAATACTTTATATAGAGTTTGAATAGTAACACAGATTATATACCCATGTCCATTTACAATCTTAGCCACAAAATGGTACTGGAGGGGATAATCCTTAACTTGTTCCTTGTAAATTCCTACTATAAAATAAACTGAACCCTCATTTTATGTCCGTGTTTTTGCAATAAATGTTTTATTTTTCTTGCAGTTATTTTACAATACTGAATATATTTTCTTATTTATAAACATTTATAGAAAACAATATATATTTTCTTTATTTATAAACATTTATAGAAAACATATATTTTCTTTATTTATAAACATTTATAGAAAACATATATTTTTCTTTATTTATAAACATTTATAGAAAACATATATTTTCTTTATTATAAACATTTATAGAAAACATATATTTCTTTATTTATAAACATTTATAGATAAACATTTATAGAACATATATATTTTCTTTATTTATAACATTTATAGAAAACATATATTTTCTTTATTTATAAACATTTATAGAAAACATATATTTTCTTTATTTATAAACATTTATAGAAAACATATATATTTTCTTTATTTATAAACATTTATAGAAAACATATATATTTTCTTTATTTATAAACATTTATAGAAAACATATATATATTTATAAACATTTATAGAAAGCATATATATTTTCTTTATTATAAACATTTATTGCAAACATATATATTTTCTTTATTTAAAAACATTTAGTGCAAACATATTTAAAACATTTATGCAAAAACACGGACATAAAATGAGGGTTCAGTTTATATCATAGTAGGAATTTACGAGGAACAAGTTGAAGATTACCCTGGAAGGGAGGGGGGGGTGTCAGTCAGCTATTACAAGAGAAGAAGCCATGTTTCATGGCAAGAACCAAGCAACCCTTTATAGTGATCTGGCAGTGATTTTCAAAGGAAGATAAATTAAAATAGGTGATAATATGAGACAACAGCTGGAGAAGAAAATATAAACTCCATCTTACGATTTGGTTCAGCTTCTGTGTTTAATAGCATATGGGGTATTTTGATTTTTTCTCGCCCGGTCCTGCTCTAATATACACTGTTTTTGTATGCCAACGTCAGGCGAATTTCAGGCTCATGTTAGATATCTTCCTTGTATTTTTGTCGCTTCTTTTTTTAATCAACAACATTCCTGGGTTATTTGATGACAAACATATTCAAAACTATATAACTCTGCGGATTTGGATGGTTTAGTTTTTATGGCATGTCAACCCTTGTTGGGTTATTTTATACCGAAGACGTTTTGTTTGATTCATTCTTGATGAGTACTAAATTTTTTTTAAACTCATTTTTTGACATTAAATTTAAAAGTAAAATTTTCAAAAAAAAGACTGAAATTGACCTTTAGTTGATTGTTGACACTTATCGGATGACCATCTGACTTCAGCTGCATGGCCTCTGAGCTTGATTTGCTGTTCAGCAGCTCGAATTCTGGCTCGGATCTGCAGAGAAAAGACATTTTTTTTTTTTTTTACTTACAATTCATGAAAAGAAAAGAAAAAAACTGAAAAAATCTGCTGAAATGTATATTAATAGTAAAGTAAAGTCATTGGGACGGCTTAATGTCGGTGTCAGCCAATCAGCAAGGGAGTCTATCCCCTTTTCATTAGCGCTAGACCAAGGAGATTATTTTAGCATCTGAGGTGAAGCGCCACACCTACCATCAGCTCCTCACTTTACCACACAGATCTCTGGGCTACTCATACGCTGAGTTGGCGAGAGCCGGTATCGAAACAGGTACATTGTGATTCCTAGCCGAACGCTCTACCGACCGAGCTTTGTCCCTTGAAGTTACAGCGCCTCCTGTGACTGTAAAGTCTAATGTTAGAAAAACATTCTTGACCACAGATATCACATGTGAAGGCTATTCCCGAAGATGTTGATGTGCCGGCGTCTTCTTGCCGCTGCTTTCTTCTGGACCTCCTAGATTCACGGTGTTGCGCCAGGGTGACCTCAGACATGAACAGTCTTCTACAGAGAGTCTGCCGCCACCAAAGGCGGTCCTGATGCTACAAAATAACACTGATTATATATACAGGGTGTTCAGGATAAATTTCACATATTCATATTTGGTTATTTTTCTCTGTAGGTTGGAGGTATTGACACACACTATGCATCATTTAAAAGCTGGGACCCTTCTTCATTCATATATGTGATGACAGATAGAATGGATGACTGGAACCCAGCTGAATCATGGAAGAGAATAACTTGTATCATGATGATCTGCACCGGCCATCAAAATAAGGAGATTATGGTTTCTGCCCAATGCTCCCTGAACAGTGTAAAACATAGTAGGCAGTGGAGGTTTTATAACAAACTTCCTTGTCTAGATAGATTTTGGTCGATCACATTTATACAAACCTATAAGTGGAGGAGGAAATGTGGAAGTGCATGGTGTAATGGTTAGAGTCATAAGAAATGAACATAGCAAACCAAGTTCAAATCCTGGGCGACACTGCATTTCACATAGCTCTAATACTCTTGGGAAAGGTATGCATCCATCTACTCTCCTTCCAGCTATGGGTAAATAGCAGGGCAGACTGGGCTCTTTAACCTTGGTTAGGCAACCAGTATGGAGAAGGAAAACACTGAATTTAAACCTGTTAAACTACGCTTAAGAAATTAACCTTGTGTCACATCCTGCCTGTGTGCAGGGGTTGGTAAATATATATAAGTAAAAGACGATGATGATGATGATGATGATGATGAGATATAGTTTATTTACCAGTTGGTTATGTGGGTTGGGTGGCATTGGGAGTGAAGAGGTACCACAGCCTAGTAAATCCAGTGGAGATCCGCACAGGAAATTACAGGACGTCTTGCCGTCTCCTAAGTTGTTCCAAACAAGAGCAGCGGGGCAGCGGATGGTGATGATCTGGAGAGTGGCACACAACGTAAGGATGATGCTGCGGTGTTCAAGGCACGAAACATATTCGGTGAAGAGCACGGACAAAGGATTAGACAGCGGATTGGTATTCGATGTCCTGCAAAGAAAATAAATAAACAGATTGTCAATTCAACGGATTGTAGAATTCTGAATTGTTACTTTTGGAAATGTATGCATTGTTTTGTCAAGAAAACTTAAATATAAAAATAATAAACTTTTTAAAAATTTATTTCTCTACCTACTTCAATTTTTTTTCATTATGTATGTGTATTTTTGTCTACCCCCCCCCCTGTTTTATCTACCTTTTTATCTGCAATGTAATATTAATAGAACTAGCAAGAATATGCACCCTCTATTTAAGTTTTAATGTAATTAAATATATTAAATTAGAAAGTCTAACAAAATTAAATAAGAATGCATATAAGAAGATTACACTTATCTTAATTATATTTTAATTGCTTTCTATATAAAAGCATTCATAGGATTAATTTTAATATGTTAGAGAATAAAACTATAATATTATAGATCAATAACACCAAGTAATTATTCATTAAACCCGATTTTGTTAAAACCAGTATGCAAATTATCTTATCTATACGTCTTATCTATACTTATTTATATATAGATTAATAAAAATTATTTTTCTATATATCTATTTCATTATCTTTTATTCTTTATATATCCTTATTTTCTAGTTCTTTATTTTCTTCTTCTTTGTATTTTTTCTTTTATTTGTTTTTTTATTATGTTTTCTCCTTTATCAATTTGTTTTATTTTTCAAATTATCTTTTTAATATATTATTGATTTATATCCTTATTATATTTTTTTTTATTTAGCTTTTCTTTTGGAAAATGAGGGGTGAAATAATTTTTTTAAAATTCCCTCTTGGACAAAAATAGGGTGTGAATGTTATTTAACTTTTATAAAATGACATGCCCTTAGTCATTGTACAGACAAACAGAGAATCTTTCTTATATATATATATATATATATATATATATGTTATATATTCTTGAGAATCTTAAAGATGTTTAGATGAACTGTTTGTTGATTGAACAGGGATGATTTTTCTCTTTTATGATTACTTAAAAAATTAAAAATTAAAAAAAGAGGTGACAGATAAAAAGCAGATTTTTGTAATCTGTGATCCTACTTTTACACAGAATTTAAAAAAGAAGTGCAACGTTGGTATGAGGGCGGGGGGGGGGGAAATAAAATAAGATAAAATAAAATAAGGATAAAATAAGATAAAATAAAATAAGATAAAATAAAACTTACCCATTTCCATTTGTCATCATGGGAGACTCTGTACGAGGAGAGCAAATCCCAGATTCTGTTGTGTATTGTGATATTCGTTTGGCGCAAAAGTAAGATAACTTCCGTGACAAATAAACAGACAAAGCCACTTCATCCAAATACTAAAAAATAAATTTAAATAAATAAATCAATAAATAAATGAAAAAAAATTGTTTATAAATTAAGGTTTAATTTTATAATGAAAAAATTCAAATCATGGAAATAAATATGCTGCAGAATTTTCCAAAAGTTAAAAAAAAAAAAAAAATTTGCAAGAGGTTAAAAAAAAAAAAGTTTGAAACTTTTCATTTGAAATTTTTCTTTTTTGAAATTCAGTGTGAAGAACACAAATCCTCATTACAAAAGTTCAATAAATTAATTCGAATTAATTAATTTCGAAATTCATTTACATTGAAAAAAAAGAAAAAAAAAAAAATCAGAAAAGAAAAAATGGAATAAAAAGAAAAAGAAAAATGGACTGAAACATCCCCATAACTTGGTGAACTGTTTGAATTGTGGTGTTATGGTTAGCAAGCTAGTCTCGCAAATCAGTTACTACTGAAAGCGATCCTGGTGGAATGCTCCATACTTGTGATCTTGTGTCAGATCCAACCTGTAGGGTAAATAATTCATTTTTTTTTTAATACTTTTAAGACTAATTTAGTTTATCTACTTTTGAGTCTTCATCTGGTGGATGTCTTATAATGTAACTCTGTGTGTGTGTGTGTGTGTGTGTGTTGGTGGTAGAGATTTTGAATAGAATCATCATTTATCTAATAGGACAATGCTGTTATTGTTGTCATAATGACTTATTTGTTCAAGTACTCTACCTCGGTTATAGTAGTTGTCTCAGGATTTGAACTTGGATTGTCAAGTCCATTTCCTATGATGATAACCATTAAACAATGGGTGCCTCTATACAATCTTCTCTTTATGTTTCAATATTTTATCAATCTCCCTTCATTCAAATAGATCAATTCCCTCAAGGAATTGACAAATGAAGCGCTTATAAAAATTTGTAAAATTATTTGGTTAGTTGGAGGTTACAGCATGTCAACCCTTGTTGGGTTATTTTATGATGAAGACATTTTGTTCTATTCTTTCTTGATGGATATTCCACATTTTTTATTCAAACTGATTTTTCTTTCTTTAAACAATTTTTAATAAACACTATATATAAGTCAGAGTCCGGCTTTGCTCAGTCAGTAGAGCATCTGGCCAAGAATTGCAAGTTTCCTAATTCTATATCCGTTCCCATGCCAACTCAGCACATGAGTAGCACAGATTGGGTAATCTGATCTGTGTGGTAAAATAAAGAAATGACGGTAATTGTGGCACTCCACCTCAGCAAAAACAATCTCCCTGGTCTAGTGCTAGTGAAAAGGGGATAGACTCCCTCACTGTCTGGCTGATACTGACAATAGGCCACTCTGCCTTTACTTACTTTATATATAAGTAAAGTTGTTGGAGTGGCCTAAGTCGGTATCAGCCAATCAGTAAGGGAGTCTATCCCCTTTTCACTAGCGTTAGACCAAGGAGATTGTTTTAGCATCTGAGGTGGAGCGCCACATCTACTATCAGCTCCTTACTTTACCGCACAGATCCCTGTGCTACTCATACGCTGAGTTGGCAAGGGCCAGTCTCGAACTCAGAACCTTGCGGTTTCTAGCCGAATGCTCTACCAACAGATCTAACTCGGCACAAAGTCTGTAATTTTTTGCCTCTAAAAACTGATTGTATATCATGCATGTTGTAATTTTGTTCATATGTGATTGTACCTTAAGGAAAGAGGATTTATTATTAAGACCAAAATTGACTTACGTAGTAAATCTGTGAAAGCAGAAGTTTGAGCACAGAATCATCATTAGGTCGTATTTTCTCAATGTGTTCAAGCAACCAGGTTAGAAACTCGTGACGATCAATTAATCCTTCCTGAAAAGAGAAATAAACAATTAACATGGTTAATTAGGATTTCAAAGGAGAGGACATTTGAGTAGGATGAATAAGAGAACAAGAATGAAAGGAAGGAAATGAATAAAGAAAGGAAGGAAATGAATAAAGGAAGGAAGGAAATAAATAAAGAGAAGGAAACGGAGGACCAAGTAACCAATAAGCACCCCAAATCATCAACTTAATGAAAGGTTCCTATTTTAACTCATCACTGGTAAGTTTCGCTTTCAAATAATTGAAAATAAATTAACAGACGATTTTTGCAATTATATTGTATCTGACAAAGACAAATTCTACAAATTGTGTGATACTATTTCTGAACATCCTTTTATTCAAACAAGCATAAAAATATTTTGTAAATAAAAACTGTATTTTTATTTAAATACACATAATTGCATTTCTCTTCTTGAGAAAAAAAAAAGAAGGAAGGAAATGAAAAAAAAGAAGGGAAGAAATGAGAAAAAAAAAAGAAGGGAAGGAAATGAGAAAAAAAAAGAAGGGAAGGAAATGAAAAAAAAAGGGAAGGAAATGAAAGAAAAAAAGAAAAAAAGAAAGGAAGAAAATGAGAAAAAAAAGAAAGGAAGGAAATGAAAAAAAAAAAAAGGAAGGAAATGAAAAAAAAAAGAAAGGAAGAAATGAAAAAAAAAAAAAAAGTAGGAAAAGAAAAAAAAAGAAAGGAAGGAAATGAAAAAAAGAAAGAAGGAAAAGAAAAAAAGAAAGGAAGGAAAAAGAAAAAAGTATATAAAAAAATAAAAAAGAATATAAAGAAAATAAAAAGCTGAAGAAATTAAAAAAAAAAAAAAAGAACTTCAATGAAAGAAAAAAAAAGTCTTGTATTAATGAGTGTCCTACCTCATATAAATGTCTGGCAAGCCGACAACAAAATTGCCAATATCTGACAGCGTTATCAAAATCCGTTTGGGAATGTGATTGATTTGTGGTACCGAGGAAATTAGATTGCATGCCTTGATTGTTTAGATTATGATAATGTTCTTGGATTTTCTGAAGTTGTTCTTTCATGTATTTTGTCAGAGCTTGGCTCCAATCTGAAAAAGAGACAAAAACACTATTAAAAAATTAAAAAAAAAAAATACTGGTTTGGTGATCGGTTTTCAAGACTATCACAATGCAAGTGTAAAGAAAAATGAGATAACTATGATGTTGTTCATTAACCTTTGATTTATTCTCTTAATATTTCAGGATAAACATCCCTTTGTCAGAAGATTTCTGAAAGCTAAGTCCTGGAGTTGTTACCTTGTGGCTAGAATCTGTTCATTCTGTTGTAAGCTTGGTAATATCTTCCTCCAAATTCTTTGTGTGTGTGTATGTGTTTATGTGTGTATGTCGGAGACAAATATATATATATATATATATAGATAGATAGATGGTTGAAAGAGAAATTCTTAAGCTGAACTTTAGACAAGATAATCATTTTTGGGTTGTTAGTAGGTTGGATTTTACAGCTTGTCAACCCTTGTTGGGTTATTTTATGTCAAAGACGTTTTGTTTTATTCGTTCTTGATGGGTAATCAATATTTGTAAAAACACAACAGGTACTACCACTCTGGGTCAGAGTGGACCTGGGAGTAATGGTGATGAAGGGGTACTCTATATTCCCCCAAAGCTCCAGAATTTGAACTTCACCACCAGGTAGAATTTAATGCCATAACCAGGACATTAAGACCTCCAGCCACTGCTCTCTAGCACATATGATAAAAAGGGTTCGGGTTGCTATAAGAGCAATAGAGACAATTGGGAACAATCATATAGATGCTAGGGCTTGATGTGACCAGATGATTGATCGGAGGGGGCCTCTCTGACTGCCCATCTAGCCTAAGAGTCAAAGTGGACTGGAATTTGTGTTACATAATTGATAGGTACCCTATCAATTATGTATAGTAAGTGAAGTTTAGATTCAAAATAATGGTTTAGTGGAAAAACACAGGAAAGATGATTGACACTTTTAACCCAGTGCCGACCTCCTCTCCTGGTTCAACAGCGCGAGCCATGTGAAAGTAGCTTGGAAAGTCAGATTTGGCTGAATGCTGGGACGAGTAAAATGTATGATGTCTCTTGTCCCAATAGCCAATTTCTCCACACGTTTGACTTGATCTGGGATACTTATAAAATAAAATATGAGCTCAAAATAAAAGAAAGTTTTGCATCGTTAATTAAAAACAACGTAACAACATGTGACATCTCAGTATCAAGCCAGGAAGTAATCCAAGATTCAGAAGAAATCAGCTTAGAACCAGCCAAGATCCAAGATAGAAGATGACAGAGAATTGACAGATAGCAGCGACTCTGAGACAATAAAAGATGAGTATACAACCACAGCTATACTCTATGGGTATATCATACAAGAGGAGTACACAACATTTGAACTTGCTTACCAGTGTTGCAGTTCAGCATGTTAGCCACTATGCCACAGCAACTGCCCCTCCCCCTCTTTTTTGTGCTGGCAAACAGAAAATATTGTATATTGATAGGTACCGTCGATTTTTAGACAGTTATAGTAGAGATAGAGTGTGAATCCAGAATTTGTTGAATTCAGAAACTGTGGGGTTAGGTGAGTGATGCTTGGTGAACCCGAGCTGATCCGACTTCTTCTTCCGGTAACAAAGACTGTGGGAACAGAAGGTTCATTTAGCTGAGAGTTAGTTAAGCCTGAGACGTTGCAATGTAAGCATAACTGACTTTGCTCCGTGTACAGTTGAGACAGTTCTGGTTCTGACTTATAAATAAAAATGTGATCACAAAGAAATATATGCCTTGGTTGTCTCTGAGAACTAATGGCAGTCTTGGCAGAATCAGACTAGTCAACAATAAAAGAAATAGAAGACTAAGAAAGAACAGAACCAACCAGCTACTCAAGTAAGTAAAATAAAGATTTACATGTGAAGGCATAACCACAGATGCTCTCATAATCTTAATAGAAACAAACTCTCTCGTCATACATATATACCTGACAGAAGATAGGTATATAACAAAAATGCAACACTGATTTTGTTGCAATTTCATATATTCTTTCTCAAACTAGACCTTATTCTGATTTCTTCTTCCTCATACACAATAGAGTTTGAGTTTGAGTTTTGTTTAACAGCATATCAACCTCTGTGGGTCATTTAATGCCAAAAAGGTTATTTTGAATTTCAGTCTTTAAAGTAGTGGTTCTATGGAGATAATTGGTTATGTTCTGTTATATTTTGTTGAAAAGGTTGCTTTTTTTTTTAAATAAAATTTAAAATGTTTTCAGGGTTTGTATTCTTAAAGATGTCTCTCAGGTTTATTGCTTGATAGTAATTGGCGCAGATATGTTTAAGGCTGTTACAATTTAGAAGGATATGCTTGGTTGTAAGTTGTACTTTGCATGTTGGGCACACTGGGGCATCCTCCCCTTTTAACAGGTATGAATGGGTAATGTGGGTGTGCCCAATACGCAATCTGGCGAGTATTACTAGTCTTCTAATACACAATAGAGACTGACAACTTCTAAAGCTTTGGGTGTATACATACCAAGGCATTGATCGACCGCTTGTCTCTTCTTGGTCTTGTTCTCCTGTACAGCAACATTATAGGCAGCTGTCATCTTCACAAACCAGGCAGCCTTAATCATGGGGATGCTAAAATCACAAAGGGTTGAGAAAATTTCTTCTTTCTTATTAAATATAGGTACCTGAAATAAAAAAAATGAAAAAATAAAATAAAAGTAAAATTTATTAAAAGAGCACTGGAAATATGATAAATCACACAAAAAACAAAAGAACAACAAAAGAACAAAACATAGTTGCAGTTTGGTTGTTTGCTTGGATTTTACAGCATGTCAACCCTTGTTGGGTTATTTTATGCCAAAGACATTTTGTTTTATTCATTCTTGATGGATATTCAATTAAAAAAAAAAAAAAAAAATTTTTTTAAACTCATTATTTTCTATTTGACCCATTGATGAGATCCAAATAGGTACTACCACTTTTGGGGCAGAGTGGACCTGGGAGCAATGGTGATGAAGGTATACTACACATTCCCCAGAATAGGAATTTTACCATCAGAAAGAGTATAACATCATACCCAGGACATTAAGAACCTCAGCTACAGCCTTCAAGCACATATATGATAAAAAGAGTTGGGACAATTATATACATACCAGGACATAACATGACCAGCTGATTGATCAAAGTGGACCTCTCCAACCACCCATGTAGCCTAAGTAAGGGCCAAAGTGGGTTGCAGTTTGGTTCTAAAAAGGTTTCTAAGCCACAAAAATGGTCTTCATGTGGCGTCAGTTCACTAAAGAGAATTTTCAGGAAACTCTCTTTGTAATTCATTTTTATTAATAGGAAAATACAGATGGCTTTAGTTTCTTTGTTTAATGTCATATCAACCTTTGTGGGTTATTTAATGCTAAAGTTAGAAGAACAAAAAAGTGACCCACTGACCTTCTTCACAAGTAAAGATAGAGGCTTGCTCCCGGCTAGGTCTTTGAACCATGCTTCCATAGCATTTCTGGTTCGTGCTGTTACCTAGAAACAAAATAAAAATAGAAACTAAATTTCAGAAGACATCCAAAAAAGAAGATGGCAGTAAGAAAAAAAGAAAAAAAAGAGGATTCAAAAAGAATAACATTGGTCTGTGATATTTTCAAGGTCAAACATATAATAGTTGATTTTAAGACAATTCTTTTTTAACGCTGAATCCAAAAATCATACTCATTTTTTCCAATTAGATCAAAATTTTAAGATACAAGCTCTTACTTGAAAAGTATAGAACAGTATAATAACTTATTTATTTGGGACAAGTAGGGTCCACAGGCTTTTGAATAAGTGTTATTATTATGTACAACTTGTTGTGAAGTATTCAAGCACATCTTAAAAACCAGACCTGACTAAACACAATGAATGCTATTTTTGAATTCAGCATAAAATGGCGATCATATATCACTTGATAAACCTTTCAACTTCAGAAAAAACTTTTTTAACGCAGGCCAGTGTAATCTTAAGAATAAAATACATAGAAATGTTTATACTAATATATCCTGTTTTTGCAATAATTCTGTTACAAGCAAACATACACAGAGATTTAATATTACTAGCAAAAATATGCACCCTCAGGTGGGCACAAGTACTTAAGTCTTAATGTAATAAAATATTATACTGAATTATACTAACAAAACTAAATGAGATTGTATATAAAAAGATTACACATACTTTTATTTAATTTTAATTGATTTATATATAAAATGATACATAGTTTTGCTTTTAATACGTTTGAAAATAAAACAAGAACATTAGAAAGCAATAGGGTAATTCTATGTTAAATCATCAAGGCTATGTCACCCACCAACTTCAATTTTTATGAAATTTTGTCCAAGTGTGGATTATGATAAAGTTAGACAATCCTTCCAATTGAGCTTCGAATTCCAAAAATTGGTGAGAAAAAAAATCAAACTATCATTTTGGTACAAATAATATTCAATATATGTGAAATAATAATAGACATTTTTTTTTGTCATAGATGCAGTGTCACATCGGGATATTGATCTTGCTATGAAAAAAAAAATCAGAAATCATCAATAACTTAAAATTGGATGACTTAACATTTTTTGATAGCATTTTTGGATTACTTGGGGAAAAATTCAATTTTTAGTAGTAGGGAAGGTTTAGAATTTATTTTACAGGTGAAAAAGATTTCAAAAAGTCGCCATTTTTTACCAACACCACCAAATTTGGAGAGCTAAAAAATCGACATAACTCCGCCAATTTTTGGAATTGGAAGCTCAAATTTTGGGGATTGTCTAACTTTAATATAGTCCCCACATAGAAAAAAATTAAGAAAAATTGAAGGGGATGGGGACAATTTTATTTTTTTCTAAATGATTTGACATGGAATTACCAAATAACACCAAATGTTCGAAAACCGAGGTTCCACTTCTGAGCAAAATAAACTGTGAAAGATCAATGAAAGAAAAGAATTTTGTTAATTACTTACAGGTCTGAAGTTGTCTTTGATATTCAACTGTTGTTTTTTCTTCCCTGTGTCTTGGAATGTGTTGAGCTCTATTTTCCAGGACATCATGGTACTGAACTTTGTTCCGACCTGAGAAAGGGAAAAAAAATAAATTAAAAATTAAAAAGAAAAAAGAAAGAAAAATGTTGAATTTGAGTCAGATTAAATAGACAATAAAAAGGTTTTTAAATCTGTCAAATTATCAAATTTATTTGCCGACTTGCATTTTCATCATCGCCAGCAAGTCACCTTATTTATACCATAAACCCACTTAACTGTCACAAGTCACCTTACTACTCACAGATGCCTTAATAATTCTAGAGAATAAAAACAACAAAACTTTCTTCTATCCATTGAAAATAAATAAAGTTGAAAGCTTGTTACATTAAGTATTTAGCTTCTGTCAACTATGTTGTCTTTGATTTTCCTATCATTATCATCATCAAGTAAATTTGTTACATATTGATGGGCATACAGTCAATTTTTGACGGTTAGCGTAGAAGGTATTTTTTTTATTCAAGTCAGAGAAATATTTGAATTCAGACCTGGCTACTGGAGCAGGGAGATTGATTGATTGATAGGCAACAACCTCATTTTGATCTCCCCATTTCCTGTTGTGAGGTGAAGTGTGAGAAAGGCTTTTAGTTTAGGCAGTCTGCTGCTAGTTTTCATGATGTAAAGCAAGTTAAGTATAATTAGATTGAATTCTAAGTTTTAAGAAATGAAAATATGATTCACAGAAGAAATGCTTTGTATTGTTAATCAAAAGCTAACCAACAATACAGAGCCATCTTAAGATAAAGGTTTGGTTTGTTTTTTTTTGGTTTTTTTAAACGGCATATCAACCTTAGTGGGTCATTTAATGCTGATAAAGTTTTTAAATAAAGTCATTTTTAATGGATACTCATTTTTTTATAAATACATTTTTCTATTTAACCCATAGATGGGACCTTAACAGGTACTACCACTTCCAGGTCAGAGTGGACCAGGGAGCAATGGTGATGAAGGGGTGCTCCACATTCCCCAAACCTCCAAAACTGGAACGTCACCATCAGATAGAGTTTAACGTCATTCCCAGGACAAGTAGACGCTCAGCCACCACCTTCGAGCACCCATATGATAAAAAGGGTTGAAGCTTGGCATAAGGGCAATAAGGTTGAAGCAATCATATAGTTACTAGGGCTTGATGTGACCAGCCGATTGATCGGAGGGGGCCTCTCCACACGCCTGTCTAGCCCAAGAAAGGGCCAAAGTGGAGTATTGCAAGTCATGGATTGTTCAACCACCTGGGTTCTATCCTTAAGCATCACGGGTTGGCATCCACGGCCAACAGGTGGCCCCATTGGGGAAGTCTAGCCCCTTTGCAGAGGTACAGTCGGTGCATTCTAACACCTCAGCCGACAGGGCGAAAAGTTAGAGAACTACTTTGACGAATAAATACCAGCCAAGCTACAGATAAAGTATAAACTACAGATTCACAAATAAAATTAAGTACAGAACTAGAAGATTAAATATTAAAGACACAACCATGAGTGTTCCTCTCATAATATATATCATCGGCATTGCCGTCTCAGAAGACGATATATTTCTCGTTCCCCTGAAGTTACAGCACCTTCTGTTCGAAAAACAGCCCCGACCACAGATGTCGCATGTGACAGCTGTCCCTGAAGATGTTGGTATGCTGGACCTCTTGGCTTCATGGTGTTGCGCCAGGGTGACTTCAGACAGAGAGAGCCTGCTGCCACCAAGGCAGTCCTGAGACAAATTTTCACAGCTGGAAAGGGTGATGTTAAAGCAACTGTGATCATACTTGCAAACATACTTAAATCTCAGCTGGGGACAACCAATCTGTCTCTTGCCCAGATGAAAGTTCTGTATAGAGGATGTCCTTTGGGATTTGTCCATCATCAATCCAGCGGACATGGCCCAGCCAGTGGAGACAACGCTGCCTCAGTAGAGAAATATATACTATATAATAAGACATGATGTTATCAATACTTGGATTCACTTGATTTTTCACTTATTTTAGGTTTAGTTTCTTTGTTTAATGGTATATCAACCTTCATGAATGCTAAAGCCATCCTCGTAGAAGAACAATAGGAATGAAAGAGAATTATAAAAGTAAAAAGGAATTGAACTTACCTTTGATATTACCTTATCTTGGCTAATTGCACGACAAGCAGACCCATACTGAAAAAGAAAAGAGAAATCAAAATTAGATACAGTCTTCTGCCTTCTCAAGCAACTTTTTCACAGAAAATAACTTCTAATTGTGACTGAACTATGAACTAGGTCAAAGTTACTTCTACATACATATATAAGACACTTCTCCAAAAACCATTCCTTCTCTCCCCATCTCCACCTGATTCCGACCAGAATATGACCTCTGACTCATACTTGGAACTGCCAACTCTCAACATAGCCACGTCACCAAACTTTCCTGTTGGTTCTCGCTTGTAGTTAGTTTCTTCCAACTCGTACAACCAGTCAACACACATCTCTCGAGCACTCGTGGAATACCCACATTCTCTTAACCTTTTTTTTTACAGGAGGTTAGTCATGAAAGACACTGAACTCTTTACCCTTTTCTAATTATTTCTTCTTTTTAAATGTTACATTTATCTATGTATTTGCGCACAATACATAACCTTTTACCTGGCGTCGCCTGGGTAGAGGGAGGATTTTTTTAAATTTAGTCCCGCAGATCCATTATTACTGAATCGTGAGTTGAATCCTTGTGGGATGCCCCATTTAATTCCCATGTAAAAAAAAATAGACCTTGCATTGATCCAGCTACTCTGAAAAGAAATGTTAATGCCTACTATCTAAAATATTAAATGAAAAAAAATCCATGCTGTTATCATTTAAATTTTATTTTTTAATTATCTTCATGAATATAAATCAAATCTCTATTATTTTGCTCCAAAAACCAAGCCCTGGTGATATTTAATGTGCATGGGTGTATGGAAGTATTTTTTAAAAAAAAAAAAAAAAAAACACTGATATTCTGCGACACAGCACAGCCTTAATTTTGAGGCAAAATAGGAAAATTATACCCTGCCTCTAAAATCGGAATGGTAAAGTTTAACACAAAATAATTTGGCACACATTCCTAACTCATGAAGGGGAACATTTGTGCCAAATTTCAAGTAATTCGGTGTTAGTAGGTGTAACGCCCTGGTGAATTGACATGGAATGACCCGTATATATATTTACTTTGTCGTTAATTGTTTTATTTTCGAAGTTTCCTCCGTACATACACATACACACAATTGCCATTTATATATGTATAGATTATCTTCAGTTTTGCTTTTAGTTATTTTATTTCATTATTTTATGCTCTTTCGCTAACCACTTGGTTAACTGCTGCCTGACCTCTTTGCAAAAGTGAGAAGCCAAAATATACAGAGTTAAGTGTTGTGTGTGAAGGGTCACTGGAAAATTGATAAAAATAGCTTCCCCCACCCAGAACCATGTTACATTTGCTTATTGCTTATAGAAGTCTGTCACATGATACTGACCTCAGCCGATATGGAGTGAAACTTGTGTGTGAAATATTTTAAGTATAAAGAGGATGAACAGACCTCACTCCTCTGTCTTGGCAGTCCAGCAGTTGGTCCAGTGCCAGGGGAAAGTCCCAGATGACTGGACTGCCGAACTGCTGTCTCAGGTAATATTGGGTCATTTTACGAGAGGCAAGCCTCCCAGAAACCCAGCGCTTTTACCTTAGCACCAGGTTGTATTGGAGATTTATGTGAATAGTAAGTACCCTAATCCTACTTCTATTGGTGTGGAGGGCTGTTGGCTCACCTGGAGCTCATCCGCCCTTTTACAGCTCATTTTTAGTGTCCACACACCCACCTCACCAGACAAGCTGAGATGTACCTGATGAAGGTGTTAGTTTAGTTGCTGACAACCTCACCATGGAACAGGTAGTACTACTTTACATAGTACTAGTAACAGGTAAGAAAGAAGACCTCTTTTGTCCTGACCTGACATGTGTTACATATACTAACACATACAAGCACATTTAGTCTACTAATTTATCTAAGGGTAATTCCATTTCAAATCCCCAGAAAAAAGTAAAATTGTCACCCACCCGCTTCAATTTTTCTGAAATTTTGTTCAGGTGTGGACTATGTTAAAGTAAGACAATCTCCAAAATTTGACACAATTTTAGAAAAATTGAACAGAGTGGGTGACATGGCCTGGATGATTTGACATGGAATTACCCCTAAAGAAGAAAAGCTACCTCTAATGCCAGGGCCAATTTGACACTGACCATAAAGGAAAATTTTGTGATGATTTTATCATCCACATTTAGGAGATAACTCACAATACAAAAAAGGAAAAAAAAAAAAAGGAGTTGATAGACATATTTCCTATATATAAAAACACAATTTTATAATTAAAAAAATTTAAAAATCCAGTAAAAAAAAAAAGCAAACAATTCCCTAAAATGTTATTTTTCCCTCTCCTGATAATAAATACATGAGAAAGTGAACATGTTGGTGCTTGATTAGATTTTACGGCATGTCAACCTTGTTGGGTTATTTTTTACCGAAAAGATTTTGTTTTATTTATTCTTCATGGGTAATCAATTTTTTTTTAACTCATTTTTTTTCTTCTGTTTAACTCATAACAGGTACTACCATTTCAGGTCAGAGTACACCTGGGAATAATGGTGATGAAGGGGTACTCCACATTCCCCAGAGCTTCAGAACTACAACTTTACCATCAGATAGAGTTTAACAATATACTCAGGACACTAAGACTGTCAACAACCACCTTTTAGTACATATATGATAAAAAGGGTTGGAGCAATCACATAGGTGTTAGGGCTTGACATGACCAGCCATTTGATCGGAGGGGCCTTTCTGAGTCCGCGTCTAACCTAAGTAAGGGCCAAAGTGGAGTGTTGTATTGAATATATTTGAAAGCCAAAATGCTGTCTCACTTGAACATTGTATGGTATAAAGCAAGAAAAATTGTTATGAACCAGTTTTAATTTTGAAATACCCCAGTAATTATTGGATGTTCAGATTTATTTAAATTTCTAAAATAGTAAGTAAATTTAGCAGATTGGCCTATTGTCAGTATCAGCTGAACAGTGAGGGAGTCTACCTACTATTCACTAACTCTAGACCAGGGAGATTGTTTTAATTTTTTCTTTTGTATTCAAATATAAAGATTATTTTTTGGACAATTCTTCAATTGTAAAGATGTTCCAGAGACTGTTCCTGAGTGCAGCAAATATATATATATATATATATATATATATAGTATCCAATTGCCACTTTAACTTTTCCATTGCAGTGGCATTAGTAAATTATTCAAAAGTGCTTAATATATAAAAAAAATAGCAATAATATTAATAATAGTAATTGTGGAAAAGATTTATGGGTCAACCACGGTTTCGATCTCAATTATCTCATCAGGATCCTACCTTATACTTAACTAAGTCGATTTCCTTCAAGTTAAACTGATATAAACTTCTTTTCCAATAATAATGGTTGACCGTTATGTTAGTTCATATTCTTTTCCAATTACCACATGTGGCTTATTCTATTTGTTTATTTATTCCTTAGTTCTCATTTCTGTATTGTTTAATTAATTTAATTTAATTCTAATTAAAAATAATAGCTAGCAGAAAGTTCAAATTTAAAATTATATTTTACAAGTTTAGTATTACTAATTTACAGTTTTTCACTTTTCTATTTCGGTATCTCTCCTATTTAAAATTAATAACTATTCCTAAAAATTTCTAATTTATTTAGTTACAATTTAATATTGTAATTCTAATATCTTAATGATTGGCTTATATATATATATATATATATATATGAGATTAGGTAAAATCCAACAAAATGTGATTAAAAATTGAGGCGAAATATCAATTGGATGAAGTTGTTTGTATTTATCTGTTATTTCTCAATTTTAAATCATATATATATATATATATATATATATATATATATATATATATATATATATATATGTAAGAATGGAAAGGGAAATGAATCCGACAATATGAGGAAAAAATGAGTAAAGAAAAGAAATGTAGATGGATAAAAATGAATTTTATCGATATCACTTTTAATCGATCAGAATGTATATCAATTGAATGAAGTTGTTTGTATTTATCTGTTATTCTCAATTTTTAAATCATATATATATATATATATATATATATATATATATATATATATATGTAAGAATGGAAAGGGAAATGAATCCGACAATATGAGGAAAAATGAGTAAAGAAAAGAAATGTAGATGGATAAAAATGAATTTTATCGATATCACTTTTAATCAATATCACTTACACATGTGTTTCAGTCTGTTTATCAGAATGTATATGGATTTACGTTATTATTATTATTAAAATAATCAGATGGAGTTGAAATGATTTTTATAATAATAATAATAGGAAAAATGTAAAAATATTCCGTACAGAGAGATTTTTTACGACCTTCATCAGAGTGATTTTTTTTTTTTTTTTTTGAGTAGAGATAAAAATCGTTGGAGACAAAAACAGAATTTTAAATGTTCGAATTTTAAATGTTCGAAAAAAGAATATTTTTTGCGTTCCTAATGATTCAAAAAAATATTCTTTTTTTGAAGATTTAAAATTTATCAGACAAAATCTGTGGGGTTACCGGTTTAGTCACCGGTGATCTGACTATGGAACTGGTAGTACCGGGTTACATAGTACCAGTAGCATATTGAGCGACCTGTGAAAGTTATCTTGGCAGTAACTCCAGGTTAATAACATTTTACAAGGTGGGGGTAGATATAATAAGTATTCTAGAAATGATCTCAGATGTGTTGAAGTGCATATTTTATTCATAGGGATATTTTTAATTTTCAAAAAAAAAAAGGCCGATATACTTACCTCATCTGTGATAGTGCAATTATTAGTGAAACCAAGTTTGACATTAGGGGTAGACAACTCATCCTGAAAAAAAAGAAAGGAATTATTTGTATTAAAAAGAATTTAAAATCAATAGAAAAATAATAAACAACATATTTATATTACACTGGCCCAATAAATGCATTATTCAAAGAAAACAATGGAAAAGTTAAATGACACATAAATCACTATATCTTTATAAGAAACTAGCAAAAATATGCACCCTTTAGTATTTAAGTTTTAATGTAATGAAATATATCAAATTAGAAAGACTAACAAAATTATATAAGAACGCATATAAAAGGATTACACTTATTTTAATTAGTTTCTATATAAAACCATTCATAGGATTGACTTTAATACATTAGAGAATAAAATTATGATATTAGAGATCAATAACACCAAGTAATTATTTATTAACTCTTAACGTCCTATACCACCTCATTCCACCCAGCCAGAAGTCACATTTCCTAATCAACCCCAAATGATAGCCTTTGTTTAAATGTAGCATTCCCAGTTGATTTTTTTATTTGAGGTTATCGTTGTTTAATCACATTAGTTATATAGAGCTGTGTAAATGGAGTTCAGAACCGTTTGAATTATGTAAATATCCCCAGTGGTTCAAAAGTTATGGGAATTTAAAGCCCCGAAATTGGGGCTTCAAATGTGGACATGATTTTGTTTCAAAAATATGTCAAATCACGGACCATTAAAAAAAAAAGAAATTCAGTGATTTCTTCACCGTTTCTTTATTTTTGGAGCAATTTTGATACAATTTGGTATTCTTATGTAAAATTGTATGTTCTTTCTGATTATGCACTCAAATTGTATGTATCTCTATGCTTTAACCCATTATTTATAGAATAAGAGATACAGATAGCAGCAATTTTGGGTTTTTTAAAAGTTTAACACCCAATTATTCAACATTTTCATTATAATACTGCATGTATATACATGTATAGTATTAATTCAAATAAATAACATCACTTTGAAGAAAAATAAAACATTTATTGCAAAAACACAGACATAAAATGAGGGTTCAGTTTATTTTATGGTAGGAATTTACAAGGAAAAAGTTAAGGATTACTGACTTTAAAACATAGCTAAAAAAAGTTCAGAAAAAAAAAAAATAGTAATTTCGTTGTTGCAGAAATTTCCATAAAATACGATAATTATCTAATTTTTTTACGTGTAAATCTTAAAATTCTCATGCCAAAAATTAATGTTAAATATTGGGTAAAACTTGCAAATCATACTCAAAATCCCATGATATTACGGCTATTTAGCCGTAATATCATGGGATTTGAGTATGATTTGCAAGTTTTACCCAATATTTAACATTAAATCCCATTATATTACAGGGTGACACAGAAAAAAAAAACAGAACCCAAATTATTTATTTTCCCATTAAACTAATCCTAAACCCCCTTAGTTAAAATTAATAGTTTTCTTACAAAATTTGTGGGTTCTGTTTTTCCTGGGTCATAGTTTGTTTTGAAATGTACGATACACGATTGAAAAGTACATTGTACGTTTACGAATTTTGCACAGGTTGATTTTTCAAACGTAAATATATGTATAGTGTATACATATATATATATATATATATATATATAATATTAATTCAAATATGTAACATCACTTTGAATGTAAAAATACATTTCTAAATCCTTATGTTGAATTACATAAAAGAAATAGATTATCTATTTACATGTTTTCACACAAGTTTTTTTTCCCCAAAATTGAAACGTACGTAAAAAATAATTCAATTATTAAAAACACATAAAAGTTAAATATTTAGAAAGATTGTTATTTTATTTTAACATATATTATAAAATCTAATATATTAAATATTTTAAAAATTGGACGAAAAATAAGTGAATTTAAACTTTGTGCATAGCTGAGGAAACAAGCCTGCTTAGCTGAGGAGTCGTACGCCTGTCGGACAAATAAATTTGAGTTTTTTTCTTCAAAATACAAATTTTCTAATAAAAACCCGAAGCAGATAGCAATATTTAAATTTTACTTATCATATATCAAAATAATTCTGAAACTTTGTAATATCATGGACAGAGTGCGTCTTTTTTGCATCTTTTATATTTTTAAAATAAATAGCCTTGAACTTTGCCCTCTTATATTTTCGTTCCCACGGATCCTAGAAACAAAAAAAAAAAAAGGCCCCGTTTGTACTTCCAGGTGTTTTCTAATTGAGTGCAAAATTTCAAGAATATTGATAAAGATTAGCCACTTAGATTTTCCAAAGAAATGTAGAATGTAAAATGTATTCTCGGAAAAAAATTCCTATCACGCATTTTCGTTTTTTTTAAGCAAAATACGTTTTTAACTCGCTGTAAAAAAATATTCAATTAATAAAAACACATACAAATTACATATTTAGAGAGATTGTTTTATTTTATTTTCAACCATATGAATATTTTTAAGATTGAACAATAAATATACGAGAAATTGTGATTTTAATCAATAAGGTCCAATTTATAATGTCAGTTGACAGACTGTTTTTACAACCGAAAGTAAATGTAAATTCAAGGATTTTCTTCACAATCAAAACTTTCAGATCAAATCCCAAAGCACTTAGCACTTTGAATTTCACAAATTTTATAGGAAAATAATTTTGAAAGTCTCTAAAATTACAGACCATGTGCGTCTTTTTTGCGTCTTTCATATTTTTTAAACAAATAACCTTTAACTCTACCCTCTCATATTTTTATTTCCATGGGTCCTAGAAACAAAAAAAATAGCCCGTTTGTACTTCCAGGTGTCTTCTATTTGAGTGCAAAATTTCAAGAATATTGATAAAGATTAACTACTTTGATTTTGAAAAAAAAAAAAACAGCGTGTAAAATTTATCCTTTAAAAAAAAAACGGTCATATTTTTGTTTTTAGCTGTTCGACCGAAAATACGGTTTTAACTCGCTGTAAAAAATAATTCAATAGATGAAAACCGATAAAAGTTACATATTTAGAAAGATTTCTCTATTCTCTTTCCATCCATATAAATCTTTTTAAGATTGGTTAAGAAATACTCGAGAAATTGCAAATTGAACTGATTAAGGTCGCAAATTTGAAAATGTCAGTGTTTTTCAGCTAAATGCTTGTAATGCTATTAAATGTAATATTAAACATATTCAGAAGTCTTTGATTTAAGTTAAATAACAGGTAACTTTAAATGAAAAGGCCATTTTTAGCCATTTGTTGATAAATCCTTATAAGAATGGGGATCTGGACTTGGAAAATTCTCAACAGGATATTAAGACTTAAACCCGATTTTGTTAAAACCAATATGCAAATTAACCACAATATATGTTATGTACACCTTTATTTCTTAGTGATATAAAAAAAACAGATTTTAAATGCACTAATAACATGGACTGTTTTGAGACAAATCTCAGATTTTCATAGAGACATTATTAATAAATAAGATTTATTATTCTATGTATTAATGAATTTAACTATAAATTAAATACCCATTGATAAACTTATGCAATCCTGAGGGTATTGTAATGTAGTTTTGGTTACAGACAGACATCGAATCTCTATTATAAAAAGATTGAATGTGTAATTAATTAATGATTTATTCAGATTAGATTTCTCCTCTTGTTTTTAATTTATCTTTTTTTAATCTTTATTTCTCCATGTTTTTTTGGCTTCCTTTTTTTTTTCATCTGCACAACACATGGATAATTATGAAAAGGACACAATTTCAAACAATATGGATTTGTCTTGTGTTAACAAAGAGAACCAAAACTTAAATACAGTTAGGAAGAGGAAAATTGTTATCACATAATGGATAATAGAAAGTGTGTGTGCATGTATCTCTTTCTCTCTCTCTCTCTCTTACACACATTATATATACTAGCAAATATATGCACCCTCCGGGTGCAAGTATTTAAGTTTTAATGTAATAAAATATTGTATTAAATTAGAAAGGCTAATGAAACTAAATAAGAATGCAGATAAAATGATTTGAAACAGAGGGAGCATAGTCGAAAAAATAGAACAAATGAAACTTACTCTTCCATCACTCCCGTCTTTCATTGTTATTTTTTTCTAATTTAAGTATTTAGTTAAAAGAGGAAGTAAAGAATAAAATGACAGTTATTTTTTCTTGTTAATAGATTTCATTTAAGATTTATTGAAGAGATTTTTGCTTATATTCATTAAAATAAAACCAAACAGTTAGAAATCAATAACACTGAGCACATATTTATTAAAATCACATTTTTAATATCAATATGCAAATTAGCCTTCCCATTCACACTGTAAACCGCTATTTTGTTGTATATATAAATATAATTGCATGTTATTAGTATGTAGATATGGTTAACAGTATTAATAATGTAAAACAATTTTATTAATAATTGAGGTTAAAATAAAAATAAAATCATTGAGAATGTGATGTAAATAAGAAAGGGAATATATTACTTGAGAAGTAATATAGTTTCGGTTACAGACAGAAAAACACACAATCTCCATTATAATAAGAAGATATGTGTGTGAGAAGAAAAAATGGATATGAAATCCGACAGTGTAAAGAAAATATATAGTTTAGAAAAAACAACAAAATTAAGTAAAAAATTGACTTACATATAGGCAACACTAAAGCATTTCGGTTTTAATGAAAACCATCAACAGGGCTTAATATAATGATATAAATTCATATAAAAGGAATGATGTTTTTTCTAAACATATATATATATAGGTTAGGAGGTTGATTTAGAAGGCTATCACAATGCAGTTTGGAATAAATAAAAAATAATAATACGGTAACAATGGTGTTGTGTGTTGACCTGTATTTTTTATTATTTCTTATAAATAATTTTTAAGAAATAATAAAAAATACAGGTCAACACACAACACCATTGTTACCGTATTATTATTTTTTATTTATTCCAAACTGCATTGTGATAGCCTTCTAAATCAACCTCCTAACCAATACATACACAATGCTTCAAGCAAATTATGAAACTCTCTATATATATATATATATAATATATATATATAGTGATGCTGCTAGCTTTTTGATTTAGTGTGTTCTGGGATGCACATATTTGCTTTGAATGAGTCCCTGGGAAAATGTATAGGTCCCAACAAAAGCCATCTAACTCATACATTGTAACCTATCCTGTGTAATTCATTTCTAAGAAACTATTGAAATGTATTTACAGTTAGCTTGAAATAGTGGGATGCATGGACATGGTTTTACTGCATCCTTTTAGATTTTTGTGCATCAGGGATGTAGGACATGTACCTATCAGCATCTCTGTATATATATATATATATGATTAGCAAATCAACGAACAGTTATGAACCCTTTCTATACATTTTCCAAACTCAATGCATTCAAAACATCCATCATCTTTTTAACTACATAAATCTTTTTTCTCCTTGACTAGTTATTAAATGCTCCTGAAGAAGGTTTCTTTATAAACCGAAATGTTCAAACATCGACGCAACAACTAATAAATTTCCATTCATTGTAACATCCCATGTTTGTTCTACATTTCTCTCCACACACACACACGCACATATATATATATATATATATATATATATATATATATATATATATATATATATAAAATCAATGGTAATATTATGGTTTCACACTCATAAAGTTTCATGGTAATCCAATCATCAGATGAGATCAGTGGTTGAGATGTCAAAAACCAGTTGTGAAATTTGCTCTGCTTTATTAGCATTGAGCACCTTTCCATGCAAATACTTTTCTCATTTTTTCATTCACTATTCATTATATATTTTATATATATATATATATATATATATATATATATATATATATATATATACACTAGTGGGACCTGTGGATATACCACAGTATGATAATTTAATTATTACAACATTTGATCTGTTTACTTAAGAGCTATTGCTAAATAGTTCAATATGCAAAAAGTATAATACCCTTGATTTAACTATCTCCCTGAGGGTATTGTGACATCAGCAGTGACGTAGTTTTAATTACAGAGAGACAGATACTGAATCTCCATTATAGTAAGATACAGACACAATTTTGTACCTAATCTTTGAAGTCTACAAGTCACATTAGTCAGAACATGAACAGTGATTTTCTTTTGATACGGAAAAATTTCACAGAAATATTTATGATTATATAAAAAAAGAACATTAAAAGTAAGTTGTCCACCTCCAACCAATAAAACCACAAGAGCTAAAATTGGATGAAGGAGAAAGGAGACTAAACAATCAGGTAAAAATCAGCCCAGAAAATCAAAGTGCCTGAGAGAGAAGAGAGAGAGAGAGAGAGAGAGAGAGAGAGAGAGAGAGAGAGAGAGAAATTTCACCAGGGAATAAACTAGAAAAAAAAAAAATAGTAATAACAAGGCTGGAATAAGTCATTTCAACAGAAAAAGGAGAAAAAAAACCAACAAAAAAAAACATTTTGGTGGTTGGATTATTCTAACTATTGTTCTTTATTGTTATCTACACAACCTTTCAGTCGTGGTAAGGTGTGGCCTTCTTCAGGTGTTTCTTCTGGGACTCAGGAACCTTCTCTTCAAACTCAGAACCTTCACAGAACTTCAAACCAGACCCTTTATTCAATCCACCAGGGTAGACTGTTCTCATTTTGATAACCATGACGGATACAAGTGTTAAGCTGTGTTAAGTATTCTATGTTTTTAAAATGTTGTGTTGATAACAATAAAGGACAATAATCCAAATAATCCAAATTATCAATTCTCATCTCGAAAATGCAGAGAAATTTTGGTGGTTAATTTTGATTTTTTGGACTTGTGTTTATACACACCACAATACACACATTTTTTGGACTGTTGTGTTTATACACACCACAATAAAGATTGAGGAATTTTTATTGTGGTGTGTATAAACATCATCTGATGTATCCTCTGGCCTTCCTCAGGTGTTCCCTGTGTATTCGAACTTAGTAATGACCCAATCTGGAAAATCATTTTTAATAGTTTGATACGGCGACCAAAATATTGTGTTTATACATACCATAATAAAGATGAGGAAAACAGTCCGAAAATCAAAATTATTCACATCAAGCCTATCTCATAAATAGATAAATAATTTTGGTGATTCTTTAATATCAATTTGCTTATAAATGGTTCTATTTTTGGAGAGGGAAGGAATAAACACTATTAAATTCCTTGAATCTACAGAATAGAATGAGGGAAATGAAATTCAGAGGAGCACTTGAGAGAAAATTCAAACTTATCTTATCAATTAGAAACAAAGTTAATGAAATAGATGAACTATAAAAAAAAAAAAAAAAAACTATGTTCCAATATTAAAAAGGGGAGATAATTAGAATAAATATTGGATATCAAAAAAGCTAATTCTTAAAAAACAATTTTATTATTTTTATGTGTATTTTATAAGATGAGGCTTAATATGAATAATTATGATATTTCGGACTGTTGTCCTCATCTTTATTGTGCATAAACACAACATTCTGGCCACTATAACCTTGGGCTCTGTTTTGAGTGAGCAGTAATGATTAAGCTCTGAAACTGCATTTGAATTCATGGGTAATCATCTGAAGATTACTTATTCTAAGGTAATTAAAATAAGAGAAAAAAAAGAAAAAGAAAAAAAAACACACTTACAACAGAGCCCAAGGTTACAGTGGCCTGGGTGTTGTGTTTATACACAATAAAGATGAGGACAACAGTCTGAAATATCATAATTATTCAACAATTTTATTGTATCAAATACAAAACACTAAAAACCCATCTCTTAACATCCTATACCACCTCATTCCACCTTGCCAGAAGTCACATTCGTTTTCCTAATCCGCCCCAAATGATAGGCTTTGTTTAAATATCATATTAAACATATTTAGAAGTATTTATTTTAAGGGAAATAACAGGTAACTTTAAGTGAAAAGGCCATTTTTAGCATTTTTGATAGATCCTTATAGGAATGGGACTCTGGACTTAGAAACTTTTCAACAGGATGTTAAGAGTTTTAATCTCTCCAGAGACAGGCCAGAAAAAAACCTCAGAACTAGAAAAATAAGGGTAGGTAACTCCTTCCAATCTAAATTGACTTAATAAATAATAACCCAAATAAGTGAGGTATTGAACTTTACAAAAGTGCATCAAGTGAAATATTTCATTATCATCAATGAGAGACACATGTGGCGTAATGGTGATCATCGCAGGAAATGGACTTGATTCGTAGGATTTTATGGCATATCAACCTTGCTAGGTTACTTAATGCCGAACACATTTTGGGTATTCAAATTTTTTTAATTTAAACTCAATTTTTTAAAACTTATTTTTTCTACTTAACCCATAGATAGGACCATAACAGGTACTACCACTCCGGGTCAGAGTGGACTTGGGAGTAATGGCAATGAAGAGGTACTCCATACTCCCAAGAGCCCCAAAATTGGAACTTTACCATTAGATGCAGTTAAAATGGGCTTGGCAAATCAAGTTTAAATCAAAGATGAATCTATCTGCATTTCTCTTCATGCTAATGCCCTTTGGAAAGATCTGAATTTATCTACCTCTTTTGTGTCATGGGAAAAGGCAGCCAATTACTCACACACAAAGAGAAAGTAGGAGATATGTAATAATAGCGACTAAGAGGCAAAGTCAAATACTTGGTAATAGTATGTTTATTCGATCAGGAATTCATATACATACTAACTCCCCATCTTGTCTGTCTGACAACTAACTTATAAGACAGCAAGTATTCTTTTACAGTCTAGGGGGGTAGGTAATCCTATACAACACCCTCTCACAGCTATGGATAAATAAATAATAGGGCACACTGGGTTATCTTTTAGCTTTGGTAAGGCAACCAATCTAAGAGAAGGAAAATTCTGACTTCAAACCAACAGTATAAATTTATTCAGGATCATTCCTTGCTACTTTGAGCTTGTAATCCAGCAGAATCTGTTACATAGAGAAGAGATGGGCACTGCCAAATAACCCCCCCCCCTCATTGCCCTGATGTCATTATTGGGAAATACTTGGAATCACAACTTGACAATCAACAATTGTTATGGGATAAAGGATATACAAAATACTCAATAGCATTAAATTCATCATAATCAGGATGTGCTGGCAGCACGAATATCCAGGTCTCTATCTCTCAAAAACCATCCCTATAGGTCACTGCCCCTGGCAGGTTCTCTGTGCAGCATCCAGAATCCACACAGAGCTGATTGATGTAGGTTTTTTACTGGTTGGCCCACACAGGTGTATCCATGTGTAGGTGTCCACAGGAGAATGTCAGTTATAAGTCTGTCTTTGCTTCTCCAGCAGTGTCGTGTTCGTTTTTGGATGGTTTGCATGGCAATACAGCTGCTTTCTTGTGGGATGTTACTTCCAAGATTAGTTCAAGACAGTAGGTAGCTTCCTTGTGTAGGTTTTTCTCCAAGCACTTTGTTGGAGTTCAAGTGGTACAGCCATACAGTAGGTTGATATGGTTACAGCTTAGAAGAATTTTTGCTTTATCTTAATCAGTGAGACCCTTCCTAGTCTGTTTTTATTCTTGTCAAATTTACAAAGAATAATTACTGAGGCTATGAAATAAAAAAAAACTTTAAAGCTGTTAAAAATGTTGCTGATCATTATAGACATGGAGAAAGGAAGTATTTTCTCAAGATCAAAATGAAGGGTTACTCCACATATCCCAAAGTGATTTTGGTATTATACAAGAAAGCATCAACAATCCAGTTAGATTCTTTCTCAAGGATCTCTAAGAATATAAGGGAAAAATCAGTAGGAAGAATCTGGCATATGTCACATTCCTGGAGAATTCAATGGTGCTAAAATAGAACAATATATTACCTACTATATCATCTTATTATAATAGAGATTCAATGTGTGTGTCTGTAACAGAAACTTACATCACTGCTTATGTTGCAATACCCTCAGGAATTGCATACTAAGTATTTTATCAATGGATATTCAATTTATAGTCAAAATAATTAATTTATTTATTAATAATGTCTATGAAAATCTAAGTTAGATTTTCCTCAAAACAGCCCATGTTATTAGTACGCTTTATGTGTTTTATATATCACTAAGAAATAAAGGTTTACATAATATATAGTGTGGTTAATTTGCATAAGTTTTAACAAAACCAGGTTTAATAATAATTTGGTGTTATTGATCTCTAATATAGTTTTATTTGGCAGCTTATCAAAATCAATCCTATGAATGATTTTATATAGAAACCAATTAAATTATAATTAAAATAAGTGTAATCTTTTTATATGCATTCTTATTTAATTTTGTTAGTCTTTCTAATTTGATAAACTTGAATACTTATGCCCGGAAGAGGGTGCATATTCTTGCTAGTCAAAGTAATAAAAATTAAAATATACTTATTAGTATGATTGTATTAAGGCTTTTTAATATACCATAAACCCATTTTATTAACTGTCACAAGTCACCTTACTACTCACAGATGCCTTAATGATTCTAGAGAATAAAAAGAACAAAACTTTCTTCTATTCATTGACAATAAATAAAGTTCAATAACAAGCTTGTTACATTCAGTATTTAGCTACTGTCAACAATGTTGCTTTTTTTTGTTTTGTTTTTTCTATCATCATAATCATCATCAAGTCATGCTGGTAGCACAGATATCCATGACAATATCTCGCCAACCATCCATATCTGTCATTGCCTCTGGGAAGTCTTCTGCACAACATCCAGAAACCACACAGAGCTGATCAATGTAGGTCCTTGTTGGGCAGCCTATACTGGCATGCTCATGTGTAGTTTTCCACAGGAGAACGTCACTTATGAGTTCGTCCTTGCTTCTCAGCAGTACCCAGCATGCCTTGTTCTAACTCAGATGGTTTGTTTGATATGGGGCAAGTGGTCGTACAGCTGCTTTCTTGTGGGATGTTGTTTCCACAATTTACTTAAAACCGCATGCAGCATTCTTGTTCAACTCCTCCCATCTAGCTTATTCTGTAGACACTTTGTTAGAGTGAACGTGTTGCAGCCGTACAGTAGCACTGACATAATTACAGCTTGGAAGAATTGTCGTTTTAACCTATCACTGAGATCAGATTTCCATATGATTAATAATTTTTGTACCATAATTCTAGTGAGGTTTTGCCATAGACATGTCTAAAATTTTATTTTTATTTACACCTTTTTGCTACGATGTTTAACAGTACTTTATGAAATTAACACATATTTGCTCCCATAAAATTTTCCATTTCTCACGGACTGTTTGAAAGTCTGAAAACAACATTTATCCCCCTTTAACACTCAATTTTGAACATACCTTACACATTATATATATATATATATATATATATATAGGTACCGGCGAAAATTGCCAAGGGAAGTAATTTTTTTATTTTTTTATTTCTTAATTTTAAAACAATTACCAAAAATCAGGGAATTGTCCAATAATCTGTCTAAAGCAGTTCATGCCTCCCCTTTTTTTCTACAGGTTGGCAAAAAACTAGTTTTCATTAAAAAAATTTGTCTTCTGTGAAATTTTTAGGAATTAAAAGATTTTTTGTTGAAGGTTATTAAGCATCAATGGGCCTGTTCAATACTTAATTGTTTTTCCACTTATACCACAGCAGGTAATGTAAGCAACCTGAGTCCTTTGTTTATAAAAATGATTTGATTCAGCATTACATAATACCCTAAAAGAGTTGATATGCCATAAAACCAACCAACTTGAACTTAAAGGTTAATAATCTAATGCAAGTAAATAAATCCAAAATTAAAAAGTTTTATATAAAAACATATTTTCCTTTTTGTAGTTTTATGAAGATACAAGTATTCAACACTGACCTTTGGTCTACGTGATCGACTCTATCACGTCTTGACAAAAAAAAGAAAGAAAAAAAGTTTAATGGTTTTTATCATCATTCGTGCTAAATTTAGAACTACATAAGTAAACAATTTGTTACTTATGTTTATTTATTATGTTTAACAAATGACCCAAAGTTGTATTAAGATTAACAAAAAATAATAAATTTTAAACAATTGATATTGAATTAATCATCATATTCTTCAACAAATAAACAAATTTCATTCTAATTTGATTTTACTTGTGTTAGTTTTAACCTAACTTTAGAACACCCAAAGTAAACAAATGATGGTATTAAAATAAACAAAAAAGAAAAAAATACATTTTTAAAGTACGTATCCACTAATGTTTAGATTAATTCAATACCTTATTGTGAGAAAATTGTGATTGCTTTTAGATTTTTATGGTAGATAGAAAATATCCAATGAATCAGTCCTTACTAGTTATTCTATTCAAATTTGAATTAAAATCAAGTTTTTTTAAATGTAAATAAAATGTGAATCAATTACTGCAGCTGAACATTCAGAAATGCTAAAATTTGTTGGTTGGTTGGATTTTACGGCATATCAACCTTGTTGGGTTATTTTATGCCGAAGACGTTTTGTTTTATTCATTCTTGATGGGTACAATTTTTTTAACTATTTTTTTCTATTTAACCCATAGATGGAACCGTAACAGGTACAACCACTCCGTTAAAATTTGTGTCAAACGGAATAATGATCGGGAAAATTATCGTTTAAAAACCGATTATCAAATTTTAATTTTATATTTCTTTGTCATTTGCCACTAAGATTAAGATTTTATCACATAAAGATTATATTTTTAAATATTCATTGTGTTTAAGATACTTTTTAATTTATCCAATCGACTGACGTGGGATTAAATTGATACAACCTAAAAGATATTTATTTTTTAATGTTTAATAAAGTTTCTTTAAAAAATATATAAGTTGAAAATTCACAAATCTAGAGATGACTACAGTTTTATATGATTGATTATTTAATACACAAAACCACGTGTTTTCTGTTGATTTCGTAATATTATTTATCAATAAACAATAAAGCGAGAAAACATCGATGGATAATTAAACTTCATCTTAAAAGATGAAAGATGACACAGTTCATAAGATATTTGACAAAGATCGAGTAAAAAAAAAAGACAAAAAACAATGAATTTGCATTATTGCTTATTTTAAAACTTGTTATATCTTCATTCCACAAGTTAATCGAAAAGTTAATTTAAAAAAACAAACAAACAAAAAAAAAAAAATAGGAGAAAGTTTAATTAAAATCAATCAATTATCATCAAGTTTGAAATTAAAGCTATACACACAACTTGGGAATTACAAAATTTGAAACAAAAAATTATTTTCCAAAATCTGATCTTAAAAAATAATAGAAAAAAAAAGAAGAAAAAAAAGAGGGACCGAGAAAGAATTAATAGATAATTTTTTTCAGGGTTTTAAAAATAAACTAGTTTTTAAAACTATTATTTTATTTCAAATAAGGTAAATAGTTTAAATCCTTAAAAATTTCAAAGTTGTACCTTGGTTTAACAGGAAACAAAAGACACTTCTAATAAAAAAATAAATATATAAATAAATAAATAGAATGAGAAAAAAATATATTCTTTATTTCTCCATATCTAACAATTGATTTTTAAATATTACGAATTAAATATTTTTATTTTATTCTTATTTTTTTTAATAAATATTTTAAACAATTGAAGATTCAGCCAGAAAGATTACGAAGAACAGTGATCACATCACATAGACAGAAAAATGACACTGACTAATTATTTTGATTGTATTAAAAAAAAAACTAAAATTTATTGGTGCTTCTTCACTTGACTTGTAACCATTTACAAGTCAATAAAATGTTTATACACAACAATTTATTAAGTGAAAAAAAAAAAATGCCGACGACGATCTATTTACTGAATTAGCGACTTAAAACTCGTGTGCCAATAATGCCTCCTCCTCATCCTACAATTTAAATTTGACCTCCTACTGTCACTCCTACCTCGTCTATTTCACATCCTCTTACCATCACCCGTACAGTAATCACTGTAACATGAAAAATGCCAAAACAAAGACGAATAATGTCGCGATACATCTTCGAAAGTACCGATTTAGGAGATCAAAGCGTGATTTCACGTTGATTAGGAAAGATCGAAGTTTACCTCTTTCTGTTTGGGATCCTGAGGGTAAACATCCGGAGGACCTAGCCGGGGTCTTTTTAATGGGCGCTGCTCTTGTGATGGATAAGACGCCATTTCTTCTCTTCTCGTTTTGTTCTCGCGCCTACGACGAGTTTTGAAGACTTTTGTTCCGATGTCGTCACTTCCGCCAATTTACTCCGTTTACGATCTGTACCTGGCCGGGTTAGAGTACAATTAGTCTACAAAACTTAATTTAATTATCTCTGTAACAAATCAAGTGAATTCATGTTCTCTTCAAAATTCAATAAGGAAAAAATAAAACAATCGATATATATATAATCAAGAATTTAAAGAAATTAAAAACAAAAGCTTTTTATAGAAAACATTTATTTTTAAGAATATTTTTTTTTACTTTATTCATAAAAAGCATGAAATAAATACATGAAAAAAGTATTAAAAATTGAAAATTATTTAGTAATCAAAAAATTGTATTGTATTACACACACACACACACACACACACACACACACACACACACACACGTGTGTGTGTGTGTGTAATATCCACATGATATATCCACATGTATATATATGAATATTATATAGATATAGATATAGATATAGATAGATAGATAGATAGATATACAGATATACGTATATATACAAATACGAATAAATACTATAAGTAAAAAGTAAAGTTGTCGGGGTGGCCTAAAGTCGGTATCAGCCAGACAGCGAGAGTCTATCCTCTTCACTAGTGTGAGACCAAGGAGATTGTTATTTTTAGTATCTGAGTTGCGACACACCTACCATCAGCTCCACACTTTACCGCACAGATCCCTGTGCTACTCATACACTGATATATATATATATATATATATATATATATATATATAGTACCAGTGCTAGGCTTTCATGTCTCCCCACAATCTATGATTTGGAGCTCCCATTCTACTACTTGTCAATTTTCATATAGTATTTATAGAAAATACATAAAACCACATTTCCGAGGCCCCTAAGGTCAGAGGGTTTGGGGGTAATATGTGCTGGCCCTATATATATATATATATATATATATATATATATGAAGAGATGGAAGTAAATCCGACGGTATGTAGTATATTAAGAAAATTGAAAAAAACACAGGTTTAAATAAGTTGAGTGGTAAGTTTTGGCCGACGCTGCAGTGTTTCGATCTATTAATTAGATCATCTTCAGGGCATTTGTTAGTATATGGAAGGTGATAAAAAAATTTTATCACAGAATAACGAGATAGGCATGTGATAGTCCTTGTTTATCAGTCTGTTCAAAATTTGAAATCTGAAGAAAGGATGCTGAAAAAAGTGGACAGTTTGAAATTTGAAATCAAATATATATATATATATATATATATATATATATATATATATAATACAATCAAATATGACGTCATATATATATATATATATATATATATATATACAATCAAATATTATATATTATGGATTAAATATCCTGTTACTAAAGTTTCATGCTTGCTGCAATCATCAGACGAGACGGTCAAAATGTTAAGTAGTAAGCATGAAACTTTAGTAATGGGATATTTAATCCATAATATATAATATTTGATTCTATACCTGCTCTGCTATTTTAGCATTGAGCACCTTTATATGCCAATACTTTTCTCATTCATTCTCTATTCATTCTATATTATATATACTAGCAACAAAACACCCCCCGGGCGTCGTAAAAATTAATTTTTCAAAGACATTGCCTGAGAGGGTGGGAGTTAAAAATTCAATGTCAGAGGGCTTGTATCATAAGTATGTAAAATCATCAAATTTATTAAAGGAGTAAAAAAAAAAATAATAAAACAATTTGAAATGAAAACTGAGCCCCGTCCCTCTCAAATAAAATGTTGCGTGCATGTAATAATCAAACAATTATTTTGAGTATTTTCCACATCAATTTTACACAAAATCGTAGGTATTTATTTATTTGTAAACTTTTTAGTTAACTTCTTGTTACTGTAAAAAAAAAGGACAAGAGTAAAAAAATTTTTAAAATTGCTTACTCAAATTTTGGGTGTATATAGCATAAGAATATTGTGACGTAAACTGTGACGTAGAGCTATGACGTAATTTTTGTTACAGACAGAAATACAATCTCCATTATTAATAGATTAGTGTAGGGATTACATTCCTTACTTCTACTATTTGACACTAGGGGGATACAAAGTTAATTACCCCCCATATCTGCCAATAGCTACTAGGTGGCATGGCCAAAAGTATTATTAAAAAAGTAGCAATATCAAAACTCTCTTTTACCATGTCCTGGGAATGACGTTAAACTCCCTGATGATGAGGTTCCAGTTCTGGAGGTTTCGGAATGTGGAGCACCCCTTCATCACCATTGCTCCCTGGTCCACTCTGACTCGGAGTGGTAGTACCTGTTAGGGTCCCATCTATGGGTTAAATAGAAAAACATGAGCTGATAAACAATTATCCATTAAGAATTGATTTATTTCAAAAATTTATCAGCATTAAATGACCCACTGAGGTTGATATGCCGTAAAACAAACCAAACCAAAATCTCTTTTACCTTTGTCTACACAAGAAGTAATAACGTGCCAGTTGCATTCCTGTTCACAGACAGTGTGGGGGGGGGCTTTGTGCTCCCAGCAACCTTGTGTTGCATGGATACAATAACATACTTGTAAATCTTTAGACTTTCCTTTTCTACCAGGTACATATCAAGGACTTAACACTTTCACTACTAAAGACTCCTATTTATATTAAGACATTTCACTCATACAACTCTGTATGAGCTCTTCCTTGTATCTCGTGTCATGTCTATATTTTCTCCTGTTAAGTTTGTTCAAACAATAAAATATTCCCATTATTACTTCATCATGAATTATTACTTCATCATGAATTGTTCTCACATTTATTCTGTCCAAGGAAATGATATTCAACCAACTATGAATCTTCTACATTAGTATATATATATATATATATATATATATATATATGTGTGTGTGTGTGTGTGTATATATATTATATGTGAAAATGGGAAATGAATCCGACAATATGAGGAAAAAATGAGTAAAGAAAGAAATGTAGATGGATAAAAATGAATTTTATCGATATTACTTTTAATCGATATCACTTACACATGTGTTTCGGTCTGTTTATCAAAATGTATATGGATTTACGTTATTATTATTATCTGATTATTTTAATAATAATAATAACGTAAATCCATATACATTTTGATAAACAGACCGAAACACATGTGTAAGTGATATGATTAAAAGTGATATGTGTACAACTCATTTTTTCCTGATATTATATATATATATATATATATTTTGGGAGAATATGTGCTTAATTGAAGTCGTACCTAATTTTGAAAATTAATTGATTAATAATTAATTAATTAGGCGGGAATGCCTATTTAAATGTAAGGCTAAACAAATCGAGAAAAATCAATCTCTGTATGTACATTTTGGCCTATTAGGCCTCATCAGCAGAGCTATAGATAGGAAGACCGCCCCGTGCGTGCCCTCCTAATTAATTAATTATTAATCAATTAATTTTCAAAATTAGGTACGACTTCAATTAAGCACATATTCTCCCAAAAATTGTCTGCAAAAAGCCATATCCAAACACACCGTGTTTACATACCTATCATATCGTTGTGTAAATGTCACTACAAGAGGAATATTAACCTATTCTAAACAAATCGTAAAATCTAAGAAGTCCGTTTGGTGTAGGGGTTATGGTACTGGCCTGTCAGCTTGACAGTCCGGTTTCGAATCACGCACGGCGGTCTTCCTATCTATAGCTCTGCTGGTATACAGAGATTGATTTGGATGAAAGGCTGCATCCTCCCCTTCCCAAAGAAAGGTGACTTTGGAATCACTAAGAACTACAGAGGTAAACCTAACCACCATACTGCTCATAATAATCCCTGCTTTTCAAATACTTCTCAGATTCTATCTGTCAAATCATAGAAGGAGTAAAGCAAAAACAATTTTTTTTTTAAGTTTCCTAGGACATAGAAACACACAACTGCCTATTTATTAACACTATTGTTTGTGGATTTCTCCAAGGATAGTCCATACAAAGTTATGCTTTATGATGATCTAAATTATATCATGCAGAAGCAACAAAAAAATTTTTTGTGTAATCTTTGATTACATGTAGTGTATTAACAAAATGCAATAAAGAAATGGATGAAAGGCTGCATCCTCCCATTCCTGAAGAAAGGTGACTTTGGAATCACTAAGAACAACAGAGGTATAACTCTTACTACTATAACTGCTCAGGTTTATAATGCCCTGCTTCTCAATTGCATCCAACCTGAAGTCAAGAAAATTCTAAATTAAAATCAAAACAGATTTCACAGAAATCAATCCACAACTTTTCAGATTCTGTGATTTCTTAGAAGGGTTTGAGCATAAGAAGAAAGATAACCCCAGAATTACTAAGAACTACTACATGTGAATATCTAAGAGAAATTACACAAGTCAACCAATGGAAATCTACAAAAGACGCGATAAAGTGGTTCGACCAGATAAAGGAAAAAAATAAATAAATATGCATTCATAAATTCGACATTTGTGAATTCTACCCAACGATTAGCAAAAAATTAATGAATGACAGTCTTGAACTTGCAAAAGAATTCATAGAGAGAAAGGAAGACTACATAAAAATTATTTGTACTGCCAAAAATCAATACTATACCACAAAGAAAGGGTATGGGTAAATAAAACCCAAAACAACATTTTCTCAGTCAGAATAGGATCATATGATGGAGCAGAAGTGAGTGAACTGATTGGGATATTCCTATTGCACAAACTATCATCTACCTTCGATAGGAAGAATATAGGGCTGTTTAGAGATGACAGAATTTTTTTAAAGAAAAATCAGACGAGGGCTATGGACCAAGCAGGGAAACAATTAACGAGAATATTCAAGGAATATGGTCTGAGAATTGAGGTCAAAACAAATTTGAGTGTGGCAAATTTTCTAGATGTAACATTTGACCTAAACAGAGGAGTACACAGCCCTTACAAAAAGCCAAGAAGTGAACCCATATATATATAAAAACGTAAAATCTAACCCCCACCTGTATTGATGAGAAATTTGCACAAGTCTGTTGAGAATAGACTGAGTGTTAACTCCTCAAATGCCTCGATATTCAATAAAACAAAAAAAGAATATGAAAGGGCCTTAAAAGAGCAAGGGCACAAAGCAGAACTAAAATATGAAACCAGTGAAAACAAAGGAACAACAGAAACAGGCAGAGAAATATTATATGGTTCAACCCCCCCTTCAATGTGGCAGTGAAAAATAAAATTGCAGGAACTTTCTTAAGGCTGGTCGATAAGCACTTCTCTGGAAACCCTCGCTAAAAAGCTATTTAACAGAAATAATCTGAAAGTAAGCTACAGCTGCAGAACAATATAAGGAAAATAATTAGCAATCACAACAAAAAAGTGTTTTGTGAAAGAAGAGCAAAATAAAATTGAATAAACCTGTAATTGTAGGACACAAACCTGCCCAGTACAAAAAAAAGTTTTTGGTTTGTTTGGTTTGTTTTGTTTTACAGCATATCAACCTCAGTGGGTCATTTAATGCTGATAAAGTTTTGAAATAAATCAATTCTTAATGGATAATACAATTTTTTATGAATACATTTTTCTATTTAACCCATAGATGGACCCTAACAGGTACTTCCACTCCGGGTCAGAGTGGACCAGGGAGCAATGGTGATGAAGGGGTGCTCCATCTCCAAACCTCCAAAACTGGAACCTCACCATCAGATAGAGTTTAACGTCATTCCCAGGACATGTAGACCCGTAGCCACCACCTTCTAGCACCCATATGATAAAAAGGGGTTGGGGTTTGCTATAAGGGCAATAAGGTTGGAAAATCATATAGGTGCTAGGGCTTGACGTAACCAACCGATTGATCGGAGGGGGCCTCTCCGACCGCCCATCTAGCCCAAGATAGGGCCAAAGTGGAGTATTGCAAGTCATGAACTGCTCATCCACCTGGGCTCTATCCTTAAGCATCACGGGTCACCACCCACGGCCAACAGGTGGCCCTATTGGGGGAGTCTTACTCCTCTGCAGAGGTGCAGTCGGTGAATTCTAACGCCCCAGCCGACAGGGCGGACAAAAAAAGTGTTTGCTAACAGATGTACTGTATGAAACAGTTGTAATATCACCAACCACAAAAAAAAACTAAAATCTATATAGGAGCTACACAGTAACCTATAAAAAACAGAATAGCACAACACAGGTTATCATTCAGGGACAAAAAATACAGCAAAGTGACTACACTTGCAAAGCATGTGTGGAAATTGAAAGAAAAGCATAAGAGTGATCCGGAGGTGGAGTGGAGGATTATTAAGAAAGCAGCATCCCACAAAGGAAATGATAACATGTGCTTGCAAGAAAAATTAAAAATAGCTGAATTCAGGGACCCAGAGAAGATATTGAACTCGCGTACAGAATTAACTAATAGATGTAGGCATAAGAACAAGCATAGACTCTGCCTAGTAAGTTCCGGTGTTACATAGGGGGTGAAGGTGGGTATGTAGCACACCCACTGTATTGAAAATGGGCACAACCCAGTTATAAAATATAGACCGATGGTAGCACAAAAAAATACCCTGAAGATTCGCGCTACTGCGAGAAACTATAGTCGGTAATTTTAAAACATTCGATCTTAAACGTATATTTAGTTCTTTATATTGAGTACTTTTAAATCGTTTTTTTTTTTTTAAATCCAGAAGTAAATAGTATTTTATATTTGTTTACTTGGTGGATTTAATGGTAACTGTGATATATATTTATATATACTAGCAAATATATGCACCCTCCGGGTGCAAGTATTTAAGTTTTAATATAATAAAATATCATGTTAAATTAGAAAGGCTAATGAAACTGAATAAGAATTCAGATAAAAATATTTGGAACAGAGGGGGTATGATTGAAAAATAGAACAACTTTGAAACTAACTATTCCATCATTTTCCATTACTCCCCTGTTTCATTGGTAAATTTTCCTAATTTAACTATTTAGTTAAAATAGGAAGTAAAGGATAATATTACAGTTATTTCTTCTTGTAAATAAATTTCTTTTAAGATTTATCTACAAGATTTTTGTTTATATTTCTTAAGATAAAACCAAACAATTAGAAATCAATAATACCAAGCACATATTTATTAAAATAAAATTTTAAATATCAATATGCAAATTAGCCTTCTCGTTCAAACTGTAAATCGCTATTTTGTTATATATAATACAATTGCATGTTATTAGTAGGTAGATATGATCAACAGTATTAATAATGTAAAACAATTTTATTATAACTGAAGGTTTAAAAGAATGAAATCATGGAGAATTGACGTAAATTAAAGGAATTGTGACTTGAGTAGTAATATAGTTTCGGCTTCAGACAAAAATGCAGTCTATCTCCATTATATATATATATTTAAATAAATTTGCTCAGAGAGGAATTTTTTGTTCATTAATTCTGTATATTCTAATCAAAGATCTTTATCTGTTGAAGTGTTTATAGATTACCAAACACTGTGGGACAAAAAGGATTTTCTTCCCTTGAATCTTGGGTGTGGTTTCCCACATCATGTGTCTATTGGCCATATGATAATTTAGCCCCTTAAAACTTTCTCTTTGTTCTCCTGTTCTTCAAAGGAATAATTCCTTTCTGTTTCAATCCTTGCTTGTCAAGTAAAAACAACATATTTCTCAGCTCTACTCATAGAACAGAATAGAGACAATTAATCTCCAACTTTCTCACCAAAAATTAAACCTTGCCATGAAAACACTTGAAGACACAGTAAGTTTTTTTAAAACATTTTCTGGTATCTTTTCATTACACTGTGTTCATAAAAATATTTTGGGAAAATATATATTATGTTATTTTGTTGTTACAAGTTATGTATATTAAGCATTCATATGTGCATTGTTCATGTGAGTTATTTGTTTATCTTTTCTCACTGAATATTCAATGGTAGTCTATCTATGGATTCCCTAATGCATTATAAGGTCTTAATGTTGGTTATAAACTAATAACCACTATTTTATACTATTATCTAGGCCCCTGTTCTTCAAAGAGATAATTCCTTTCTGTTTCAGCCCTTGTTTGTTGAGTAAAATCAACATATTTCTCAGCTCATAGAACAGAATAGAGACAATTAATCTCCAACTTTCTCACCAAAAATTACACCTTGCCATGAAAACACTTGAAGACACAGTAAGGTTTTTGAAACACTTATGCATACATACATTGAACTTAAAGGTTAATAATCTAATGCAAGTAAATAAAACCAAAATTAATTCAAATGTAAATAAAAAAATTTTTTATGTAAAAACATCTTTTCCTTTTTGTAGTTTTATGAAGATACAAGTATTCAACACTGACCTTTGGTCTACGTGATCGACTCTATCACGTCTTGACAAAAAAAAAAAAAAAAAAAAAGTTTAATGGTTTTTATCATCATTCGTGCTAAATTTAGAACTACATAAGTAAACAATTTGTTACTTATGTTTATTTATTATGTTTAACAAATGACCCAAAGTTGTATTAAGATTAACAAAAAATAATAAATTTTAGACAATTGATATTGAATTAATCATCATATTCTTCAACAAATAAACAAATTTCATTCTAATTTGATTTTACTTGTATAAGAAAGGAGACATCTCCACACTTAAGCCTCTTAAGCCAGTAGAACAATTCACATACCTAGGTAGTAATATCTCATCCACAGAAAGCAATGTTAATACACAAATAGGAAAGGCATGATAAATAGAAGGGTTTTCCAAGAACAGTTCAGAAAGACAAACTTGTGCCTACATAGTCCATATCACCTGACTCCGAAATATTTGCCTACCGCTGAAGGTATTACAAGCTATATCTTTTTCTCTCTAAAAGTTACTTCACTACTGATATTTATATTGAGCAGTACCCTTTCTTTCTCAGTTGGAGTTAACTCAATGCTTTCTTTTTATATTATAACATGAACTTTTAAAAAAGCATATTCTGCAGGACTTTGATCAGTATTCTTGACTACTGTAATCTATTTGTTTTAATACACATATTACTTGTTGAATTTGTGAGTTATTTGTTTTTCTGTCTTAATATATGTGACTTTATGGTGTGTTTGTTGTAATTACCAATATATATATATATATATATATATATATATATAATGGGGCCGGGTTAGCTCAGTCGGTAGAGCGTTCGGCTAGAAACCACAAGGTTCCTAGTTCGATACTGGTCCCCGCCAACTCAGCGTATGAGTAGCACAGGGATCTGTGCGGTAAAGTAAGGAGCTGATGGAAGGTGTGGCGCTCCACCTCAGATGCTAAAAACAATCTCCTTGGTCTAGCGCTATTGAAAAGGGGATAGACTCCCTCGCTGACTGGCTGATACCGACTTTAGGCTGCCCCGACGACTTTACTTTACTTATATATATATATATATATATATATATATATAAGTTTGGATGTTTGTTTATTTTAGAAGCATCATATGTTAGAGATGTATCAGTATCATTGACAGGTTAATTTCACAAGGATTTTCCCATGCTGTATCGTGGCCGAAGCAGTATGGTTTCTGACTATCCTGCTGAAGTCCTGGTTTCGATTTCTGTCGGAGGGAAATCGTTAGTATACATCGCTGATGAGACTTAATAAAGTTGAAACAGTCTGTACGATGTTCTACACACAGAATAATTCTTTACCGAAATTAACTTGTCATTATTATCTTCTATAATTATTGAATTTTATGCGATATACGCATTGTAATTGCCTTCAAGCAAAAATATAAATAATAATATATGCTTTATTCAACAATGCTTTTAAAATAAACAAACATCCAAAAATCTTATTTCCTTCGCCAAAGAGCATAAGACCCGGGTTTGTTATTATTCACTCAACGTCCCCTTACCTCATATGGTAGAGACGTATCAGTATCATTGACAGGTTAATTTCGCAAGGATTTTCCTGTGCTGTATCGTGGCTGAAGCAGTATGTTTTCTGACTATCCTGCTGAAGTCCTGGTTTCGATTTCTGTCAGAGGGAAATCATTAGTATACATCGCTGATGAGACTTAATAAAGTTGAAACATTCTGCACACAGAATAATTCTTTACGGAAATTCACTTGTCATTATTATCTTCTATAATTATCGAATTTTATGCGATATAAGCATTGTAATTGCCTTCAAGCAAAAATATAAATAATGATATATAATACATATATATATATATATAAATATATATATATATGCTCATTACACCCACCATAATAAATACTCTGATCAATTCCATTTGTGTTGAATAGAAATGGGATTTCAAATCTGAAACAGAAAACAAAAGAAAACAAACTTGAAAAAAAAAAAAAAAAAAGATTTTTGAAAATAAATATTTAGAGTTATTTGATAAGTTTTAAAGATTTATTTATTCATCATAATATTTCTAATATTCTATTTTTATTACTTTATCTTAATACTTATATGTGCATACACGGACAGATAAATACACATAGGCTCTCACATGTACACACACATGCATACATATACACAATTATGTACACATATATGCACATATGTAATCTATTCATTTCAATACAAATATTACTTGTGGAATTTATGAGTTATTTGTTTTTCTGTCTTAATATATGTGACCTTATGGTGTGTTTGTAATAATTACCAATATATATATATATATATATATATATTTCACTCATTACAACCACCATAACTTAAATGATTAATTGGAATAAATTTTTAAATTTGAATATTCGTTGAATTTTCTAAAAATTTACTATGATTGATGAGTTATCCCCCTGAAAAATACACAGCTACGTTGGCAATTCTATAAGAAACAGAAAACAAATGAAAATAAACTTGAAAAAAAAAAAAAATTGAAAATAAATATTTTGAGTTATTTAATAAGTTTTAAAAGATTTATTTATTTATCATATTATTTCTAATATTCTATTTTTATTACTTTATCTTAATACTTACATGTGCATACACTGACAGATAAATACACATAGGCTCTCACATGTACACACACATGCATACATATATACAATTATATACACATATATACACATACATATAAGTCATAGGAAATGGACTCGCCCTGAGTTCAAATCCCGGACGTGGTAATTGCATTTCACTTAGCACTAATATCCTTGGGAAAAGTATGAATTCTACTCTCCCCCAGCTATGAGTAAATAGTAGGGCAGACTGGGCTCTTTAACCTTGCTTAGGCAACCAGTCTAGGAGAAGGAAAACTCTGAATTCAAACCTGTTAAACTCCATAAAGGGACGTTTTTATACTAGAATAATTTTCAATTTTAATAAAAAAGAAATAGTTATTTATTGGTTACTTGGTCCCAACATTCTTTTATTTAAATAAACATAAAAAATATTTTTAAATAAAAACTATTTTCATTTAAATAAACATATCTGCATTTCTTTTCTGATTAAATAAAAACTATTTTGATATAAAAATGTGTCTTTAATATAAGTTTTATAATTTAAAAAAATTCCTATTGAATTAACAACAACAGCATGAAATAGCTAATTTTTAAAACAAAAATTGAAAACTATTCTAGTATAAAAATGTCCCTATGGGTTGTAAATATACATGAACAAACTTTTGAAAAATCTTACAGTGAAATTCTAATGCAAAAAAATCGTCTGTTGTTTGTAAATAAACAACCGTGAATTTACGGTGAAAAGCAAAAGGTGTTCCTTTCAAAACAGCTCTCAGCTGGGGTGCTTATAGGTTACTTGGTCCAGATATCCTAATGCATTATAAGGACCCTTTGAATTTGATGGAAAAGGGAAAACTATTTATCAAAAATCTGAGGAGTGTTGTTTGGTGAATCTGTAGTACACCATTCTTCTTTTATTAGAAGTGTGGCTGACTCAACACATATACCCAGCTATGGGTTATATAGTATCGCTGGGAGACAAACATAGATGTATTCCCTTGCATTGTAGGCATGGCTTCCCACATCACATGTCCATTGGTCACATGACAGTTCAGCCCCTTGAGGCTTTCTCTTTTAGCCATTTTTCTTTGAAGGTTTAACACCAGTTTTCAGTCCTTGCTCTTTGTGCAATAAGGACATTTTATCCCAGCTCTGTTCATAGAACAGAATTTATATACATTCCAAGAACAAGTGTAGAAGATACTGTAAGTCTTTACTTTACCTTTTTGTTATTAAACCCACTTTTGTTCATGGGACATATATTGTGCTTTTTAATTTTTGGGGGACATGTGTATTCTATTTTTGTCTTTATGTAATAAACACTGTTATGTACTTTTGTTGATATAAGTTTACTGTCTTTCCTTACCAAATATTCAGTGTTAGGTTATCCATAGATATCCTCATGCATTATGAAGAATGGATGTTGGTTTCAAACTAATACCCACTAATTCTTATAACCTATTGCATGCTATCAACAGTTCCAAAGTGGCAACCACAGAGCTGTTCTTTGATTTTTGGGAAAAATAAATAGTCACAAAGAATTAAAGGCGTCGTAGAAAGTTTTGTGTTCTCCATTAATAGAGCTGTTGGATATCTTAGTGGCTCTTGTAAATTATATGAATAATTTATAAAAATAATGAGATGAAAAACTCATTACCAACTTGATAAAGGAAAAATTGAAGATAAAGGAAAAAAAGAAAATTTGGAATTAAAAAACAACACAAATGTATATATATTAAAGAAAGAATCTGTCTGTCATAAATTCCACAAGTAAATATTTGTATTGAAATAAATAAGAATTAGCAGTATGTGCATATATGTGTAAACATAATTTGTATATGAATGCATGTGTGTGGTACATGTGAAGCACATGTGTATTATTAATGTCTGTGTATGCACAATATAAATTAAACACCTAGAAAAAGTAATAGCAAAATAGCAACCAATACTAGACAATATTAATACTAAAATAAGTCATAGTCAATAGTCATTCTGCAATAGAACAACACAAACATAACAATGCATCGATCACTATTATAATAAACAAAAAATAATATTAGTTCTACATACATGATCATACATTATAAAGCATAACAATAGAATAATCATATTGAAAATTTTTGCAGATCTATAGCAGAGTAGATCTATATTTCAATAGTCTTTCTTTGAAACCGCAAATGCACACCGTTAACTCCTAAACATATGTTATGAATATACCTTGAAGCAAATATTTCCTGACCCGATCAAAGATTGAAATTTCTGCTTTTATTCCATATATATAAAAAAAAGAACCAATAATATAATACTGATATTTTTTCTATACATAGTATTAAAATATAAGTTTTTAACGCCACCAACTGTGTATCTTATTGCCCTCTTTTATCACAGTCAGATCGCTCCTACCTATAATAATTTATAATAATTTGTATTTCTTAATTTAGTTTACCAAATTTTGTCCTTTTGAAATTATTAAATAATCTTTCAAGAAGAGTAGTAATAATTCTGTTACTGCTATTATACTAGATTAAAAATCAATTTTTTAAGCAGGTGGGACATATATCTTCTGATTCATTATGTATAACTCTTACCAGCAAAAGCACCTTACACAACCAAGCAACTTATTTAAGATAAACATGTCTTTAACACATGTGGGCACTACTACAAAGTCAAGAAAGCAGCATAAGCTCACTGAACTAATAATAATGGAAAACAATTTTTCTTCAAAAACCTAACAAAGAAGATAGCTAGGCAAATTGGAAAACATAGAACAACTCGCAAACCATTGTAGTGCTAAATAACAATGCATCTTTCAAAGCTCCATACTTCTGTACCATATGACAAAACAGTAACCTGATATCCGCCTCTCCACAATACATAAATAGCCATTACACACGCCACAAAAAAAACCTACATGATATATCATACATATACGCAATCACGTATCCTAACATATATACATTATCTAAATGTAAAAACATACATATACATGAGACTTGATGAGAGAAGCGTGCAATCTGAAAACATACCAGACACAATAAATTTCATAAAATTTTTTGTTAATATCGTAATTCATTGTCAATTCTGAGTATTGTTTTATAACCATGCTGTTAATATCTATAGACTATTAAGTAGATTTTGATACTTTTAAAATTTCATTTTGTAAATATTTCTTAAAATATTCTATATTATTGAACTTTAAAGAAAATAACATATTATCTTATTAACTATTTATAATTGCTTTAATATCCTATCTAAAAAGAAACAACAAACTTTCTGAATTTAATGATTTTCAAACATGATTATCTAAATATCCAGGCCTTTTCCCAAATTATCAAACGAACATATAGCAAGCAATCTGCCCATTCCCCTCCGGGGATTTGATAAAATTAAACAAAATAAATCTTCTTATGTATATTTATATATAGATTAATTCATTTTATTATATTATGTTATTATCTTTTATCTTACAATTCTACGTTTTAAGTGATTTATTTCTAATTATTATTTTATTATCCATAAATAAAATATGATATAATTATTTCTTTTATTGTCTTTTGATTTGGTTTTTATCCTGATTTATCTCTATAATTTGTTTATTTTAATTTTGTGATTTTTATATCGTTTTAAATCACAAATTACTTGCTTATACTCATCCTTAGATTTTTATTAGCTTCTATGCTAAACAATGAGGGTACATATTTTTTTAACTTCTCGATATCCGACCAATCTCTTCTAGAGAGAGATTCTACGTGATAGACTCTATCACGTCTTGACGAAACAAACAAAAAAAGTTTAATGGTTTTTATCATCATTTGTGCTAAATTTAGAACTACATAAGTAAACAATTTGTTACTTATGTTTATTTATTATGTTTAACAAATGACCCAAAGTTGTATTAAGATTAACAAAAAAATTTTTTTAGAAACAATTGATTTATGAATTAATCATCATATTCTTCAACAAATAACAAATTTCATTCTAATTTGATTTTACTTGTGTTAAGAAAGGAAGACATCTCCACACTTAAGCCTCTTAAGCCAGTAGAACAATTCACATACCTAGGTAGTAATATCTCATTCCACAGAAAGCAATGTTAATACACAAATAGGAAAGGCATGGTCGGCCAAAACAAATTATCAGTCATATGGAAATCCGATTTCACTACAAGCTAAAGTAACAATTCTTCCAGGCTGTGGTTATATCAGTACTGCTGTATGGCTGCACCACTTGGACCCTAATGAAGCCCCTTGAGAATAAGTTAGATGGGAGATGCACAAGATGCTGGTGCACTCTTGACAAGTTGTGGAAACAGCACCCCACAAGGAAGCAGCTGTATGGTTCACCTGCACCCATCTCACAAACCATCTGAGTAAGATGGACAAGGCATGCAGGACACTGTTGGAGAAGCAAGGACGAGCTCATAAGCGATATTCTCCTGTGGAAGCCAACACATGGACCATGCTAATGTGGGCCACCCACGAGGATCTAATTGACCAACTATGCAAGGATACTGGTTGCTGCGCAGAAGACCTCCCAGGGGCAGATGATGATAGGGATTAGGGTTGGCGAAGATTGTCATGGATATCTTGCTACTTGCACAACATGTGATGTGTGTTAATTTTATTTATAATGTAGTGAACCGAAAGTTAACGCTTTGAAACAGAAATAAAAATGACAAAAATTCAACAGTCTGCACATGGGAATCAGCACAGGTAGAGAAGAAACAAATAGAAATATTAAAATTAAAAAGAAGTTTTTCAAAAGACCGATTTTGAGCCTAGGTAAATGCTATAAATAGCAGTTTTTCGAAGAACAGTTCAGAAAGAACAACTTATGCCTACATATTCCATATCACTCGACTCAGAAATATCTGCCTACCGCTGAAGGGTATTTCAAGTTATATCTTTCTCTCTCTAAAAGTACTTCACTGCTGATATTTATATTGAGCATTACTCTTTCCTTTTCAGTTGGAGTTAACTCAACACTTTCTTTTTATTTTATAACATGAACTTTAAAAAAAGCATATTCTGCAGGACTTGGATCAGTATTCTTGACTACTGTAAATCTATTTGTTTTAATACACATATTACTTATTGAATTTGTGAGTTATTTGTTTTTCTGTCTTAATATTGTGACTTTATGGTGTGTTTTGTGTAATTCCAATATATATATATATACTATATATATATATATATATAGATTTTTGGATGTTTGTTTTTTTTAAGAAGCTCATATGTAGAGATGTATTAGTATCATTGACAGGTTAATTTCGCAAGGATTTTCCCGTGCTGTATCATGGCCGAAACAGTATGGTTTCTGACTATCCTGCTGAAGTCCCGTTTCGATTTCTGTCGGAGGAAATCGTTAGTATACATCGCTGATGAGACTTAATAAAGTTGAAACAGTCTGTACGATGTTCTACACAGCAGATAATTCTTTACCGAAATTCACTTGTCATATTATCTTCTATATTATCGAATTTTATGCGATATACGCATTGTAATTGCCTTCAAGCAAAATATAAATAATTAATATATAATATATATATATATATATATATATATATACTTTGGTGCGGTACCAAGTTTCTTGGTACAAGGTGATTCTAGGTGGGTCCTAATTCTCTACCCGTAGTTTGTTGTAGAGTTCAGGTTCCGTATGAGAGCTCAATGTTTAATTATTGTAAACAGAGCAAATTTATTTGGGAATAAAAAGGCCTAAATACCATGGGTATCGTGGTTATGGACCATTTCCACTCGAGAGTATGCTCACGAGCTTCTTCAGACCACTGATATATTTTATTTAGACAGGCATATGGCCAAACTCATTTTATATTCATACATTTCCACCTCCCTCATTTAGGGGTGGTCATATTGCATTCTTTCTTTTCAAGTGTCTTTTTTATTGGTGGCAATTTTTTTTTTTTTTTTTTTTTTTTTTTTCCTTTGGTTGGAGGTGTTTTATTTCCTTTGTCTGCTAGTCTCTTGGTAAATTCCTAAGTTTATTTTGACTGACCAACAGGATTTTAATTTATGGTCTAGATGTTGTTTCACTCTAATGGGTCAAGTGAAAGCAGGGAAGGTATGTCTTTTTCTCAGCGGGTGGGGTATCTGAGTTTACTTTATTAGGGCTATCTAGATACCACAAGAAAGGCTGATAGCCCTAATAAGTAAACTCAGATACCCCACCCGCTGAGAAAAAAGACATACCTTCCCTGCTTTCCCTTGACCCAATTAGAGGAAACAACATCTAGACCATAAATTAAATCCTGTTGGTCAGTCAAATAAACTTAGGAATTTACCAAGAGACTAGCAGACAAAGGAAATAAAACAACCAAAGGAAAAAAAAAAAAAAAAAAAAAAAAAAAAATTGCCACCAATAAAAAAGCACTTGAAAAGAAAAGAATGCAATATGACACCCTAAATGAGGGAGGTGAAATGTATGAATATAAAATGAGTTTGGCCATATGCCTGTCTAAATAAAATATATCAGTGGTCTGAAGAAGCTCGTGAGCATACTCTCGAGTGGAAATGGTCATAACCACGATACCCATGGTATTTAAGGCCTTTTTATTCCATATATATATATATAATATATATATTATATATATTATATATATATATATATAACACTCATTACACCCACCATAATAAAACTCTGATCAATTCCATTTGTGTTGAATAGAAATGGGATTTCAAATCTGAAACAGAAAACAAAAACAAACTTGAAAAAAAAAAAAAAAAATTTTGAAAATAAATATTTTGAGTTATTTGATAAGTTTAAAAGATTTATTTATTATCATAATATTTCTAATATTCTATTTTTATTACTTTATTTTAATACTTAATGTGCATACACGACAGATAAATCACATAGGCTCTCACATATACACACACATGCATACATATACACAATTATGTACACATATATGCACATATGTAATCTATTTATTTCAATACAAATATTACTTGTGGATTTATGAGTTATTTGTTTTTCTGTCTTAATATATGTGACCTTATGGTGTGTTTTTAATAATTACCAATATATATATATATATATATATATATTATATTTCACTCATTACAACCACCATAACTTAATTGATTAATTGGAATAAATTTAAATTGAATATTCGTTGAATTTTCTAAAAATTTATATGATTGATAGTTATCCCCCTGAAAAATACAGCTACGTTGGCAATTCTATAAGAAACAGAAAACAAATGAAAATAAACTTGAAAAAAAAAAAAATTTGAAAATAAATATTTTGATTTATTTATAAGTTTTAAAAGATTTATTTATTTATCATAATATTTCTAATATTCTATTTTTATTACTTTATCTTAATACTTACATGTGCATACACGACAGATAAATACACATAGGCTCTCACATGTACACACACATGCATACATATACACAATTATATACACATATATCACATACATATAAGTCATAGGAAATGGACTCGCCCTGAGTTCAAATCCCGGACGTGGTAATTGCATTTCACTTAGCACTAATATCCTTGGGAAAGTATGAATTATACTCTCCCCCAGCTATGAGTAAATAGTAGGGCAGACTGGGCTCTTTAACCTTGCTTAGGCAACCGTCTAGGAGAAGGAAAACTCTGAATTCAAACCTGTTAAACTCCAAAAGGGACGTTTTTATACTAGAATAGTTTTCAATTTTAATAAAAAAGAAATAGTTATTTATTGGTTACTTGGTCCCAACATCTTTTTTTAAATAAACATAAAAAATATTTTTAAATAAAAACTATTTTCATTTAAATAAACATATCTGCATTTCTTTTCTGATTAAAAAAACTATTTTGATATAAAAATGTGTCTTTAATATAAGTTTTAAATTAAAAAAAATTCCTATTGAATTAACAACAACAGCATGAAATAGCTAATTTTTAACAAAAATTGAAAACTATTTTAGTATAAAAATGTCCTTTGGGTTGTAAATATACATGAACAAACTTTTGAAAAATCTTCAGTGAAATTCTAATGCAAAAAAATCGTCTGTTGTTTGTATAAACAAACAACCGTGAATTTACGGTGAAAAGCAAAAGGTGTTCCTTTCAAAACAGCTCTCAGCTGGGTGCTTATAGGTTACTTGGTCCAGATATCCTAATGCATTATAATGACCCTTTGAATTTGATGGAAAAGGGAAAACTATTTATCAAAATCTGAGGAGTGTTGTTTGGTGAATCTGTAGTCACCATTCTTCTTTTATTAGAAGTGTGGCTGACTCACCACATATACCCAGCTATGGTTATATAGTATCGCTGGGAGACAAACATAGATGTTTCCTTGCATTGTAGGCATGGCTTCCCACATCACATGTCCATTGGTCACATGACAGTTCAGCCCCTGAGCTTTCTCTTTTTAGCCATTTTTCTTTGAAGGTTTAACACCTGTTTTCAGTCCTTGCTCTTTGTGCAATAAGGACATTTTATCCCAGCTTGTTCATAGAACAGAATTTATATACATTCCAAGAACAACTGTAGAAGATACTGTAAGTCTTTACTTTACCTTTTTGTTATTAAACCCACTTTTGTTCATGGGACATATATTGTGCTTTTTAATTTTTGGGGGACATGTGTTCTATTTTTGTCTTTATGTATAAACACTGTTATGTACTTTGTTGATATAAGTTTACTGTCTTTCTTACCAAATATTCAGTGTTAGGTTATCCATAGATATCCTCATGCATTATGAAGAATGGATGTTGGTTTCAAACTAATACCCACTAATTCTTATAACCTATTGCATGCTATCAACAGTTCCAAAGTGGCAACCACAGAGCTGGCTTTGATTTTTGGGAAAATAAATAGTCACAAAGAATTAAAGGCGTCGTAGAAGTTTTGTGTTCTCCATTAATAGAGCTGTTGGATTCTTAGTGGCTCTTGAATAATTTTATAAAATAATGAGATGAAAAACTCATTACCAACTTGATAAAGGAAATTGAAGATAAAGGAAAAAAAAAGAAAATTTGGAATTAAAAAACACACAAATGTATATATTAAAGAAGAATCTGTCTGTCATAAATTCCAAAGTAATATTTGTATTGAAATAAATAGATTACTATGTGCATATATGTGTACATAATTGTGTATATGTATGCATGTGTTGTGTACATGTGAGAGCTATGTGTATTATTTGTCTGTGTATGCACATTAAGTATTAAGATAAGTAATAAAAATAGAATATTAGAAATATTATGATAAATAAGTCTGTCNCCTCATATGTATTTGTTCTGTACAAACAACTAGGGTACATGTCCTTTTACAAACAAAAAATATATTTGTTCTTATGTCTACATTTAGATGTCAATTTCTTTGAAGCAAAATGCACACCTTTTTAGAAATGTTGTTATGAAGGTATACTCTTGGAAGTATATTTCTGATTATGATTGGAATTTTCTTTCTTTTAATTTCCATATATATTGAGATAATATTGATATTTTTTTTATATTTGATGTTATTAAATATAAGTTTGTGATAATTGTATCTTATTTTCCCTGCTTTTTCAGTTGCTCCTATATATATTTTTTAATTACTTTTGTTTTCTTCAGTTGTTACCATTGTTTTGTCCTTTTGAAAATTGTTTTATGATCTTTCAGAGTAGTATAGGATTCTATTACTGCTATAGTACTGATTAAAAAATATTTGTAGTGGGTGGGACTATATCTCTTGATTCATTATGTATCTAACCGTCTTACCAACAGCAACCGTGACCACATTTTTGATTTACATGTTTCTAACACATATGGGCATACCTACAAAGTCAGAAAGCAGCATAGCTCACATGACTTTCGGAAACATTTTTTTCAAACTCAAATTTGCTGAGGCATGGAATAAACTGCCTGCATCCATTGTAGGCTGCTGAAACACTGCATCTTTCAAAGCCTCCATACTTCCTGTAATTCGACAAAACTATACCTGATATCCCCTCTCCACATACATATGCACACACACGCATACCTACATGTATATCATTACTATACGCTATTCCTGTTCCTGACATTAGATTATTCTATGTAACATACTATACATGAGACTTTGATGAGTTGCGGTGCATCTGAGCACTGTACACAATAAAAAATTCATTATTATTTTGTTAATAATCTTATCATTTGTTTTTAGTTTGTTTTAATACATGCTGGTTATATTATAGTGTAGTAGTTTTTGTATATTTTAAAATTCATTTTGTAAATATTTCTTGATTTTATTTCTGCTTTCATGAAGATATCATTTGATTTATTAACTTTTGATAATTGCTTTTAATATTCTTTAAAAAAAAAACAACTTTCTGAATTTAATGTTTTTCACTGTTTCTATTAGGCCTTTTCAAAATTCATCAAGATATAGCAGAGCAACCTGGCATTACCTGGGATTTATAAAATTAAAAATAGATCTCATGTATATTTATATATAGATCAATAATTTTTTTTTAGATATATTTGTTTTATCATCTTTTATTCTTTATATATTCTGGTTTTTAAGTTGTTTATTTCTATTATTATTATTATTATTCTTGTATATATTTTTCTTTTATTTGTCTTTTATTTGCTTTTTATTGTATTTTATTCTTTATTAATTTGTTTTATTTTTTAATTGTTTTATTTTTTAATTCATTTTTTTCACTATATTATTGATCTATACCCTTAGATTTTTATTTAGCTTTTCTTATGTAAAATGAGGGGTAACATTTTTTTAACTGTCTCTCGGACAAAAATAGGGGATGGATTTTATTGAACTTTGCTGATCTCCTCGAATTTTTGTTTATAAAAGGACATGCACCTAGTTGTTGTACAAACAAATACATAGACAGACAGACAGACAGACAGATTCTTTCTTTTATATATATACATTTGTGTTGTTTTTTTAATTCAGAATTTTCTTTTTTTCCCTTTGTCTTCAACGTTTCCTTTATCAAGTTGATAATGAGTTTTTCATCCTCATTATTTTTATAAATTATTCAAAAATTGTGTTCATAAGTGGATTCATCCATAACAAGAATTCTTTGTTTTCACCTGAGTCTCATCTGAGGATTACCACAGGAAGAAGAACTATGATAGAGAATGCAAGAAAGTCATAATGGAGGAGGGGGATTATTGTGATTAACCAGCATCAGGTAGTCTCTTGTTACAGTTCTTCGTCTTGTGGTAATTTTTAACATTGGCTAATACTTTAAACTATAATAAAATAATTCACTGAATACCTTGCATATTTTTGCATATTTTATACATTTCATTTTTCCTGATAATACATACATATGTATATATATATATGCCCGCCTAAATTCATTAATTATTAACTAATTAATTTTCAAAAATTAGGTATGACTTCAATTAAGCACATATCCTTAAAAAAATTGTCGGCTAAAAGCCATATCAAATAAACACATTGTTTATTTACTTACTCTCATACTGTCGTGTAGCAAGTCAATAAAAAGTGGAATATAAATAAGTTCAAAACAAACAAAGAATCTGGAAATGGCCAGCTAGTGTAATGGTTAGAGTCTCCACCTGTCAGCTTGGCAGTCGAGGTTTCGAGTCACACATGGAGCAGTCTCCCATGTCTATAACCTTGCTGATGAGACCTAATAGGTCGAAATGTACATTCAGGGATTGACATTTTCTCGATTTGTTTAGCCTTACATTTGAACATATATGCCCACCTAAATTCATTAATTATTAACTAATTAATTTTCAAAAATTAGGTATGACTTCAATTAAGCACATATCCTCAAAAAATTGTCGTCTAAAAGCCATATCAAATAAACACATTGTTTGTTTACTTACTCTCATATATATATAAATAAATAAATATATATATATATATATACATATATATATGTGTGTGTGTGTGTGTGTGTGTGTGTGTAGGTGTGTGTGAAAGCATTCTTTCAGTTATACATGTAGAATTAAACAAAAGTTTAACAATTTTATTATTATGATGATGGCACTTCAAAGTGCCGAAAGTACTTGGGGGAAAAAAATTTGGTGGTCTAATCCATGGATTCCAGCCAAATGTAAAAAGTTGGCCAGAAAACTTGAAAAGATTGCTAATAAAATTGTTAAACAGGAGACATGCCTTTTGTTTAATTCCACACACACACACACACACACATATATATATTGTCTGTGTGTGTAATACTTTTCTGCATCACCAGAATTTTCCATTACAAATAGATGGGCAAATGGAATAATGAGACATGTTTAGTGACACTTGTAGTGAGAAAATGTTGTATTAACATAAAATTACAAGAGGTAATTAAAGGATTCCCACGGTAAATATATCTAAATATATTATTTAGTTACTTTTCTAAAAAAAATCTTATAGAATTGCCAACGTAGCTCAGTATTTTTCAGGGGGGATAACTCATCAATCATAGTAATTTTTTAGAAAATTCAACGAATATTCAATTTTTAAAATTTATTCCAATTAATCAATTAAGTTAGGGTGGTTGTAATGAATGAAATATATATATATATATATATATATATATATATATATATATATATATATATATTGGTAATTATTAAAAACACACCATAAGGTCACATATATTAAGACAGAAAAACAAATAACTCATAAATTTCACAAGTAATATTTGTATTGAAATAAATAGATTACATATGTGCATATATGTGTACATAATTGTGTATATGTATGCATGTGTGTGTACATATGTGAGCCTATGTGTATTTATCTGTCTGTGTATGCACACGTAAGTATTAAGATAAAGTAATAAAAATAGAATATTAGAAATATTATGATAAATAAATAATAAATCTTTTAAAACTTATCAAATAACTCTAAATATTTATTTTCAAAAATCTTTTTTTATTTCAAGTTTGTTTTTCTGTTTCAGATTTGAAATCCCATTTCTATTCAACACAAATGGAATTGATCAGAGTGTTTATTATGGTGGGTGTAATGATTATATATATATATATATATTATATATATATATATATATATGCTCATTACACCCACCATAATATATATATATATATATATTGGTAATTACAACAAACACACCATAAATTCACATATATTAAGACAGAAAAACAAATAACTCATAAATTCAACAAGTAATATGTGTATTAGAACAAATAGATTACAGTAGTCAAGAATACTGATCAAAGTCCTGCAGAATATGCTTTTTTAAGTGTTGAGTTAACGCCAATAGAGAAAGAAAGGGTAATGTTCTATATTTCAGTAGTGAAGTAACTTGTAGAGAGAGAAAGATATAGCTTGTAATAGCTTCAGCGATAGGCAAATATTTCTTAAGTCGAGCGACGTGAACTATCCAGGCATAATTGATCTTCTCTACTGTTCTTCGAAAACCTTGCTATTTTTAGCATTTACCTAGGCTCGAAATTAGTCTTTTTTTAAAACTTCTTTTTTTAGGTGCACAGACATTGGTTGAAAATTGTCATTTATAATATTTCTATTTTTTTTTCTTTCTACCTGTGCTGATCCTATGTGCAGACTTCTTATTTTCGTCATTTTATTTCTGCTTTCAAAGCATTAACTTCCGGCTCACCACAAAGTATATGATAAATATTTCAGTAAATGAATAAATGAGTTTGATTAAATAAATAAAAATAAATAAATAAAATAAATTTATAGATTTTTTAATGAATTAATAGATTTTTAGAAATAATTTTTGGAATAAATTATTATTTAAAAATGTACCCCAGTTAATCAATTAAGTTCATAATAAACAATCTTATCTGCAAATGATTTAAAAACTAAAACTTATTTCTATAAAAGTTGTTAACCAAAATATCTACAGTTTTATCAATCAGGATTTTTTCTTTCAATAATACTCACAACTCACTGAAATATCAAAATAAATATTGACCGGTTTAATTTTATGAAATTTTGCTGATTTTCGTATTATGAATTATACATTAATTTATCTTAATTTCTTAGACGAAGTATTTTCATTATTTATCTTAATTCGTTTCCCTTTTTTCTTTTTTTCAAAACATTTTCATAAATTCGTTTCGCTGTGTTACTTCCCTTAGATTAATTCCAAATTAATTACCTCCCCTGATAATAAAAAAACCGTGTTGCAATGTCAAGAAATTTGATTATCATCGCAGTCTTATCTGTTCGTTCAATGAATCACGCATTTCTCATGGTCTATAAGTTGTCGGGATTTGGATGTTAATACTTTTTTAGTAGCTGCCATAAACCTAAGGACGTCGAATTTATCCATTTTGTAGGCGATATTTGTCGGAGAATTATCGAAAGACTTTTTAGAGCTTAAACTTTAAAAAGAACAGAAGATACAGAAAAAGAAAGATGTGCGGATAAACTTGCAAATCGTCGTCAAAATTAAAACGGAAAATTTTGACGACGATTTGCAACACATCAAACCAAATTTTGAAATTAAAATTAATTTTAAAAATTCTATTCAAAATATTTGACTTTTTTTTTGGTAAGTCAGGTTAGTAATTGTTTTATTTCATAAATTAAAAAAAATATAATTTCTTTTTTATTTATTTATTTACTTCTTTTATTTTATTTTTTTTTCCTACTTAATTTTTTTTTGTAAGTCAGGTTAGTAATTGTTTTATTTCATTTATTTAACGAATCTTGAAATATTTTCTAAACTGCACATAAATATTTTAGTTTAAAAAATATTTCAAGATTCGTTAAATAAATGAAACAAAACAATTACTAACCTGACTAAAAAGTCAAGTATTTTGAATCGGATTTTTAAAATTAATTTTAATTTCAAAATTTAGTTTGATGTGTTGCAAATCATCGTCAAAATTTTCCGTTTTAATTTAAGTTTAGCCAGATGTGCGTATGTGAAATTATGTTTGTACTTGCAGGACCTGTGAATATACCACAGTATGATAATTTAATTATTACAACGTTTGATATGTTTACTTAAGAGCTATTGTCAACTAGTTCAATATATAAAAAAGTATAGTAATCTTCACTTAACTCTCTCTCTCTCTCTCTCACACACTCTTTCTATTCTTTCTTTCTTTTCATTATGTTCGATTGAAACAGATTAGCGTTATCGCTTCCGCGCGCTCACGACCTCTTTCTATCTTTCTCCTACATTCTTTCTTTCTTATAATATTTTTCTGTGTAGCATGTCTTTTTTCTTCACTTTCTTTATAATAAAAACGGAATGGTCCATTATTTAGCTGAGGTGACGACACCCATAAGAAATAAGAATTCGGCAGATAACCAACACCAGATAATTTACATTTTGCATTTCAATTTGGATGATTTGATTTTTAACCAGATGGTGTTGCAAAATGATAACGGTCGTACAATTATGGAACATGAGTAGTAATATATAGATTACCCAACCATTTTGTTACAAGCAGGATGCAACCCAAGGCCAGTTTTTAAGGAGAGTACAAGGTTAAAGAGTCCAGTCTGCCCTACTATTTACATGTAGTTAGGTAAAGAATAGCTGAATCCGTGCTTTTCCCAAAGGTATGAGCGTGTTAGGAAATTCAAACAGCCTTATTCAGAATTTGAACACATCAAGTTCCGTTTCTACAGTGATAACCGTTACTAGACGACCGCCTCCACGAATTACATTTGTAATTGAAATAAAAGATGGTTACCTGCTAATTCCCCTGGGTAGCTCAGTCGGTAGAGCACCCACCTAGAAATCGAAGGGTTCCGGGTTCGATACCGGTTTCTGCCAACTCAGAGTATGAGTAGCACAGATTAGGTAATCTGATCTGTGCGGTAAAGTAGGGAGCTGACGATTGGTATGGTGCTTCATCTCAACAAAAAACAGTCTCCCTGGTCTAGTGCTAGCGAAAAGGGGATAGACCCCCTCGCAGTTCGGTTGATATCGACAATAGGCCACTCCACCAACTTTACTTACTTTTTGTTATGTTTGCGATAGAAATGTCTGTAATATATTATTATAGCTAAGTATTATATATATTTAACTAATCCTAGCTTAGTTTTGGTACAAGGCTATGGGGAGACCATGAAGATCGAAATCGCTAATGATAATGCGCAATGTCACTAGAGGGGGTGAATGTGCGGAAACGATAACGCTAATCTGTTTCAATCGAACATAATGAAAAAATAAAAAGAACGAAAGAAAGAAAAAAAAAAAGAAAAAAGTGAAGGAGAGAGAGAGAGAGAGAGAGAGAGAGTTATATCAAGATTATTATACTTTTTACATTTTGAACTATTTGGCAATAGCTCTTTAGTAAGTAAGTAAGTAAGTAAGTAAAGTCGTCGTGGGTGGCCTGCAGTCGATAATCAGCGAGGGAGTCTATCCCCTTTTCACTAGCGCTAGACCAAGGAGATTTTTTGCGTCTGAGGTGCAGCGCCACACCTACCATAAGCTTCTTACTTTACCGCACAGATCCCTGTGTTGGCGAGGACCTTATTTTACCGCATAGATCCCTGTGCTACTCATACGCTGAGTTGGCGACGGCCGGTATCGAACTAGGTTTCTAGCCGAACGCTCTACCGACTGAGCTAACCCGACCCTTAAACATAGTGTTAAATATTACTTCTTATAGTCGCTGATATGTATCCTAATATCTGATAATATGTTTTTTTAAGAGTTGCTGCTTCTCTTTCATCGGGTGATGTATCTCTTCGTCTGGGTCATCACTCTCCCTTAATCAGTTATTGTTAATCAGAAACACGGAGACTTATTTTGTATATGCGTCTGTTTAAGCATAGTTTTATTTAATTCCCCAATACCATAACTCGCACGCGAGGAGAATCAGTTAAGCGTAGACGAAGGACGTCTGGCCCATATAACCGTTGGCTCGATCTGAGTAATTCTAAATTTTTATTTTTCCAGATCCATTTGACCACGTGAACTCCCAAGCCAATCAGAGAGACACGTTTTGGATGATGCTGGGTTCAAGGCTTGTAAATTTAAAACTTAAATCCGGTACAGTATTTTTCCAATGTGTAGCAGTTCCCTGGTAATATTTTCTGGTGATGTATTGATGACACGAAGACGACTGATGTTGAATGTAGAAGATTTTATTTATTTCCAAACACCGTGAAATACTGAAATAAAATGGGGTATAAAACAATTACTAATTTACAAAAAGGGTCCTTAACAAATGCCAGCAACTTCACGGGAAAATTGGAAAGAAACATACCTGTGCACCGTACCAGTACCAAGAACTAACTAAAAGACTAAATTTCTAATTTTAGGACGATATTATCCACACAACCTTTTTGCTGTATCAGCCTGGCGGAAGTCTCTATTTTGCCCTAAGGATATCTGTTGATCTTCCCATAATTCTATTTTGGCCCTGTGGGTCACTTGATTATCAGACCCTAACAGAGTTGTTTCCCTTACACTGTCCAAATTTAAGGGTATATTTTGAGGATAGAAAATAAATATATCTAACTATTAGGCGCACTCAAAGGCGACAGCTACACAATGTATACCGTTAATTCTAAAATCTAACTACACTTGATTACACAAATGATAGACTAAATGTTACATAATGAATTGGCATAGCCTAAGACTCTAAGATGAGATATATTTTATTGAATTGGTCAAACTTTGTTACCCTGTTTCCCCGAAAATAAGACAAGACTTATAAGAACTATGTATCATGAATGAACTTAAATGTTTAAACTGTGTCAAGCATTTGCAATAGTTTGAGGCTAAGTAATAGAAATAGAAATTTGAACATTTGTTAATTAGACTAGCAAAATAAAAAAAACGCCCCCTGGGCGACCTAAAATAAATATTGCCTGAGGGGATGGGAGTTGAAAATTTAATATCAGAGAGTTTGTATCATAAGTAAAATCATCAAATTTATTAAAGGAGTAAAAAATAAGATAAATTTATTAAAGGAGTTAAAAATATAAAAAAATTGAAATGGAAACTTAGTTTTGATGACTTTAAGTATATATTAAAATAAAACAAACTATATATAGATATATAATACCAGGTATGTATTTATTAAAACTTGTTTAAAAAAAACCAATGAGGACTGTCTATCATTGCATGCTCAAATTTTGAAAGCATCTATTCTACGTTATGACGTTTTAGGTAGTGCGACGTAATTAGTGAAGTCGTTTTTGTTACAGACAAAAAAGCGAATCGCCATTATTAATAGAAGATAATAAAAAAAAAAAAAAAAAGAAATGGTTTAAAAAAAAAAAAAAATTGTAGCCTTTCTCCAATCAAAAATGTTATTTCTATTTTACTTGCTAACCTTATTTTGGGTAGGAATAGTTGCTTTCAAGAATTTCATTCAAATAATTGATATAGGAAGAATTATTTAAAAAAATGACGTCCCATTTCTCAATACCGTGTTTCACCGAAAATAAGACAGGACTTATATTAATTTTCACTCCGAAATATAACAGGTCTTATTTTCAGGGGATGTCAAATGCTTGCGTCGTATGATTTGATTGTGAAGAATGCTTATTTCTTTCGCCTGTCAGCCACTCTCAACTAGGGCTTATTCTAAGAGGAGTGCTTCGATCAAAATAATCCTGAAAAATCACGCCAGGGCTTATTTTGCAGATATGTCTTATTTTCGGAGAAACATGGTACTTTTGACAATATTTTGGGTTATTTCCTAGTTGAGTAACATGGTTTTGATATTACAGGGTGACCCAGAAAAAAACAGAACCCAAATCATTTATTTTCCCATTAAACTAACCCTAAACCCCAACCCTACCCCCTTAGTTGAGTAACATAATATTACAGGGTGACCCAGAAAAAACAGAACCCACATATTTTGTAATAAAACTGTTAATTTTAATTTTTTTAAAAGTTTAAGTCCAACAAGGGTTAGGGTTAGGGTTTAGGGTTAGTTTAATGGGAAAATAAATAATTTGGGTTCTGTTTTTTTCTGGGTCACTCATGTTACTCAACTAGGAAATAACCATATTTTTTCCAGTCGTCATCAATTTAAAGATTATACTTTTTATGACAGTTGTTTTTTGTTTTAGTAATTTAGTTTAGTAATCAGATATTCTTAGGTTTAAACCAAATAATCTGTTCGGTCCTCTCTCCAGTCTTCCTTACTTTTGAAATGAGATATTTTTATAGAACGGACCCATCCATAAAGATGGAACTTGTTAACAGATTGTTTTTATCACAAGAACTGTATTTTAGTGTAACATACTTCTTATCAAATTCTAACATTATCTTCTATCCTTGTTGTGTCTTCTATCTTCTGTTCAACCGGATCGGAGTTCTTCTGTGTTTTTCGTATCGGTTTGGGATGTTTCTCAGGTTCTGGGTTCCATCCTTGTTATTATTATAATTGGAACACGGAGACATATTTTGGTGTCCACACTTTTTATTATTCATTTCCCTGATTACCTCTTAACTACGCGCGCGCAGGAAAGCCATCATCACCAGCAGAGACGAAAATACATCTGCCCATAACGCTAGCTTAATTCTAATTAATTTCTACTTTCACAAAAGTCGCCTGGTCATGTAACTCCATAAGCCAAATCAGAGCCCCAATCCAGGTCAACTTGGGGTTTAATTCTCTGTAATTTTCCAGTTAACGGTTAAATTTTAAATCCTAAACTACACTTCCTTACAAAAATGATAGGCTATGCCTATTATGTAACATGGGTATACAAAACGAGAAACATTGCCTTACTATATACAATTTCTAAAAAGCTTTTTAAAATAAGTCGATCAGATTCGAAATATTCATCTGAATGAAGCTGAAATGCAAACAGTTGGAAAAATCATGTTGTAAACAATGAAGATGAGAAAAAAAATGTATATACAGTCGATAAAAAAAAGATCCCCCCCACCACAAAAAAAGAAACAGATAAAAGAAAACACAACAAATCGTTTCTGTTACAATATAAAATATTTATAGAAAAAAAATCAATGACAACGTAAATATATATATATACATATCTGTGTATTGAACTGTGAATTTTTGGACATCTATATATGTGTGCATATACATGTGTTTGTATGCGTGTACACATATATATTTGAAATTCAAGAAGAAATGGATATAAATCCGACAGTGTAAATATATAAAAATGTAAAATTTACACACTATAGACAAAGGCTTACAAGCTTTTGCTTGTCAACATTTTTTTTCACGTAATTAATAGCCCCGTTGATGGTTTGAATAAAAACCGAAACGCTATAGCGTCGGCTTGAAAAAAAAAAGTGTCAACTTTCGACCTATGTTTTTTCATCATTTTTGTATATTTGAAACTGTAAAGCAGATCAACTGTTTATAATTTATTTTAATGATTGCACATTTTCTCCTGTTTAGATTTCAATTTGAATCGATTTTTTAAAAATAAAAGATAAAGAAAACAAACTTTGTACAAACTTACTTTAAGGTTAAGAACATTGAATGTGAAGCGGAAGGGTGGACACAATAAGACTGTATCCCGTTCACTAACAGAAACGATATTTGTATAGGCAAATACTATGTTCATCTTAGTCTAACACACAAGGCCACAAGTGAGGGTCAAACGCGTTAAAGAAGACTAACTTTGTTATCCACTACTCCACAATGAAAAGTCCAACGATAATACATGGGTCCCATTCATAGTCAGAACTGACAGGAATACCGTATTTGACGATATATAAGACGCACAGGCATATAACACGCACCGCCATTTCAGCAGGAAAAAAAAAGTTTTTAGTGTATTTAAGCATATATTGTTGAAAATGCCACCATACGCTCCTGTTAACCTTGATTATAACAATACCAGCAATAAAATAAGGATGCGTGGAGTTTAGGATAGGTAAAAGTACTGAGCGTAAGCTGGGTTAGTGAGCATCATAGAGAAGATTAGCCTAGGCCTACAGGAGGTCTCAAACTTCACCTACGATGTATAAGACGCAGAGCAATTTTTTGAGCCAAAATGTTAGAAAAAAGTGCGTTCTCTATGCCGTCAAATACGGTAATTAAAAAAATGTCTGGTTTTCTGTTCTAATACAAGCGTCGTCGAAGCTGTTTGCATTTCACATAGCGCTAATACCCTGGAGAAAGGTATGAATCCAACTACCCCCCCCCCAGATATAGGTTAATAGCAGGTCAGACTGGGCTCTTTAACCATGGCTAGGTAACTAGTCCAGGAGAATGAAGACTCTGAATTCAAACCAGTTGAACTCTGCTTAAGAAATTGACCTTGTGTCGCACCCTGCTCGTGCGGAGGGTTGGTAAATATATAGATAATGATTAATACTTGGATAATACCAAATAAGAAAAAAGTGTCTTTTTAAAAATGTTTGACAGTATCTTTTTAAAATCTTAATATGAACAAAAAAAAAAAAAAAGCAAAAAGCAAAAAAAAAAAAAAGCTGATGAAATTTCTAAGCAGTGGTGATATGAATACATGTAATAAATTATTTAAATAAACCAAAAATAAATAAATAAATAAATATATTGCAGATTGAGGGACCCGTTTCTCCCAGTGACTTCTCTACTCTATGGTTGATTATTTGTAGACCAAAGTGTTCTAAATTAAGCCAAGTATATTTTATACCAACGAATAACAGAAAAGATACCAGTTGGTTGAAATACAATAAAAGTGAATACGTATTTATCAACCCCTCTACAACGTCAATTTTTAAACAGAGTTTAACAGGCTTGAATTCGGAGTTTTCCTTCTCCGAGACTGATTGCTATACCAAAGTTAAAGAGCCCAGTGTACTTTACTATTTACCCATAGCTGGAGGGGGAATGTTTGAATGCATACCTTTCACAAGAGTATTAGCGCTATGTGAAATGCAAACAGCCTCGTCCAGGATTTGAACATGTGTCACCGTGCCCATTTCCTGCGACGATAACCATTACACTACGGTCACCAATATAAAGGAATAACCGTTATTTTGGTTGTAGCGATAGTCTGCCCTGTTTGGTCTGGAAGAGTTATCTTCCCTTGCTGCAGGCTATCTACCCCTAGGGGGCCTGAGTATTTAGTCAGCAAACCGCGAAGTTTGAGTGCTTTTTTCTCCGGGACAGCAAACGAGACACATGGGTTAGATATTTGCGTCTATACCTTTTATGCGGGGGACTTCGCCCTCCAACCTGCTATAAGTAAGTGACATTACTTCAGGACTCTCCATCACTTCTGTAGGACGAATATCTATATTATATATGTCTATTATTGTGTTCTTTGTGTATCTACCTTGTAATTTGTATATGTATTCCTGTTTGAATGTATTTCTATGTGCTTACTATTAAAGTCTATGTTTGTTATATCTTATAACCTCTTTGTCAGAATATTTCTTGTACTTATATGTACCCACGTTGGAAGGTCACTCTAAGCCTTCTAACTTATTATAATACCTTTAAATCCAACATATACGTCTCAATGACAATGGTGGATCTTTTGATGCGAACAGGGAGTAGATTATGTATTATTATGAAGTGGATAACGAGTCGGTTTCTAATTATTTTGTTCCTCATTGCTAGCCCCACCCCCCAACATAAATATATTTAGCACCGTGCTGAACTAAGCCAATTTTCATAAGTATCTGGCGTGCAATATCCACAAAAGGATAACAGTAAATTATCTTACTTGAATATCTTAGGAAAATACTGAAAATATTAGAAATTATACATTGTGGCATTTTATTTGAGCACTTTAATTACAAATTAGTCTGTGAGACTAGGTTGGTTGGATTTTATGGCACGCCAACCCTTGTTGGTTATTTCATGCTGAAGACGTTTTGTTTTATTCATTCTTGTTGGGTACTGAAATTTTGTTTTTTAAAACTCAATTTAAAAAAAAAATAAACTCATTTTTTTCTATTTAACACATTGTGAGACTAGTGACGTTTACATTGTAAATACTCCGTGAAGTCCTGCTTGTTATTATTCTACGAAATGCTGCGATTAGTATATTCATATTAATCATTTAGATCACAACGTTTTTTTTATCGGTTCGTTCTCCGGTTATCTTCTGCATCCACTAGTTATTGAATTTATTTACACTTGTCATCTTTGAACAATTTGAACAATTTGTTAATCTGATACAGGTAGCAGTTTGTATATTTCATGGAATACTTACGTAGGGAGTCAAGTAATAGACTGAATGTTGGTTTTAAGGCACTTTTGGCATACATTTTGAAATGTTTTTTTTTAATCTGGATTTAGACAAACTTGTAGTAATAAATTTCATCAATTCTACATAAAATATCCGATTACACATTAGAAGAATTAAATGTCAAATGTTTAAGATCATAGTACAGTTCTTTGAATGATTACCAAACCTAAAGAAGAATATCATATATATATATATATATATATATATATATATATATGAAGTAAATGGAAGTGAATCCGACAGTATGAATTAAATATTTTTAGAAAAAAAAACAAATGATGTTATTAGTTCGCTGACAGAATCTGTTTCGACCTTTTAATAAATCGGTCTTCTTTGGAAAGAAGACCGCTTTATTAAAAGGTCGAAACAGATTCTGTCAGCGAACTAATAACATCATTTGTTTTTTCTAAAAATGTTAATCATATATATATATATATATATATATATATATATTGCAAAATACATTCCCAAAATGCGATTGGATGCATCACCAGTGATATTCTTTTGTTCATTGGGGGTTTGGGGTCTTTCAACACCATACCCCCTCGCTAAAGTGACCCGGCCGAGATTGATCACGTCTTAGCCTTCATCCCACATAGCTGTTTGTCAGCACTTTCTGTGTCGCTCTCATCTAGCCAATAGCTTTAGGTTTTATATATATATATATATATATATATATATATATATATATATAAATTCTCATTTAGCTCATGGATATGCGACATTACAGGTTTATCTTTAGTCGCTTCTTTTGTGATATATAAACTCGTTTAAAAAGCTTAAAAAAAAAAAAAAACTCTTCAAAAAAACAAAAAAGTATTTTTTTCCCGATGATGACCGAGTTGAGAAAAATTTTAAATTTGGAAAAAAAAAATGTAATTAACTAATTATAAATGGATATTATTCCAGTTTGTCCCAATACTTTTCGTTTATTTTTTTGTTCAGTTTTTTAAGTTTGACTTGTTCTGGAAGTGGATTCAAATAGACAAAAAAAAAAAGAACTTTTTACGTGAGTTTAACGGTGAAAATTAACTTTTGCCAATATAAAAAGTCCAAGTTTCAATAAATGTTTTACGTTTTTCACCGATAGAATTTCCTTTACATTCGACACGTGCTCTAATGAAATTCATTAGAACAACCCAACGTACACAATCCAAAAATAACTCAAGATATTATAATGGGATAAAATCTAAAAAAAAAAAAAAAAAGTACTGGTGGCTTGGAGTGGTAGTACCGCCTTAGGCCACCGAAACTGTTTTTAAAGTGATCCGCGTGTGTATAATTTCAGCCAGGAGGGCATAATCTGTACTGGGTTTCTGTTAGTCATATATTCAGACGACAACGACTTGACATAGTCACTGTAAGGATATTCAGCCGTTACCCAGGATGTGTAGGTGGTGGGTGGAAGATACGTTGGCCTGTCAACAAAACTTCCGGTCTGTGCTGCAGCGACTGCATTTACATTTGGTGTTGCACATTGAAGAAGACCTGTATTCGTAGTTTTAGGTGAGAGAGACAATGTTTCGTTCCAAGATGGGGGACTTCCGCTCGAAATTGGACTTCCGTTGAGATAGGGCTTCCAGGCGAAGGGCTCCTTTGTTCTGGCATTGACTTAACTTCGTTACAGTTTTGCTTATCTGTGAAAGAAAAAAAAATGAACACATGAAAGTAACATCAAAAACATAAAAACATTAATAGAAATTGTGGATAACGGAGATGAATATAGACCTTAAACAATTTCTCTGATTTTTTTTAGATGAGGCTTGATAATTTGTACTATTTGGATTATTATTCGGACTATTATCCTCATCTTTATTGTTATCTGAAACGTTGTGTAGATAACAATAAAGATGAGGGCAATAGTCCGAATAATCCAAATAATACGACCTCAAACAAATTTGGTTAAACAAAATAAAATCTTAATTGTTTTCAAGTTTTTTTCTTTTTTCTTTCAAGTTTTCCAACAATTTTTTTGATGTTATCATCTTGAAAGACGTTAATCAGTTGTCGGAAAGAGAAAGAGTTATTATTGATAAACCAAGTACTTTCGGTTCTTTTCTGAACCATTATCAAGGCTGTTTATATTTGTTTAAATTATCATTATGAAGAGTATTTATTATTTGACTAAACTCTTGTTTTGATTTTGTCACCAAGGTGACGCTAAATAACGCTGGCAGTTTATTTAAAAAAAAAACCCTAATAAGCTAAGAAAACGTGATTTAGAATAAAATTGTTCTATCTATTTTAAACATTTTAGAGTATCGTTGCTAGTTTCAAAGTTAATTCTATTAATAGTGGGTTGTCTAAATTTTATGTATAAATATTCAAGGTTTTTAAAAAAACTTTTTTGATATTGTCAGTATGGGTAAAATAATCATCAAAATAGTCCATGTGTAAAAAAAAAAAAAAAAGAATCACGGGTTTTGCTATTTATATTTTTGTTGATTATACTAAAAACAATTGGCGGAGAGACCTATTGTCAGTATCAGCCAGAGAGTCCATCCCCTTTTCACAAGCTCTAGACTAAGGAGATTGTTTTTTTGTTTAAGTAGGAAAGGTACGAATCCTACTCTCCCTCCAGCTATGGATAAATAGTAGGACAGACTGGGCTCTTTAACCTTGGTTAGGTAACCGGTCTAGGAGAAGGAAAACTCTGGATTCAAACCTGTTGAACTCCGCTTAAGAAATTGACATTCTGTCACATCCTGCTCGTGCAGAGGGATTGGTATATATATATATATATATATATATATATATATATATATATATAATATGGGCGCTATATCTATAAGTAAACAGTGCTCAAGATCATGTATAGGGCATTTATATCTATGGTAGCGTGTACATGGAGTAAATGGCGCCTGATTACTGACAGTTTCTCGCCTGAACACATAGACGAGAAACTGTCAGTAACCAGGCGCCGTTGACTCCAGGTGACCCCTTGTACATTTCTGTAGGCCGTCTTATACTATATAAGATCCCTTTAAAGAAATCCATCCGAGTAAAAAAATAAAAATAAAATAAAATAAAAATATTGTAAAGACAAGACTAATCGATAATATTTCTTACCTTCTGAAGACGGAATGTAATGATTTGGGTTGATCCCTTTTCTCCATTT
>CM042156.1:31971416-31976416 GCA_023376005.1 Doryteuthis pealeii
ATCCACTTTGATTATCAATAAAAAGGGGGATTTGTTTCTTCTTTGTTCTTCAACTTTGACGTGTTTTTTTGTAGTTGTTTGTATTTGTTTTAATGTCTCGGTATATATATAAGTAGATCTAAAGTGTCACTCAATGGGGCTGGGTATTTTCGCCATTTGCAAGAACACTCTCAATTTACAGCATCCCCGCATCAAGAAACGGACAGAGAGCTGGGTCATTTGAGTCCAAGATTATATATATATATATATATATATATATATGGTTTAGTAAGATGATTCTATGAAATTACGAAAATACCTGAGAGAATTAAAGTTCGAAGTGAAATGCCACCTGTGACAGAAAAATGACTTTCTCTTATTTCGTGGTGTTTGGTTGATGTGTTTAAGGAGTAATGTTGGCGAAATTTTACTCTGAGAAATGAAATCGAGGTTGAATGAGGTAAACGTCATTAAATGAAGGAAATCAGACGATATAATTTTATGGTTACTTTTTCGACTCTCCCCAGAAACAGAATGTTGGGAATAGGGTAAAAAAAATGAAATCTTTAATTTTTTTTAGTTATACTGAAAGAACAATTTGTATTCTAAATCACATTTTCCTAGCTCGTTAGAAATATTAAAAAAAACAACAAAAACCCAAAACTGTCACCGTTATTTAGCATCACTTTAGCGACAAAAACAAAACAATAGTTTAGTCAAATAATAAACACTCTTCATAATGATAGTTTAAACAAATATAAACAGCTTTTATAATGGTTCAGGAAAGAACCGAAAGTACTTGGTTTACCAGTAATAACTCTTTCGGACGACTGATTAGTACCTTTCAAGATGATAACACCTAGAAGATTATTTCTCTGAATGTTTGAGATGAGGCTTGAAGATTAGTATTATTAGTGTCAAATAGTATGTACAAATAACAATGAAGATGGGGACAATAGTCCGAATAACACTAATAATACTAGCCTAGAAGATTGTTGGAAAACTTGAAAGAATCCCCCATCCCCACCAAAAAAACAAACAAATTTGAAAACAATAAGGATTCTATTATTTTTCACCAAATTTGTTTAAATTTCTAGTTCTCGGGTTAGCTCAGTCGGTAGAGCGTTCGGCTAGAAATCACAAGGTTCCTAGTTCGATACCGGTCCTCGACAACTCAGCGTATGAGTAGCACAGGGATCTGTGCGGTAAAGTAAGGAGCTGATGGTAGGTGTGGCACTCCACCTCAGACGCCAAAACAATCTTCTTGGTCTAGAGCTATTGAAAAGGGGATAGACTCCCTCGCTGACTGGCTAATACCGACTTTAGGCCACCCCAACGACTTTACTTTATACCATAGAATATTTGAGTCATCATTGTTGGTAAACTTGGTTTAATCTGGCACATGACCAACTGGAAAGGAAGAAAATTGATTTGCGATTATCTTTCAAGAGGAGAACGTATGTTTGCCTTGAAAATCAGCATTCTAAATTCAAACTACTGTACTAGAGGGAAAAGCAAATCTCTTAACTTCCAAGCAATGTAGTTTGATCTGGTTTCTTTGTTTTATGACACTAAAGACCCTCAGCCACCACCTTCTAGCACATATATGATAAAAAGGGTTGGAGGCCAGACATAAGGGCAATAGGGTTGGAACATTCCTATAGGTGCTAGGGCTTGACGTGACCAGCCAAGTGATCGGAGGGGGCCTCTCTGACCGCCCGTCTAGCTTAAGTAAGGGCCAAAAGTGGAGTGTTTCATGTCATGGATTCCAAAGCCAACAGGCTTCTGTTCTTAAGCATCACGGGTCGGTACACACGGCCAACACGTAGTCCTATTGGGAGGTGGAGTCTTACCCCTTGTGCAGAGGTGCAGTCGGCCGATGGTGATATGTGAAATTGTCCATTTTCTAAAAAATATTTAGTTTGGTGTAAGAAACGATTGATTGGCTGATTGATTTTAACAGCATGTCAAGTCGTCTAGGATTAATTTATACCTAGAGGTTAGGGAATCCCGTTCATTGTACGTTCATATTTACATTCTGTGGCACGCGATGAGACCCTAACATGTGCTATCACTCCGGGTCAAAGTTAACCTGGGAGCAATTGCAATGAAGGAATACTCCATACCCACTAAATTTCCAGAAATTGAGCCTCACCATCAAATGCAGTTTAGTGTCATATATAGGATACACCCATTTTTAGGGGGGGGGGTTCTTAACCCCATCTGCAAGGGATGCATTCAATGTATTTTTTAAGCACGGCCAACAGCGCGGTGAAGTTTTGTTGTCACTTTATCTCCTGTGATGACCACCTCTGGTTTGAAGATGCAAATAATAATAATAATAATAATAATAATAATAATAATAATAATGATGATGTGTACACAACGGAAAGAATCAACACGATCAGTGTTTTATCTAATTACAGGACAGTGTTTCCACAATTTGGCCAGATGACATTTTCACGAGGGAAATGTCAGACGATTTACCGGGTTCGCTAACTGGGTGTTTGGGGTGTGTGGGGTGGGGGTGGGTGGATGAGTAAGAAGATACCTCTATGTAGCCGAACCCCCTTCAGTAAGTAGAGAACCGGAGCTGGGGTTAATTTAATTACCCCACTCCCACCCCTCACATCCCTTATTCGCTAGGATGAAGAGGAAAGCCAAATGGAATAGAGACCCCAGAATTGGTAGCCATCAAGGAGGCCCGATTAGGCATAGTTTGGTTGCTACGCATACGAATTGATCTATCAACTTTACAAGTGCGGCCAGGTATAATTTAAAAATCGTATTGGTTAAATGTACACCAATAAAAGCTTTTTAAATTTTACAAGCACGCATATGTACTTTTTTTTATCCCCCTCTACCCAGGTGACGCCGGTTAACTGCTATAGTCTCCAATAAGTATAAAATAAAGAATAAAGGCATTACTTGATGTCTGCAGTCATAGTTGTCTTGATCTATTTAAGTATTGAAATTTATAATGTTGATTCTAATCATGTTTGGATAGGAGTGACTACTAAATTTGTACCAAATCTTGCGGTCCTGGATATGACGTTAAACTGCATCTAATGAAGTGGTATAATGGTTAGCAATCCGCAGACTGTTAGTGAGTTCGATTCTCACTGAGTGCCCCATACTTATGGCCTTGTGCCACATCTAATCCAAACTTAGTAAATAACTATGTACTAATCAGGCGGATGTTTGTTGAATTCCTGCCGGGCAGCGCGACAGTATTATTTGGCCGGTAAAGCATTCGCCTCAGAATCGCAAGGTTCACCAACTCAGCGCATGAGTAGCACAGTTTGGATAATCTTATCTGTGCGGTGTGTCTGGGAGCTGACTGTAGGTTCCAGGTTCAATACCGACCCTCGCTAACTCAGCGCAAGTGTGTGCGGTAAAGTATCTGAAAGCTGAAAGTATGTGTGGCACTCCACCGCAGTAAAAAATATCTGTTCTGCGCAAGATTTGGTTGGCTGGTTGATTTGATTTTACGACATTTCAACCCTTGTTGGGTTATTTTTTATGCCGGAGACGTTTGTTTTATTAATTCTTGATAATTGCTCAACTTTTTAGATAGATTAAAAAAACTATTAAAATTACTACTATCACTCTAGGTCAGGGTGGACCTAGGAATGATATCGCCATTACTATCAGGCACACTGACCAGGAGCGGTAGTACCTTTTAGGGTCCCATCTATGGGTTAAATAGAACAGAATGAGTTCTAAAAGTGTTTAAAAAATTGAGTACCCACCAAAAATTTATAAAACAAGACGTCTTCGGCATAAATGACCCAATTGGTTAGCATGCTGTAAAATACTAACCAACAATAATTGTTTATATATATATATATATATATATATTATATATATTATATATATAAAAGAGAGAGAGAGAGAGAGAGAGAGAGAGAGAGAGAGAGAGAGAGAGAGAGAGAGAGAGAGAGAGAGAGAGAGAGTTTTAAAAAATGAAAAAAAGAAGGATGGTATTTTGAATTCGCCGATGTAACAGAGTTTCGGTTTATTCAGCAAACCATCAACAGTGCTATCACCTATATAGAAAGAAACTTTTCACAAACAGAAGTTTGTAAGCCTTTGTTTTTTGTCAGTGTGTTGCAGCCTCTGTCCGTTCCTCAAATATATATAAGAGATATATAATATATATCTATTTTTTTTTCCTATTTGAGGAACACAAACAGATGCTGTAACAACTGAGCTAAGCTATTAATAATATAGACATTTTCTAGATCTTCAGATCCTGCAAGGTTAGAATTTCATTGTTTATTGAGAAGAAAGGTCAAAGAGAAAGCAATAGTAATGGATCACCGGCACACCATTAACATCTTCAGGACCGGCCATCACATGCAACATCGAAACTGTTTTTCAAACATTGGCATTTCAGAGTCACAGAAGACGCTGTGCTAGAACATAACTTTAGGGCACGAGAAATCTATGCGATGCCATATATATATATATATATATATATATATATATATATATATATATTATTATTATAATGGAGATTGTGTGTTTTTCTGTCTGTAACCGAAACTATATTACTACTCAAGTCACAATTCCCTTCGTTATTTACATCACATTCTCCATGATTTTATTTATATTTAAACCTCAATTATTAATAAAATTGCTTCACCTTTTTATTAGTGTTGTCCATATCTACATACAAATAACATGCAATTGTATTTATATATACAAAAAATAGCGGTTTACAGTATGAATGGGAAGGCTAATTTGCATATTGATATTAAAAATGTGATTTTATTAAATATGTGCTTAGTATTATTGATTTCTAATTGTTTGGTTTTATTTTAATGAATATAAGCAAAATCTCTTCAATGAATCTTAAATGAAATCCATTAACAAGAAAAAATAACTGTCATTTTATTCTTTATTTCCTAATTTAACTAAATGGTTAAATAAGTAAAATTCAGCAAAGAAAGACGTGAGTGATGGAAGAGTAAGTTTCAGACTTTCTAATTTAATACGATATTTCATTACATTAAAAC
>CM042156.1:31981416-32011416 GCA_023376005.1 Doryteuthis pealeii
TGGTTTTCTTAGTAAAGCTGGTATTGTTCCAGAATCTCTGGCTCAGTTTGGCCATGACTGCTACTGCTCCTGCGATTCCGCTGTTGACTTCACTGTCAGTGGAGACTGAACGGTGGACCCGAGGTACTTGAAGCTCTCCACGGCTTCCAGCCGTCTCTCTATCTATGTTCTTTTGTTCATATGTTTATGTACCTGTCTGTATATCAATGTCATTTTATTCAAATATTTATATGCCTGTCTATCTATCAATGTCATTTTATTCAAATATTTATATATCAGTTTGTCTATCAATGTCATTTTGTTTATATATTTATATATCCGCCTGTCTATCAATGTCATTTGTTCATATATTTATATATCCCTCTATCTATCTATCTCAATTTGTTCATATCTGTATCTATCAATCTCAATCTGTTTCTATCTATTTCAATCTGTTCATATATATCTATCTATATCTCAATTTGTCTATCATTTCGATTTCTTTATGTAGCTTCTCTAAATATGAGCTCTTTATTTAAGGATGTACAAAAACATGATGGAAGATGGCGAATAAAAAGTCCCTATTGATTTCTATTGTTTGTTTAATTGGTGTCAGAACTTTTAAACACAAACTCCGTCACCCGGATTAAAAAGAAAAAGAAAGAAAAAGGAGATCAGGAGAAGAAGGTTTAGATGAACTCTTTGCTTGACCGAAGCCGATGGGTCAACAACTGTCACTCGTCCCGTTCAGTTAGACTTGATCCGGCAGCCTTTTTCACTTTTCAGTAAAACTGACAACGGGCTGGAGGGTCGTTGTCCTCTCACCTTTCTGATATCAACCGTGAAAGCAATTGATACATCTTTATGTTAAAAAAGAAAATGTGATGCTGAGTCCATCTTTTTATTCTTAAGCCCCCCCCCCAATAATTATGAAGGAGTTTCAGGTGATTTAAGAATGAAGAATGAAGACATAAGAAAAAAAAATGGATAGAATAGATTCAAATAAGCTGATATTGACTAGGTCATGCGGAATGAATTCATCTGATCCAGACAGATAAGGGAATAGATAGGCGTGTATATACTAGATACTTATACTTATATATATATATATATATATATATATATTATATATATATAATTTGATCCAAACAGATAAAGGAATATATGGGCGGAGATATTCGAAATAATTATATGCATATATATATCTGACTCGCCCATCTATTCCTTTATCTGTCTGGATCAAATCACACACACACACACACACACGTGCATGTATATATATATATATATATATATATATGAGTAGAGATAAAAAGGATATGAAAACACCACAAACTGTTGTTAAAGTGAAAACATTTTATAACATATTCACTTTAACATAATTTTGTGGTGTTTTCATATCCTTTTATATATACTCATACCGTCGGATTCTTTTCGTTTCTTTTAACTTTATATATATATATATATATATAAAATTTGATCCAAACATACAAAGGAATAGGATAGTCACCAGGATAAATCATCTGAATATTTTAGCCAATCTTGTCTGAATGGTCTATCATTTTCTATCTCTCACATTTTTATCAAGGTTAAAAAAAGAAAGTAAAATCATTCTATAAAACAAAACAAACAAAAAGAAAAAAACAAAAGAAAATAAAAACAACAAAAAGTAACAATATACAAGGTGGCTCACAAAATACTGAAACATTTTTAAAAATCCTAACTTTCTTGTTTTTAATCAATTTTTTAAATCATTTTTCAAAAATCATTAATAACCTAAGCAAATGAAAAAAGAAAATGTCAAATTAAAACAGGAAGAACAAATTAAAATAATAGAATTTTACTATTCAACTGAGAGGTTTATAATTTCAACAAAAAATAAATTTTTGGCGTGAGAATAATTTCAGGAAATTCAAAATTCAAATGATCCCCATTCAAATGACCCCCATTCGTCTGCTTTATCTGCCCTACTTCTTTTTGTGGTGTTATTTAAAGGAAAGGGTATATTTGAATAAGGTTAAGACATTTGTGATTAATACAAACAAATTAATTATGGAAGACCAAAACAATTAATGGATCTGCGAGACTACCATACCCAGACAAAGACGAATATCTCCCTCTAGTCGCAGTTAAAGGTAACATTTTGTAGAATGAGTGGACAAAGGGTAAAAAAAAAAGATGAATAGAGAGCCCAAGACAATACACAGGTGTGACAACATTTGGGCATCTGTCACTATGACCAACAAAGCTACAATTGAAACGTTGGTTGAGTGTCTTAAGTTATTTATGCAAACATTTAGAATGATCAGTTTGTGTTACTAAGTACAAACTCACCTATAGATTTGGTACGCTAGGTTAATTAAATATCGATTCGTCTCGATGTGGAGCTGTAGTTAACAAGATGGTTTTCTTGCAGATTATATACATACATGCACATATATATATACATACACACACATTTATATGTGCATATATATATACATAAGAATATATTCATATATACATACACACACATTTATTTTATATGCACACACACACACACTCACACACACACATATATATATATATATATATATACGCACACACATATATTCATATATACATACATACATACACATTTATATACGCATATATATATATATATATACGCACATATATATAAGATACAAATATCTGATAGACAAGCTATTTGGGGATACTTCTATTTGAGATCAATTATATTCTCTGTATATCCACAATGCATGCCCATGCATATGCACACCTCTCGATTTATACGATCCTTTCAAATCCCTAAGAGAGTTCAACGCATGGTAATTAATAAGTTAATTATATACATAGAAATATTTACACTTTCAATAATAGAGAAAAACTGTCATTTGGCTATTAGGGCTTTATTTCAATCAATAACTCCATAAAAAATAGTCTGTCTCGTCAGATAGCCATCTTACACACACACACACACACACACACATATATATATATATATAATATAAAAAACAACTTGCTGTTTTTCCGACAGCGATCAACGCCAGGATAGAGTCATGTATACCAGTTAAAAGCGACTAATATATATATATATATATATATATATATATATATATATATATATATATATATACCTATACCAAGCTTGTTGGTAAACCCTTGCTGTAAGAAAAAAACTGGCAAATAGTTTGGTTGTAAAAATATACTACCAAACATTACCTGGGAAAATTTTTTTTTTAAAAACAAATAAAAGACCAAGTTAGTCGTACCAACCGAAAATAATCGGTTGATACTCTAATACTTGGACAAAAGAAAAAACAATTTATATATATATTATATATATATATATATATATATATATATATATATAAAGAAAAGAGTGCTCAATGCCTAAACGGAGCAAATAATAAAGTTAAAACTAATGGGTCAGATATACTTACTAACAGTTTCGCTTAGTAGCTATTCAGGGCAAAGATCTGACTCTTTGCCCTGAAGAGCTACTAAGCCAAACTGTTAGTAGGTAGATCTGACTCATTAGGTCTAAGTTATATTATATATATATATATATATATATATATATATAAGACTATCTTCGAGTGATTGTCAGTTTTATGAGGCATGTTTGGTAATTGAGAATACCTCATAAAACTTTTTATCAATGGTTTTAACATGAATCTTAAGATGTTACATTCAAACACACGCACACACAATATATATATATATATATATATATATATATATATATATATATATATAGGGTGTTCATAAATTCTTGCAACAGTTTTAAAATTGAAAACTTAATAACTCACGTTGTACAACTGATAGAAATATTTAGTAAAAACCATATGAACGTTCAACTCTTGAAGTTTTATTTTTTTTATGTATGTTTTGATTATTGCATCTTTGTTGTTACATTTTAAATCTGTTGCGGGACTTTAAAGACATCCTGTATATACGACGCAGCCAAAAGTGTCAAGTTCTTTAAAAGCGATTTTACACGCATCTAATATCTAATATCTAATTTTTATTCCTTTTTAAATAGGGACCCTATTTACAAAATCCACAAAACTTTATGCGGGGTATTCATGACCAAATTTCGTTGATCAAGTTATCTATGCATATGTAAAGAGCAGTTGTGCGTATTTGTATGGCCGGAGGAAACTTCGAAAATAAAACAATTAAAGACAAAGTAAATATACACACACATTAAATATCACCAGGGTTTGGTTTTTGAGCAAAAATAATGAAGATTTTATTCATATTCGTGAAGATAATTAAAAAAATGATATTTAAATGATAACAGCATGGAATTTTTTGCATTTAGTATTTTAAATAGGAGACATTAATTTTTCTTTTCAGATTGTCTTTTTTACATATGGATTTTAATGGGGCATCCTGTAAGGGTCCATCTCGCAATTCAACAATAATGGATGTGTGAGACCTTTTTACCCCTCCCCCTCTACCCAGGCGACGCTGGGTAGCCGCTTCTAGTACAATATATTTTTAGATGCAGTTGATAAAATTGATTTTTTTATAGCGGTAAAAATAATCTACAATCTGCCAATTAAAAAAAAAAAGAGTATTAAAAAATCGAAAAATTATGCAGGGTGTCTCAAAAAATTGAAATCATTTCATAAAATGATGTCAATTTATTTTCATGATTTTCTTTTTTCATAAAATAATTTTTTTTTTAAATTCATAAAATGATTTCAATTTTTTTGGGGAAACCCTTTACTAAATTAATATTTTAGAGACTGTGTGAATAAACATGGACATATCAACAAATTCGGCAAGTTTCTTGTTTGTTCTATTTATTGCCAATGGTAGATTTAAAAATTTTCAAGAATGAAAAAGCAAATTCAAATATTCTGACGTTCTATAATTATATATACTAGCAAATATATGCACCCTCCAGGTGCAAGTATTTAAGTTTTAATGTAATAAAATATTGTATTAAATTAGAAAGGTTAATGAAACTAAATAAGAATACAGATAAAAAGATTTGAAACAGAGGGAATATAATAAAAGATTTGAAACAGAGGGAGTATAATTAAAAATGGAACAACTGAAACTTACTCTTCCATCACTCTCGTCTTTCATTATTATTTTTTCTAATTTAAGTATTTAGTTATAAGAGGAAGTAAAGAATAAAATGACAGTTATTTTATCTTGTTAATGGATTTCATTTAAGATTCATTGAAGAGATTTTTGATTATATTCATTAAAATAAAACCAAGCAGTTAGAAATCAATAATACTAAGCACATATTTATTAAATTCGATTTTTTAATATTAATATGCAAATTAGCCTTCCCGTTCACATTGTAAAGCGCTATTTTGTTGTATATATAAATATAATAGCATGTTGTCAGTATGTAGACATAGTTAACAGTATTAATAATGTAAGACATTTTTATTAATAATTGAGGTTTAGATAAAAATAAAATCATGGAGAATGTGATGTCAATAACTAAGAGAATTGTGACTTGAGTAGGAATATAGTTTCGGTTACAGACAGAAAAACACACAATCTCCATTATAATAAGATATATATATATATATATATATATATATATATATATGAGTATAGATAAAAGGATATGAAAACACCACAAAATGCTGTTAAAGTGAAGACATTTTATAACATATAGCTGATATTGAACAATATTTCGATTTTGTAAAAATCATCTTCAGAGCTGGTTTATACTCCGTATTGTTAATTGGATGTGTGAGACCTTTTTACCCCTGTTCAATATTAGCTATGAATATGTTATAAAATGTTTTCACTTTAACAGCATTTTGTGGTGTTTTCATATCCTTTTATCTATACTCATACCGTCGGATTCATTTCCTTTCTTTTAACTTTATATATATATATATATATATATATATATATATATATATATACTTTTATAATAAAAAAAACTTAACAAATCGTCATTTGGCTATTATAAATTTATTTCGACCGATAACTTAATAAATAGGCACAGTTTCGTCAGACAGCTAATTACATAAATTATTGAAAGTGTACATATTACTCTATATAATTAATGTATTAATTATCATACATTGAGTTCTCTTAAGGATTTGAAATAATCCTTGTATAAATCTATAGGCGTGCATCAGCATGGGCATGCATAGTGGATGTACAGGGGATACTGATGATCCCAAATAGAAGCACCCCCAACATACCAGTCAATTGGATACTTTTGGTTATATAAGATAAATATATAAAGGTTTTACATATCTATTTATTAGGTGACAAAGGAACAATCACAACCATGCGATGCAATCATCAGGTGAAGATGTTTCAAATGTCACCATGAAACCAATATGGTTGTGAATGTTCCTTTGTCACCTAATAAATAGATATGTAAAACCTTTATATATTTATCTTATTATATTATATAACAGCTCTATTTTATATTGAGCACTCTACCAATAATACTGCCTTTGGTACACCATTCCAGCAAAAGCTGAAACAGTGACCATCTCACACACTATATATATAAATATATAAAGTGATACAAAGTTTATCGATGGACGAGCAAAATGGAATCAACGAATAGATGAATGAAATTCTTCAATTTCCAAATATCTTAAAAGATTTTGAATAAATGTTTGGTTTTCTCGTCAAAAGTAAACAAGGAAGTTAGGATGGATTGTACAGACAGATTCAACGGCGTTTGATAGCTGTCAATTTCACGCCTGTGCGATCCTAAGACCAAGGCTGTCTCTACGTTATCCTTTGATATATATGCTCTATCACTGATATTGAGCACCCTTTATCTATAAATATAGCAAACTGAATTATATATATATATATATATATATATATATATATATATATATAATCCAATTTCTTTTTAGTTAAATATTACAAAACCACTCAATAATTTTCTAATTATTTTTCAACATTCAAACCATCAATAAAAATCCATTAACTTCAAAAAGATTTATATCAGGAGACTTCTCTGTTCTAACGGGCAAACTACAATTAGTATAAATACTCCTGAGTCCAGGATCATTTACATTATTAATCCTAACAGAACGGGTAAGTCATCTGTCTTTCTTAAATATTAGCCAATTTGAACACTTACATTCACCATCATTCATGCTTAAAAACAGTACTATATATATTATATATATATATATATATATATATATATATATATATATATATATATATAGGAAGAGAACATGCAAGTCCGTCCGTCACTTAAACTAAGTTAATAACTTAATTAGTAATTAAATTTTCACAGTAATTAATCGAGAAGGATTGGGTTACGGACCTTGATAAGAAAGTAATAAATAAGATTATGTTGCTATATATATATATATATATATATATATATATATATATATATATCACGGTTTTACTTTCGATTACTTATACTAAATAATTGTTGTTGGCATCCTTGTACTAAAGACGATGGCGTAGCGTCCACTTAAAAAAAAATATTTAAAATTTAAAAAAATCTATTATATGCATCTGCGTGAGTGGCTGAACAGACCAATTTTTAAATAAATAATTAATTATATGTTCGTAATCACATTAACATTAGTTTTTAAAAAATACTTTGATAATTATAAAATAAAAAGATTCTTTACTTTTAGTTATAATTGATTTCTTTTTTATCTTGCTTTTTATGAAAAAAATAAATATCAAAATTTTAAACATTTTAACATATTTGCAAATGCATTAATTGTTGAATTTTGTCAAACTTCTTTTTGTCAAAATTAAAAAAAGAAATTCAATTGGATCTATCAAGCCAAAAAATAAACAAAAGTAAAAACAGAAACAAAACAGTGACAACAAAAGCAACAAATAAATGAATTAAAATGCAAAAAAAAAAAAAAAAAAAAAAAAATAATAGATAAATAATAAAATAGAATAAAAGAAAAGAAAAAAAAATTATACACCTACCATATTCTGAAGTGGCAGCAGCCATTTTTTATGGAAATATGTTAAATATAAATAACAAAAAATATAAATATATGTTTGTGTACACTGTGTATGTATATAGACGCGTATTAAAAGTTGTATCGTTGTTTTTGATTTGCCAAATAAATAAAAATGTCCATCATAGATGAATGGAAAAGAGAAAAAATATGTTAAGCCTTAAACAAGATTTTTTTTTTTGTAAAGTTCGGGTTGAAAAAGAACCCCAAATATTTAGTTATCTTTTTCTTCCTTTTATCTGTAAGTTGCTTGTTCCCTTCTTTACGAGTTATCGTTTCACTTTGAGAAGGTCCCCCTATTTTGTAGGGTTGTGAGGAACAGAAGTTTTCGGCTGTTCGTGTTTTGGGTGCGACGTTTTTATAGGCATCGTGTTTTAAGGGGCGGGACGACTAGATGCTGGGAGGTAAAAAAAAAAAAAAAGAAAGAAAAAAAAAAAAAAAGAATCGCACATAACGAGTGAAGAACGGTCAGTTTGAGGGCCGGGGTGTGGACACGCCCCTTTCTTTCCTTTTTTTTCTTCTTTTTTTTATTCATGAAGAAGATGCTTTCAGTCAGTCTCTATTTACAGCGTTTATTTAGCGGTTAATTTAATCATTGTTTTTGTTGTTGTTTTTTAGTTTTTTTTTTATTTTTATATGTGCGAGGATTTAGTTTTTAAAAGCATTTTTATCTTTAAAATCCCTTCTTAACAACCTTTATTGAAATTAGGGACTGGAAAGTAATCTCGGGGACGATTCGGATCACACAATCACATACGCGCGCGCAGTACATTTATAATAAACTAATATATACACGCGCGCACATGTACGCACACGCAGAGTAAGTTCTTAAAATGTACATTAGGTATACCCTAGGTATACCCGTTTTATCATCTGCTACAAATTTTAAAAACGAATTAAAATTAATTAAATCTATTATTTAAGGTCAAACTTTTGTCTAAATCGATAAGTAGTAACATAATGACCATCATTGAAAAAAAAGAAAAATATCATTACATATGCAGTTTATTTTTAATACATTTAAAGGGATTTGCCATTATGTCTTTTTTTCAATGGTTTTAAGAGCTTGTTTACAATTTTCATGTAACATTCGCGATTGCAAAAAGAATTACCTAAAATCAGGTAATCATCCGATTTTAATGAAATTTTCAGTATTGATTTATCAATTAATTAATTTTATATCAGTTATTTTATTTCAAAACTTTAATTTAGTATTTTTGTTAGGAAAAAATAATATATAAAATTCATTTAAAATATGAAAAGCCTGATGTTAAGTTTAAAATGTTATATTTTTAGTTTCTAGAAATAAATATCTATTTAATGCAAACCTTATTTTATTACATCAAAGTATACTTTTTGAAGAAAAACTCGATTGAAAATGTACCCCCCTTTTTAACCAGAAAAAATACCGATGTATGATTTTTTCTTTTATAAGATAATAACCAATTAAATAATTATCGAAATGAGTAAAAAAGAAATCTCCAAAAATTTATTATTTATCATTTTTTTACATTTTATTTTTCGATTTTCGGTACTTATTTTCTTATAGAAAAGCCACCGTAAAAATTTTGTTTTTGTTCATAACTTCGGTCTTTTATCTCTTTATTTATACTGTAATTAGAAAACTATAAGACCAACTCGAAAAAATGTTACGCCCCCCAACATAAGAGGGAGGGGGAGGGGTCAAAATTAAGTGACCTGAAAAAAAAAAAAAAAATGAGAAAGTTTTGAAATAAAATAAATAATGCATTATAAAGATCATTCATTGATAAATAAACACTGAAAATTTCATTAAAATCCGATAATTCGCTGATTTTTGGTAAATTATTTTATGTAGGGGGGCTAAAGTCATTTTGTCAAAAACACAGTTTAGCCTCATTTTGGGTATACCTAATAGTATACCCAATTTTACGTTTGTTTTTCATTTTAAAAACGAATTGAAATTAATTAAATCGATTATTTGAGGTCAAATATTTGTCTAAGTCGAAAAGTAGTAACATAATAAGCATCAGTAAAAAAAAAAGCAAAATAATATTACACAGGTAATTTATTTTTAATACATTTAAAACGATTTTTTCGGTCAATTTTGATCGCGTATGGCTGTAAACGCTGTTTAGAGATGGCGTAAAATCCGTGTTTACAAAATAAATTTAACTTCTCGATTGAAAAAAATTGACCAAAAACAGACAATTATTCGATTTTAATGAAATTTTCAGTACTGATTTATCAATGAATTAATTTTTTATAATGCATCATTTATTTTATTTCAAAACTTTAATTAGGTATTTCTGCTATGATAAATTAATATATAAAATTAATTTAAAATATGAGCAGCATGATGTTAAGTTTAAAATGTCATATTATTAGATTCTAAAAACATTTTTTTCTAATAACTACTTTACTTTAGTATGAATCACCCATATTTTTGGTTGAAAACTGTATTGAAATTTAGCCCCCCCCCCTAAACGAAACAAATATTGATGTATATTTTTCTTTTATAAGATAATAGCCAATTAAATAATTATCGAAATGAGTAAAAAAAAAAATCTCCAAAAATGATTTTTTAGTTTTTATTTTCATTTTATTTTCCGATTTTCGGTACTTATTTACTACCAGGGCAGATTCATTAAAAAAAAATTTTCCTTCTATTCACACCTTCGATCTTTTGTCTTTTTATTTATGCAGAAAAAAGTATTAATCACATAACCCCACTGATATTTTGCGCCCCAAAAATAAAGGGTGTGTGTGTGTCAAAGTTAAGTGACCTGAAAAAAATCAGAAAGTTTTCAAATAAAATAACTGATGTATAATAAAATCAATTCATTGCTAAATCAACACTGAAAATTTCATTAAAATCAAATAATTCCCTGATTTTTAGTAATTTTTTTTTCAAACGGGGGGTTAAATTTGTTTTGTAAAAAAACACGAATTTTTCGAAAAATTGGGTATACCTAATGTACATCTTTTCTTTATCATAATTTAATAAAAAAGAACAAAGAACAAACAAAACTTAATATAATGCACATTTCAAAATAATTTTAAAGATAAGTATTAATATTAGAAAATACTAGCAGTACCTGTTGATATACTACAGTATGATAATTTAATTATTACAACATTTCATATGTTTACTTAAAAGTTATTGCTAAATGGTTCATAGCTCAGTCGGTAGAGCGTTCGGCTAGAAACCACAAGGTTCCTAGTTTGAACTGGCCTCGCCAACTCAGCGTATGAGTAGCACAGGGATCTGTGCTGTAACGCAAGGAGCTGATGGTAGGTGTGGTGCTCCACCTCGGACGCAAAAACCATCTCCCTGGTCTAGCGCTAGTGAAAAGGGGATAGATTCCTTCGCTGATTGGCTGATACCGACTTTAGGCCACCCCGACGACTTTACTTTTTTATAATAATCTGGATTTAACTCTCACTCTTTTTTTCTTCTTTCCTTGTTTTCATTATGTTCGATTGAAACAGACTAGCGGTATCGCCCCTTCTTTATCTTTTCCTTACTATTTCTTTTTTTCTTTCTTTCTTATATTTTTTCTGTGTACCATGTCCTTTTTCTTCCCTTTATAAGGAAAATAGAATGGTCCATTATTTAGCTGAGTTGACGACACTCATAAGAAATAAGAATTCAGCAGATAAACAACACCAGATAATCAGGATTTACATTTTTGCGTTTCATCCTAGACGATTTGGACGGTCTCATTTTTAACCAGAGAGTGTTGCAAGATTATAACGGTCAGAAGATTAAGGAACAAGAGTATTAATTTTTACTAATATACACAAAAATCTGATCTAAAAAAGAAGCTACACATGCGCGTATACATGAACAAATATATACACACGTGTAGCCTCAGAATATAAACACACTATACCTAATGAACACAGGATGTTTGATTTTTGTCCACTTGAAACTTCGATCAAGTACCAATAAGCACCCCAGCTGAGAGCTGTTTTGAAAAGAACACCTTTTGCTTTTCACCATAAATTCCCGGTTGTTTGTTTACAAACAACAAACGATTTTTTTTTCGCATTAGAATTTCACTGTAAGATTTTAAAAAAGTTTGTTCATGTATATTTACAACCCAAAGGCACATTTTTATACTAAAATAGTTTTCGATTTTATAAAAAAATTAGTTATTTCATGTTGTTGTTAATTCAATAGGGATTTTTTGTTAAGTTTGAAAAACTTTAAACGAAAAACACATTTTTATATTAAAAATAGTTTTTATTTAATCAGAAGAGAAATGCAGATATGTTTATTTAAGATATTTTTTATGTTTATTCAAATAAAAGGATGTTGGGACCAAGTGACCAATAAATAACTAATCTTTTTTTTTATTAAAATCGAAAACTATTTTTGTAAATATACATGAACAAACTTTAAAAAAATATTAACGTGAAATTCTAATGCAAAAAAAAAATCGTCTGTTGTTTGTAAACAAACAACCGGGAGTTCACGGTGAAAAGCAAAAGGTCTTCCTTTCAAAACAGCTCCCAGCTGGAGTACTTATTGGTTACTTGGTCCGAACTTTCGCTAGGATGAAAGTGTAGTATATGTGCCCATAGGAATATAATTGAATAGTAAATCTTATATAATGCAACTTCAGTGTGTGTCTATCTGAAACCGAAACTACTTACGTCCTAATACCCTCAGGAATTGAGTTAGTTTATCAATAGGTATTTAATCTATAGTCAAAATCATTAATACATAGAATAAATAAATTTTATTTATCAACGAGATCTCTCTGAAAATCTGAGTTATATTTGCCTCAAAACAGCCCATGTTATTAGTGTGTTTAGAATCACGCAATGTGTCTTATATATCACTAAGAAATAAAGGTTTACATAAAATATGGTTTGGTTAATTTGCATACTGGTTTTAACAAAACCTGGTTTAATAAATAATTATTTGGTATTATTGATCTCTAATATTATTGTTTTATTCTCCAACGTATTAATGTCCTGGGAATGACGTTAAACTATCTGATGGTGAGGTTCCAGTTGTGGAGGTTTGGGGAATGTGAAGCACCCCTTCATCAACATTGCTCCCTGGTCCACTCTGACTCGGAGTGGTAGTACCTGTTAGGGCCCCATCTATGGGTTAAATAGAAAAATGTATTTATAAAAAAATTGTATTATCCATTAAGAATTGATTTATTTCAAAATTTTATCGGCATTAAATGACCCACTGAAGTTGATATGCCGTAAACCAAACCAAATCCAACGTATTAAAATAAAATCCTATGAATAATTTTATATAGAAACCAATTAAAATATAATTGAAATAAGTGTAATCATTTTATGTGCGCTCTTATCTAATTTCGTTAGTCTTTATAATTTATTACATTTCATTACATTAAAACTTAGATACTAACGCTCGGAGGGTGCATATTCTTGCTAGTAAAAAAAAAACATAAAAATAAGTTGGTGGGGGGGGGGGACCCCAACAAACCAAAAATCCCAAATCCCCACAAAAAGACCAAACCTAAGCAAACAAAAAACAAACTAAAGTTATCCTCTATTTATTCTTCCATTTTTCATTTACCTTTTTTATACTACCCGAAATAACTTTTTTTCATCTGTATATTTCTTAATTTTTAATTTTATCTTGTTTTAAAATGAAGACGTGTGGTGTAATGGTTATCGTCGTAGGAAATGAACTGCGCAAACCCCAGTTCAAATCCTGGACGAGGCTGTTTGCATTTCACATAGCACTAATACCATTGGGGAAATGTATGCATCAAACGATCTCTCTTCCAGCTATGTGTAAATAGTAAGTCAGACTGGGCTCTTTAAAATTGATATGGTAACCGGTCTAGAAGAAGGAAAACTTAATTCAAACCGGTTAAAGAAATTCACTTTGTATCGCATCCTCCTCGTACAGCGGGGCTGGTATATATATATATATATATATATATATATATATATATATATATATATATATATATATATATATATTAATGTGGAGGCTGGAAGGAGAAGAACCGATGAGAAAGGTGCCACAGGCACCTTAAAATGTGTGTATTTGGGCAGCATTCTTTCATTTATACATGTAAAATTAAACAAAAGACACATCTCCCGTTTAACAATTTTATTTTTGATCTTTTCGAGTTTTCTGGCCAACTTTTTAATATTTGGGTGGAATTCGTGAATAAATCCACCAAAGTTCAGGCCACGAGTACTTTCGACACTTCGAAGTGCCATATCTCTCTCATATATATATATATATATATATAGTAAGCGAAAGAAAAAAACTTTAATATCTTGGTCTGGCATTAGGCACATTGAGCTCTCCTTATGGTCTACCTGCATCAGCTTGGTTAAACCACACATGGAAAGATCCTAACTACAGGAATATATATATATATATATATATATATATATATATACACACACACACACATATTGTAGATAATATGGGTGTTATATTTCCAAGCAGACAGTGCTCAATATCATTGATCATTTATATTTGAGTTAAGGTAGCACGCTATTTTAATGCCGAATCAAGTTATTTTGATATTTGGATTCTTACAATACCTACTGTTGCTTAAATAGTTACCCATCTAAGTAATGAACAGGCTTCGCCCTGCTTAACTTCAGTGCTTTCAACGTGACTTGACCATAAGCTCTCTGTGTGTGTGTGTGTGTGTGTGTGTGGATTAAGCAGGTTTAATAATAATAAAAAAAAAGTGACAAAATTCCTTAAAAAATATTTTTATTGATTTTGATATTGTCATTTGTCAAAATTTCAAAAATTTGGTTCAATTTTTGATAAAAATATTTGAATGTTTTTTTTTTTCCGCGAAAGTTCATCATTATTGGTCATTTTCAAGTGAATAATTAAATATATTGGCCGGGGGTGTCTGGAACATCTTGGCTTAAAATTGACGAGGAAGGTCAAATTTGTCCTGAATGAGTGAATTTTAGAATAAAATTAATCGAAAATGTCTCATTTGTACAGAAGTACAAATGAGACATTTTCGAAAAGAAAAAATTATCCTTAGGCGTAAAAGTTTAAATTCACCCAGAAAAAAAGAAAAAAAGAAAAAAGATTCGTCGAGCCAAAAAAAAAAAAAAAAACAAAACAAAACAAAACAAAGAATACAAAACTAAGAAAAAGAAAAATATATCCTGAGGGCACACACTAAACGTTTAGTCACCTTTAATGCAATAAAGATAGATAGATAGATAAAAAGATAGATGAAATATTACAATAAAATACTTGATACGATGAAAGATATTTTTTCATTTTTCTTTTATCATGTATCAATGAAAGGCTGAGAGAGAATTCACGGCACACAACATCGTCAGCTAAGCAGTTTATTTATTACTCTTTAGTATCATTATGGTCAGTAGTTCTTCCTTTGGTGGTAACTAACACAACTAGTGAACATTTTACACATTTCAAACCGACACTTGGAATCAAAATTCTCAAAAGAGAAGAGAAACAAAGAAAACAACTGTTTTACATTGCCGATTCCTGAAATAAACCTAAATATAATACGATATTGGGAGACAAATAGATTCGTCATTTCTCGAGCTGGGTTTTGGTATTTTGCAATTTTTTAAATCTTAAAATCGTCAATTTAGCACATCTTCGAACGGACAGACGTTTTTTTTTTTAGTCTTGTTTCTTATTTTGATGAAGTTGCCTGTCGTCTGTATTCTTTGAGTCCTTGAATTGTTGATTTTCTGCAATCCCCAATGTTGTTATTTAGGTACCACCAAAAATACGCTCTTTTTCACTTAACAAACAAATTAAAATCAATTAAATTGATTATTTAAGGTTAATTTTAGTTTTAGTCGAAGAATAGTAACATAATGAGCATCAATGATAATAGCAAAATATTACATTTATAATTAATTTTTAATACATTTTAAACATTAAATTTGCCCCTAAATTTATGAAACCGGACATTTTGTGTGAAGTAACTTACGTACTTACAAAATACGTTATTAAAAGTTAAAAATAAAACTAATAAAAAAGTTTCTTCTTAGAAATCAATAATAAAAAACATTAAATAGATTATGTACAGAAAAATTGCATGCTTATTTTTATTTCAATGAAATATCCTTTTATTCAAAACACGCAAAATCAAAGTCCGCTAAAAATTACTCTTATTTCCGTTTAAATAATATTCCTCGCGAAATATTTTAGAGCTATGGTAACCGAGACATTATTTTTTTTTTACAGTAACAATTCACTGACCATGATTGATAAACAAAAAATACTAAAAATCAGAGAATTATCTAATACTAATAAATTTTTTAGTGTTGACATTAATTAATGAATTTTATAATGTATCAGTTATTTTATTAAAAAATATTGCAGATTTCTTTCAGGTTACTTGCGCCCCCACCTTTTGGGGAGTAAAAACACCTAGGGTATTTAGGGCTATGTCTTTATTAAAATTGAATTTAACAGATATTAGAATTAATTTATTTTGAATTACAATGAATGTTTGAAATAGTAATAAAGAAATTAATTACTTTCTTTTTAAATTTCTGAAGTGTTTCTTTGAAATAATCAACTGATTCTCTAACGAAGCAAGTAGAATGTAAAAGTTAAAGGAAACAAGTCGAAATTCTTTAAAATAGATATTACTGTTAGGCCCATCCATAGTAATTTATATTGTAACATTTCTTATATCTAATTAATAAAATTCATTTAAGATTATAACTAGCATTGAAATTAATATTTTCAGATTAGTAATAAGATTTTATCTAATAATGTGTTAAGATTTGTGTGTCACGAAACATTAATCTAAATCTCATTTTAAAACGAAGCAGAAAAAAATGATATAGAATTATTTTATCTGATAATCAAAAAGATTATATTTCACGTACATTCAGAATAATTAAAAAATCTAAATAAAAAAAAAAAAAATTAAATTTAAAGTTTAATTTTTCGATTTTTCTTTTTTTTCTTCACTTTCCAGTCAATAAAAAGATATTTTTCATTCCCTTCATATCTTTTCTTTTTTTACTTTAAATAGAATCAGCCTAAAATACCCAATATATGTTGCGCCCCCCAAAATAGGGGTGTGAAAGTTAATTGACCTGAAAAAAATGTGAAAGTTATTAGACAGAATAAGTTTATTATAACTTTTGTTAATTAACATATCATCACTAAAAATTTCATCAAAATCGGTTTATTCCCTGATTTTTGGTAAATTTGTTAAGGGGTTGGTGGTGATACAAGTACTGTCAGATTTGAATTATTGGTCCCTATTGTTATTATATCACTTCTTCCGAGTTTTTCACACTCGCTTTAGCTTGTCTTTCACTGGAGTCTGATGACATTATTATTATTATTAATTATTAATTATTATTACTACTACTACTACTACTACTGATGATGATGTTGATTTTTCCCACCAGCTTAAGCTGGTGGTCTTTTACTGAAGTCTGAGTGACAAGTCTCCCCAGTTCTCTCGGGCTCTTCTGAGAATTCTAATTATTCTTAGATATACTGTTGTTTGAATGGTTTCAATTCTTCTGGTTTTTCGATTCCTCCAATATTTTTCCAAACCAATGGGAGCCATTCTAAGGGCACCGATTTCAATTGGTATCACCTTTACGCTTATTATTATTATTATTATTATTGAGTGAGTGAGTTTTTCACACCACCCTTAGCTGATGGTCTTTCACTAGAGTCTGAATGACAACAAATCTTCTCGGGTCTCCAGGACTCTTCTGAGTATACTTGCTGATCTTAATAATGCTGTTGTTTGGATTGTCTAAATTCTTCCTCTGATTTCCAATTCCTCTAGTTTGTTTTCTAAACTTTTTGGGACCGTTCCAAGTGCACCAACTACAATTGGTATCACCTTCACCCTCATATTCCACGGCTTTTTTCATTCTCTAGCAAGGTCCAGGTATTTGTCTATCTTTTCGTTTTCCTACATCTTCACCCTATGATCTGCTGGAACTGCAAAATCTGCCAGTTAACAAAGTTTCTTTTTCTTATTAATCATCACTAGGTCTGGTTTTCTGGCTAGGATAAGGCTAACCGTGTTTATCTCAAAGTGAATTTCATGTGTTACATTACCCCCCCCCCCAAAAAAAAAAAATATTTTATTATTATTTGTTATTATTATTATTGTTGTTGTCCAGGTTAGCTCAGTCGGTAGAGCTTTCGGCTAGAAACCACAATGTTCCTAGTTCGATACCGACCTTCGCCTACTCATCGTATGAGTAGCACAGGGATCTGTGCTGTGAAGTAAGGAGCTGATGGTATGTGTGGCGCTCCACCTCAGACGCCGAAAACAATCTCCTTGGTCTAGCGCTATTGAAAAGGGGATAGACTCCCCCGCTTATTGGCTGATACTGACTTATTATTATTGAGTGAGTTGATGGTCTTTCACTAGAGTTGAGTGACAACAAGTCTCCTCAGGTCTCCAGGACTCTTCTGAGTATTCTTGCTGATTTTTAGAATGCTGTTGTCTGGATGGTATCAATTCTCCTGATTTCCAATTCCTCTAGTCTGTTTTCTAAACGTTCCAAGGGCAAAATTACAATTGGTATCACCTTCACCCTCCTTATTATCATTATCATAATCATAATAATCATTATTATTTGATGTAATGACCCCCACCCCAGGCCCCATTCTGAATAACGGATGTGATAAAGAATTGCAGAGGTGTGATTGACAGGTGATCAGTCAAAGTTCATTCACTGTTGAAGGAAGCATGAGAAAGTCTGAGAATCGTGGGATTTCGTTCATTGACATTGAGGGAAGTCACATGGCCAAAAAGAGGCGGGGTGGGGGATGGGGTAAAAAAAAAATGAATCTGTTGATTCAGTCGGTGTTTGAGAGCAGAAGATCCAGTCGGATTACTTTTGAGGGTCTTGGCATTTTAGAAGCCCCTTTGAGTGAGACTTTAGCACAGCCCGAAATGAACACACGGTTAGAAACCCACTGAAAGGACCGGCCTGATCAAATTAAAACATCAATAAACGCGAAAACCAAATTATTCTCCCTCTAGTTATGGGTAAATAGTCGGAAGACTGAGCTCTTTAACCTTGGTTAGGCAACCAGTCTAGGAGAAGGAAAACTGATTTCAAACCGGTTAAATTCCGCTTTAGAAATTGACCTTGCGTCACATCCTGCTCATGCAGCATTGGGAAAGAATTGATATATATATATATATATATATATATATATATTAGCTTCCAAATGTCTAGCCACACTGAAGAGACGTGATACGTCGAAACACAGTTTCTGTGGATGATATATATATATATATATATATATATATATATATAATTCGTGTTTGTCAAATTTTTTCTACATTGGGACAAAGGACAATTATTATTTTACTCCAGGACTATTCTAAGTATTGTAGCTGATCTTAACGAGTACTGTGATCTGGATTCTTATTGTTATTGTTACAGTAGTTCCTTGACTTACGGTATCCCAGCTTACAAGTTTTCAGAGATACGAGTAGTCGATTTTTTACTTTCTGTGTTGTGCTAAAATTTGTGGTACAAGCGAGCTTCAGATACGATTATGTTAATAAGTTTACTAAAAACATTTAAGTTTCCAAATTTATTACGCACAAGAAAATAAATTGATATCAAATCCTACTGTAGCATATAATTCATTACATTCTATTTTTTTAATTATAAAATACAGTGCTATTTTTCTTATAAAAAACGTAACAAAAAAGAAAATTACGATGTGAAGAGTCTGAAACGGTTAAATGGCATTTCAGTTTATTTCCATTGGGAAAATTGATTTGATATACGAATTAAACTCGTAAGTCAAGGTACCACTGTATTATTACTATTTCTCCCATTAGAGTTTTTCACACTCGCCTTAGCAGGTGGTTCGCCGGAGGCTGAGTGATAGCAGGTCTCCCCAGGTCTCCAGGACTCTTAGTATCTAGCTAATTTTGACAATGCTGTAGTTTGGATGGTCTGATCTTCAGTACACCCAGATTCTTTTCCCAACCCTCGGGGACCGTTCCAAGGGCACCAATTATAATTATAATTATTAATAATAAATGATAATAAATGATAAATAATAGCAATAAATAATAATGATAATAGATAATAAATAGATAATAAATAAAGAATAAATAAGAATAAATTATAAATATCAATAAATAATAATAATTCTTATGATAACTAACAATAAAAAGAAACAGAAAAAAATGTATCGACGGAGAAAAAAGATGTTAGCACGTCGAGATTTAGTAGGGGGAGGAGACTATTTTGGTCCCACCCCTCTTCCTTCAAAGACACGCCCAATTCTTCTCCTCCTGCTTTCGATCAGCTCACCACTACATCGCATTGGCTTCTTCAGATAAAAACAAATATTTCACTCATTTGTTTAACTTGTAACGCCTACCGATTAAGTTTACAAAGTGTTTATAGTCGGTAGGACCATTCGGATATCACAGAAAGAAGTTTAAATCTTGGATCTACGTCATTTTTATCATATATGTGCTAGAAGGTGGTGGCTGAGGGTCTTAGTGTCCGGAGTATGATGTTAGACTTTATCTGATGGTGAGGTTCCAGTTCTGGAGCTCTGGGGAATGTGGAGTACTCTTCATCACTATTACTCCCAGGTCCACTCTGACCCGGAGTGTTAGTACCTGTTAAGGTTCCATCTATGGATTAAATAGAAAAAAATGAGTTTAAAAAATTTTATTTAAAAAATTGAGTTTTAAAAAAATTGAGCAACTGTCAAGAATGAATTACACAAAACGTTTTCGGCATAAAATGACCCAAGAAGGGTTGACATGCCGTAAAACCCAACCAAACAACCAACCGATTTATGCCTCCTGATTAAAATACTTGCATGTTCCCGTTTGATGCCAACTTCAAGCTCAGAAGAAAAAAGAAAGATTTTCGTATATTGATTTTCATGGCCATCTAAATATCAATTTGAAATCTGGCGCAGTACAATCTTCCCATTTTTTTTGACCGCCATACTTTGTAGTAAAAAAAGTAGTTTCAACTCTTAGTAATTTTTATGCCACATCACTCAAACTTTGGACTCCTTTAAACATGTCGCATATCACTCGCATAGACTGCGGGCCATACCATCGTGGTGCAATTGTTAGCAAGAGATTCTTATTTTCATGTATACCCAGGGGGCGGGGGTATGTATGTGGAAAAGGGATTCCCTAAATGAAAAATGTTGATATTGTGAAAAGTACCTGGTACCTATTACTTGAAGCATAACATTTATTATCTAGATGTAGATATAATATGTATAATTCATTTATATATCTAGATGATAAATTTTAAAAATTATTATAAACTATTTCAATTTTTAAAAATGCACGTCATGATATCATTGTTTCTATCAACTTTTAACTCAACTAAGTCATTTTCTAATTTAATAAAGTTAAACAGCTCATTCAACTGTGGTATAAGAAAATATAATAGATTACAATGGAGTTATCAGAATAATAATTGATTGGAATAATTTTATTTATTTTGTTATTGTCAAAAAGAACTACAATGGTTAAATTATAAAAATACTAATAGTACCATGAACTCGCTTGGTTACCTTATTTCAGAAATGAAGCTGCCCCTTTTAGAGGTACAAGATACTTTTTACAATATCATATTTTTTTAAGGGGCTTCTCCTTTTAGGCATACCTGTCCAGTACATAAACTTTGACCTCATATAGAAAATGCTTTTCATAGGGATTGGGCCATGGATATCATTTGTGTAGATTTATATTTAACAAGCATCGGCTACCCAGCATCGCCTAGGTAGAGGGGGAAACCTGGTGTACCGATTTGTTTACTTTTGAGATTTAGAAATGCTGGACATCTTTAAGTAAAATTTCAATGCTGTTTCTATGTATATTTTAATTTTTAAACATCTTCGACTATAAATCCAATCTTCATAATTTTTGCACAAAAAGCCGGGACCGGTAATATTCAATGTGTATGTGTATTTACGTAGCCGTTGATCGTTTCATTTCCGTAGTTTCCTCCGGACATACACCCATACATACACACAACTGCCCCTTATATATATATATATATATATATATATAATATATATATATATGGGATCACACTATATTTTAAAAATACATTGATAACATTTGATTTAACAGGAAAACATACCATTTATTGCAGTCGTTTAAAAAAAATGTATCGGCACTAAAATACTTAGTCTTTGCCACAGGGCATCTCATTGTAGTGTAATGTCGTAATTTTACACTTACCTGGATGAACGTGAGAAGGGGGGCGGGTAATGGAATCCATACTCTTGTTTGGCAGACGTCGAACCAAGAAACGGGAATTTAATTTTTCCTCGACACCACTTTTTATTGTAGATCACATTTGATTGGGTGAGACTACATTTTTCTGAGATTGCGTGAAAAAGAATAAAAGGAAAGGAGTTCACCCCTCTCGGTTGTGTTCATTTTGCTCGCTGTTACTAAATTAAACTGTTAATTTTGGAAGAAAGAAAGAAAGAAAGAAAGAAAGAAAGAAAGAAAGGAAGGAAGGAAGGGAGGAGAAGGAAGGAAGACGGGCCAGACTTGTAAGCAACGACTCAATAGGCTATCCGTTGAAACTTACTACTTGCCAACAACAAGTTCCAACGTTACTGCATTGCCAATAATCTGACCGTCATCCCCCATCCCAAACCAGTTAGCCCCCCCCCCAATCCTACAGTAACAGTTAATAAGCATGTCTCTCAGAGCCATTAGTACTGAATATTCACTCTGTCGCCTGGGACATAAAAATACACCAACTTCACCTCTGGAGAGAGGTAAAATCTCCCAATGGGACCACCTATTGGTTGTGGGTGGTGACCCGTGATGCTTAAAGACTGAATCCTGGTGGTTGATCAGTCCATGACATGTAGCACTCCTTACTCAGGCTAGACGAGCAGTCGGAGAGTCCCCCCTCCAACTAATCATCTGATCACGTCGTCCTAGCACCTATATGGTTGGACCAAACCCTATTGTCCTTATGGAAAAGCCTCAACCGTTTTTTATCATATATATATTTAACAACCCCTCCGTACGAGCAGGATGTGACACAAGGTCAATTTCTTAAGCGGAGTTTACCAGGTTTGAATTCAGAGTTTTCCTTCTCCTAGACCGGTTGCCTAACCAAGGTTAAAGAGCCCAGTCAGTCTGCCCTGCAATTTATCCATAGCTGGAGGGAGAGTAGAATTCATACCTTTCCGTTTTTTATCATATATCTGCCAGAAGGTGGTAGAAACTGCATCTGATGGTGAAACTCCAATTCTGAGAAGTGTGGAGTACCTCTTCATCGACATTACTCCCAGGTCCACCCTAAACCGTTAGGGTCCCATCTATGGGTTAAATAGAAGTAAATGAGTTAACATTTGTTTTTTGAAAATTCAGTAACCATCAAGAATGTATAAAACAATGTCTTCGGTGTAAAATAACCCAACAAAAGTTGGCCTGTCGTAAAGTCTAACCAACTACTAAATACGAGTTCGACCCTCGCTGGATGCCCCATACTTGTGACCTTCTGTCACATCCCACTCGTGGTGAACAGGTTGGATGAATATCTACCACTGACTTTGACAATTGAATTATTCTGAGTTAAAACATCTCTACATTTACACTACTAAATTTACGATATAACGAAAATAGCTATGAAATGCTAATTAGGATACTTCCCACCTTCCTAAATAGAAGCATTAGTATCATCATGGAGCGCTGTTACAACGGGTCGTCAAGTAAAATGTAATAAAAAAGTAATTTACAGCGATGTAAATTCTTTTAATTTTGTTGTAATGGAATATTCTACACTTTCTCTCATCCATATGGCCTGACTATATATAGATATTTACTAAGCTGAGCTTAGATGTGGTACAAGGCCAGAAGTATGGGGCACCCAATAATCTGCGAATCTAACTTGCTAACCATTACACCACGTGAGGTGCCCCTGACTATATATATATATATATATATATATAGATAGACAGATAGATAGAGAGAGAGAGAGAGAGAGAGGAGAGAGTCAGACCACATGGGTGATAGAGAGAGTGGAATATTCCATTACAACAAATTTCATTTTCCTTTTTAACCTGTTTTAATGACGATACAATATAGGATGAAGAGTCTCTTCATCCTATATTGTATCGTCGAGTAGGCGGAACGGGTACTCTGGGTAAAAAAGATGCGTTTGACAATATGCTCACGAAACGGCATTAACCCATCATGAGATTTTCCGCCTAGTGGTCAAGTCCAGTGAACCAGATTGAAGCAGGGCACAGGTGTGTCCAATTGAGTTTGATGAATTCATATATATATATATATATATATATATATATATATATATACACACATACACACACACACACACACATATATATATATATATATATAATGAATTAAATTTCTTAAAGAAAAACTAATCTATTGTAAGTGATTGAACTATCAACCAAAATAATAACAAAATCGCAGGATTTTAAACACATTATTAATATGGATTAGCTCAGTCGGTAGAGCGTTCGGCTAGAAACCAAAAGCTTCCTAGTTCGATACCGGTCCTCGCCAACTCAGCGTATGAGTAGAACAGGGATCTGTGCGGTAAAGTAAGGAGCTGATGGTAGGTGTGGCGCTCTGTCACAGACGTCAAAACAATCTCCTTGCTCTAGCGCTATTGAAAAGGGGATAGACTCCCTCGCTGACTGGCTGATACCGACATTAGGCCGCCCCGATGACAAAAAAAAATTTAATATGAACTGTTTTGAGGCAAATCTATCTCAGCTAAACCTAGAGACATTATTAATGAGAAGGATGCTAATTAAGATTAAATAATGATTATTTAATAACCATTGAGAATATAACCTAAATAATCAAGGGAACTGTGATGTTAGTGATGACGTACTTCCGGTTACACACACACACAAACACACACACACACACACAACACACACACACACTCTCTCTCTCTCTTTCTCTCTCCATTATAATAAGTTTTCGTTTTCTTTTTAACCTGGTCAAAATTTTAATGGCGATAAAAACAGTATGAGAGGAGGCGTAAGAGGCGGAACGGGTACTCTGGATAAGAAAAATGCATTTGACGATCTGCTCACGAAACGGCATTAATGCCATCATGTGATTATTCCGCCCAGTGGTCAAGTCCAGTGAACCAGATTGAAGCAGGGCAAACAGGTGTGTCCAATTGAGTTTGATGAATTTCAGGACAAACATTTTAGTAATTTCCGCTCTCTTGTATAACAACAAAGCAAATTCGAATCAACGCTAATAAGTAAAAAATAAGGTAGGAATTCCCACCTTTTTTTTCTTCCTGGGGCAAAAGTGGCATTCACATTTGGAAGGGGGGGGCGCAAAGAGTCAAAATCGCAACAGAAGTGAATTACGTTGGACAGAATGGCAAGACAGGTAGAAAAGAAGAAAATAAATTTTAGAGAGAGAGAGAGAGAGAGAGAGAGAGAGAGAGAGAGAGAGAGAGAGAGAGAGACTTGGAATAAGAACTGAGAAAGAAAGAAAAACAGAGAAAATATGAGAGAGAGAGAGAGAGAGAGAGAGAGAGAGAGAGAGAGAGAAGACTTGGAATAAGAAACTGAGAAAGAAAAAAAAACAGAGGAAATAATAGAGAGAGAGAGAGAGAGAGAGAGAGAGAGAGAGAGAGAGAGAGAGAGAGACTTGGAATAAGAGACTGAGAAAGAAAAAAAAACGAGAGAGAGAGAGAGAGAGAGAGAGAGAGAGAGAGAGAGAGAGAGAGAGAGAGAGAGAGGGGGGGTACTTGGAATAAGAGACCCGAGAAAGAAAGAAAAAACGGAGAGAAATATATGAGAGAGAGAGAGAGAGAGAGAGAGAGAGAGAGAGAGAGAGAGAGAGAGAGAGAGAGAGGGTACTTGGAATAAGAGAAGAAAGAAAGAAAAAGAGAGAGAGAGAGAGAGAGAGAGAGAGAGAGAGACAGACAGACAGACAGACAGACAGCGGAAATAAAAAAGAGAAAGAAAATTGTGATCAATGGATGCAATGTTCAACTAAAAATGGTTATCTTTATAATATTTGTTTACATAAAAAAAACTTATCTACTTTGATATAATTCAATAATAAACGAATTAAACAGTTCCACAGCTTCGTCATTTCTCGAGCTAGGTCTTCGTATTTTGCAATGTTTTATCCCCAAATCGCTGTCAATTCAGCAAATATTCGAACGGGCAGAGTTTACTTTCCTTGTTTATTGTCATTTCTTATTTCGATGTAGTCATCTGTCTAGAACATTATTAATATTGTTCCCACCAGCGTTAGCCGGTGGTCTTTCACGGGAGTCTGAGTGACAACAGGTCTCCCCAGGTCTTCATGTCTATTCTAAGTATTCTAACCGATCTGAAAAATCCTGTTATCTGGATGGTCTCAATTCTTCCTCTGGTTTCCAATTCCTCTGGTCTGTTTTCTAAACTTTTGGAAACCGCTCCAAAGGCACCAACTGCAATTGGTACAACTTTTACCTTTATGTTCCACGTTTTTTTTTAATTCTCTGCAAGGTCCAAGTATTTGTCTATTTTTCAGTTTCTTTCATTTTCCCTCAGTCGTCCGATGAAACGGCAAAATCCACGAGATAACCAGTTCTTTTCTTCTTGTTAATTAACAAGAGAGAGAGAGAGAGAGAGAGAGAGAGAGAGAGAGAGAGAGAGAGAGAGAGAGAGAGAGAGAGAGAGAGAGATGAGAGCAACTCGAAAAAAGAGAATGCCAGATAGAAAAAAACGTGGGAGGAAAATGATGGAGAGAGACTGAGAGAAGAGAGAGAGAGAGAGAGAGAGAGAGAGAGAGAGAGAGAGAGAGAGAGAGAGAGAGATGCAACTACGACAAAAAGACTGAAAAAGAAAGAAAGAAAGAAAGAAAAAACGTGGTATGAAAATAATGAGATAAAGAAATGAGACAAAATTGGTCCGAGAATCGATGAAATTGACGATATATATATATATATATATATATATATATATATATATATATATTTCCTGAATAAGCAAAAACAAATGTTGACAGTGCTACTCCCCTTTAAGGGACATTTCACGGGTAAGACCAGGGTTTTAGGATACTTGTCCCAAAGCGTACTTATTGACCTAGCAGCTTCCTTCTTTTTTAATCATCGCGGTTGACAAGTGACAAGCGAATTGAGGACACCGTATCTGGATTGATGAGATTTCTTACGTGAATTAAACCGTGAAACATGAGATAATATAAGGAAAGTATTTGTATTAGATAGGAATACTTGAAACTGTGTGCTAATTATTTGCATTTGATAGGAATATTTGAAACTGTAAAACGTGTGCAAATTATTTGTATTAGATAGGAATATTTGAAATTATATAACTATGCAAATAAATAGTTATGATTATTAAATAGGAATCGTTTCCTGGAGCCATATAATTGCATTTAAATTATTTGTATCAATAGTTACTTCATTATCTAATTGTTTAAAAATGATTATCGTTAGTAACTTGAAACCATATAATTGCTTGACAAAAATATTTTTTTGTCAAGCAATAACCCAACAAGGGTTGACATGTCATAAAACCATAATATATTAGCAAGACAAAATGCAACCCAACAAGGGTTGACATGTCATAAAACCATAATATATTAGCAAGACAAAATGACTTTGGCATTAAATAACCCAACAAGGGTTGACATGTTCATAAAACCATAATATATTAGCAAGACAAGGGTTAGGGGTTAGGGTTAGGGCTACAACCCCTAACTCTAACCCCTAACCCTAACCCCTAACAAACAACCGGATATTGACGGTGTAAATGAAAAAATGACCCAATGACACGAAATTGAAAAGGGGTGCCTTAAGGTAATATGGTCCTAATATTCAACCATATTAAAACTTAAAGACTTACGCCCAGAGGGTGCATATTATTGCTAGTATATATATAAAAACACTTCAGAGAAAGAAAGATGAAAAGAAAAACTAAAGATTCTGAACACTCAGAAGAAAGAAAGAAAGAAAGAAAGAAAGAAGGAAGGTCAACGAAAATAAATGTATTAAAAAGAGGAAGGACAAAGAAGAACAAACAAATGAAAAAATACAAAGAAAGAAAAAAGAAAGAAAGAAAGAATGAAAGAGTAATATAACGGATTATTGAGAGAAAAAACAACAACATTTTGTTAAGAAAAGTTAATCCGAATAAAACTCTTCAGTTTTCTATTTCACCTCTCTTTATTTATTTCTTCATCCTCCTTCGCCCCCCCCCGTGTTCTTCGCACCGAAATTAGTTGGCTTCTGGGCAGGTCATTCGGTACAAAAAATCAACAGACACACAAACAAAACCTATCTACAAACAGTATGGGTAAAGCACCCCCCCCGATTATACATAGTTCTATTATTAAATATACAATAACAAATACATATTTATTTAACCCATTGTATCAAAAGACCAGGTCAGTGGAGGGGGAGTAAAGGGGAGAAAAAGGGGTGTAAGAACAACTCAAATTGGGGGTATATATAAAGTCCATCCTATTCATGCATTAAACTACTAAGAAAAAGAACCATACAAGGTCACAAGTATTGGGCATCCAGCGAGGATCGAACCTGCCATTCAGTAGTAATAGATCTGCGAGACTGGCTTAATGATTATTACACAACGATGGGAAAACTCTGGTATGAAGGTAGTTACCCAACCTGTTCACTACGGCTAGGATGTGACACAAGGTTGAAAATATAGGGCATCCAGCAAGGATTGAACTCGCTATTCGATAGAACACCCTTACTCAGACTGAAGGTATTTACAAAATCTGTTTTAGTCGGGAAAAAAACTAAAAAGAAAAGGAAACATGTAGGTATTTATTCAACCCTTTTCATCACGAGTAGGATGTGACACAAGGTCTAATGCTAGTATAAGGAATCTAGCTCGGACCAAACCCGCTATTCATTAACATGATTGCTAACCATTACACACATGATGGGGCGCACAAAGAGTAGGCATTTACGAAACCCGTTCACCATGCGCAGGTCATGGCACAAGGCCGTAATATGAGACAGCCAGTGAAGATCGAACTTACTATTCAGTAGAAATCGATGTGCGAGACTAGCTTGCTAACCATTACCCCACGATGGACACCCTAAGAAAAGGGAGCATGTCGATGCTCTTCCAATCTGTGATCTACCGAAGGTTTGGATCTACTATTGATCTACTATTCATAGCATGTGATCTACTAGAAAAAATAAGACAGGATTATGGTTATGGTCATGGTTAGGGTTAGGGTTTAGGGTTAGTTTAATGGGAAAATAATGGGTAGTTAATTGGTAGATCACATATTGGAATGTAAAAACTCGGTAGATCACATATTGGATTAGAAACCATTCGGTAGATCACATATTGGAAGAGCACTCGTTAGTCTTCGATATGAAGATGTCATACTCGTGCTGGGTTCGTACACTATCTACTACCTATGGCGAGGGGAAATAGGACCAACACACTCACCAAGCAAGATTGGTTGGTTGGATTTTACGGCATGTCAACCCTTGTTGGGTTATTTTATGCCGAAGGTGTTTTTGTTTTATTCATTCTTGTTGGGTATTCAATTAAAAAAAAAAACTATTTTTTAAACACATCCTTTAGACGTATTTTTGACACATTGTTTAAAATTCATTTGTTGACCTATTTAACCTATAGGTGGTTGGCTGGCTGGTTGGTTGGTTGGATTTTACGGCATGTCAATCCTTGTTGGGTTATTTTATGCCGAAGACGTTTTTTTTATACATTCTTAATGGGTACTCAATTACTTTAAAAAATGAAACACATTTTTCTATTTGATCCATAGATGGGTCCATAACAGGTACTTCTACTCCGTGTCAGAATGGATCTGAGAGTAATGGTGATGAATGAGTACCCCATAGATGGGACCTTAAGTGATACGACCACTCCAGACCTGGGAGTGATGGCAATGATCGGGTACTCTACACTCCCAAGAGCTTCAGAATTGGAACATCATTACAAGAAGCAATTTAACTACATGCCGAGGACACCCCACCAGGCAGATTTTTCCTTATAAGTTAAAATGACAAAGAAATGAAAATTCAGATTGATTATTATTAAAAAAAGCATTATAAATTTCACTTGGAT
>CM042156.1:32016416-32026416 GCA_023376005.1 Doryteuthis pealeii
GGCCATTCGTGTGATCATCCAGTTCTTTTCATAGAGAGAGGAAAGAGATATAGACAGGGTATCAGAGAGATGAGATGCATATTTGCATTACTTACTTCTTTCTTCTTCTCTGGCCATTCGTGTGATCATCCAGTTCTTTTCATAGAGTGAGGAAAGAGATATAGACAGGGTATGAGAGAGATGTGATGCATATTTGCATTACTTACTTCTTTCTTCTTCTCTGGCCATTCGTGTGATCATCCAGTTCTTTTCATAGAGAGGGGAGAGAGATAGACAGGGTATCAGAGAGATGAGATGCATATTTGCATTACTTACTTCTTTCTTCTTCTCTGGCCATTCGTGTGATCATCCAGTTCTTTTCATAGAGAGAGGAAAGAGATATAGACAGGGTATCAGAGAGATGAGATGCATATTTGCATTACTTACTTCTTTCTTCTTCTCTGGCCATTCGTGTGATCATCCAGTTCTTTTCATAGAGAGAGGAAAGAGATATAGACAGGGTATCAGAGAGATGAGATGCATATTTGCATTACTTACTTCTTTCTTCTTCTCTGGCCATTCGTGTGATCATCCAGTTCTTTTCATAGAGAGAGGAAAGAGATATAGACAGGGTATCAGAGAGATGAGATGCATATTTGCATTACTTACTTCTTTCTTCTTCTCTGGCCATTCGTGTGATCATCCAGTTCTTTTCATAGAGAGAGGAAAGAGATATAGACAGGGTATCAGAGAGATGAGATGCATATTGCATTACTTACTTCTTTCTTCTTCTCTGGCCATTCGTGTGATCATCCAGTTCTTTTCATAGAGAGAGGAAAGAGATATAGACAGGGTATCAGAGAGATGAGATGCATATTTGCATTACTTACTTCTTTCTTCTTCTCTGGCCATTCGTGTGATCATCCAGTTCTTTTCATAGAGAGAGGAAAGAGATATAGACAGGGTATCAGAGAGATGAGATGCATATTTGCATTACTTACTTCTTTCTTCTTCTCTGGCCATTCGTGTGATCATCCAGTTCTTTTCATAGAGAGAGGAAAGAGATATAGACAGGGTATCAGAGAGATGAGATGCATATTTGCATTACTTACTTCTTTCTTCTTCTCTGGCCATTCGTGTGATCATCCAGTTCTTTTCATAGAGAGAGGAAAGAGATATAGACAGGGTATCAGAGAGATGAGATGCATATTTGCATTACTTACTTCTTTCTTCTTCTCTGGCCATTCGTGTGATCATCCAGTTCTTTTCATAGAGAGAGGAAAGAGATATAGACAGGGTATCAGAGAGATGAGATGCATTTGCATTACTTACTTCTTTCTTCTTCTCTGGCCATTCGTGTGATCATCCAGTTCTTTTCATAGAGAGAGGAAAGAGATATAGACAGGGTATCAGAGAGATGAGATGCATATTTGCATTACTTACTTCTTTCTTCTTCTCTGGCCATTCGTGTGATCATCCAGTTCTTTTCATAGAGAGAGGAAAGAGATATAGACAGGGTATCAGAGAGATGAGATGCATATTTGCATTACTTACTTCTTTCTTCTTCTCTGGCCATTCGTGTGATCATCCAGTTCTTTTCATAGAGAGAGGAAAGAGATATAGACAGGGTATCAGAGAGATGAGATGCATATTTGCATTACTTACTTCTTTCTTCTTCTCTGGCCATTCGTGTGATCATCCAGTTCTTTTCATAGAGAGAGGAAAGAGATATAGACAGGGTATCAGAGAGATGAGATGCATATTTGCATTACTTACTTCTTTCTTCTTCTCTGGCCATTCATGTGATCGTCTAGTCGCCATGTTGAATTCTATCTTCTTCTTGTTGGCCGATCTTGTAGTTGGTTCATTTTTATAGCTAAGACCAACAACACCAAGTTACTGTTTTTAACCTTTATTCCTAATCTTAACTAACTAACACAGCGCGCGTGCGGGTGATGAGTTCCAGTTAAGCAAGAGACATCTGTCTCCGCCAACATCTTGACTGGAACTGACGAGCTAACTAGCTCTCGCGTGACTTCGCGTGATTCGTGGCTTTCCCGCATGTTGGGTCAAAAGGTCCCCAACGGTTTGTGTCTTTCCATTTTCGCTACACGGTGCTGTCAATAACCTATGCTACCATAGATTATGCAACAGGTGTCCACCGGAGAATGTCACTTATGAGTTTTTCCTTGCTTCTCCAATAGCGACCAGCATGTCCTGTTCATATTACTTTGATGGTTTGTGTGACTGGAAGCAAGTGGCCGTACAAGCTGGGTTTTTTTGTGAGGTTCTACATAGCTACGGTGTTAGAAAACAGGGAGGTGCTAGAAAAGGCTAGGCTTATTAGGATGGATGCGAATTGATTGCACTAGAATGACAAAAACACTTTCTACGGAGGAGACAAGAGAAATTGTAGCGCTTTATGTCAGGGATATAAGGGATACGTGAAGCAGCAGCAGCAGCAGTAACAGCAGCAGTAGCAGCAGCAGCAGCAGCAGCAGCTGTGCTTGGCGAGAATTGAGATCATCGAATGATAGCAATAGGAAAGTGATAACCAGGAAAAGTGATAGCTAGGAAAAGAGGATCACCAATGCAGGAAAGTAATTTAAAAACTGCTGACAGGCGGCTGTCAAAGATTGGCAGAAACGTAGAAAAGGACGTAGAAAAGGACGCATTAATCTCGTATCCGTTCTACAAGTCCAGGATTGGAATCCATAGTCACCAAATGCAGTCCTTGCCTCAAGCAACACGAGTCACCACCCACGGCCAACAGGTGACCTATTTTTTGTGCAGGTGGGGGTGGGGGGTCTTACGCTTCTGTAGAGGTGCAGATTATGGATTCTAATACAAATAAGGAACACGAGTATTAATATATAGATTAAAAAAAAAAACATTATTGGGATCCAAGAACATATTGTACTATATCCGTACACGCTGTTGGTTAGGTCGTTCGATATCGAGGTGAATAGGGGTCAGTTTATCTCTGTCGGTAGAGCATCCGCCTAGGTAATTGTAAAATTTCGTGTTCGATACTAGTCTCCGACAACTCACAGCATGGATAGCACAGATTGGATGATGAAAAGAGAGAGAGAGAGAGAGAGAGAGAGAAGAGAGAGAGAGAGAGAGAGAGAGAGAGAGAGAGAGAGAGAGAGAGAGAGAGAGACAGACAGACAGACAGACAGACAGACAGTTAATTCAAGATTATTATAGTTTTTACATATTGAACTATATCGCAATAGCTCTTAAGTAAACATATCAAACGTTGTAATAAATAAATTATCATACTGTGGCATATCCACAGGTCCTGTTAGTTATCAAAAATGATATTCTAGATGATTTTTTGCTAATTTATGAAGAAGTGCGTCCCGGTCTCCTGCCCAAAAATTGCTACCCGGTGACTTTTAAAATAACGACCTAGCGCAGTCTATTCAAAACTATCCATCTTCATATCTATCTATCTATCTAAATTTGTTCATATTTATCTATATTACTTTAAATACTAAGATTTTTTTTTATTCATGTTTGTTTAATGTCTTGTTTTTAGTTTAAATAAACAAGAATTACGACAAAAAAGATGCGAACCCCCCCAATACAATTACTTGTCGAAAATATCTATCTATCTCCATTTGTTCATATCTATCTATATTATTTTGTTTGTTTATCTATCTATCTATCTCAGTCTATTCCAAACTATATATCCATCTTTATATCTAAACAAGAATTACGACAAATTACGATAAATAAACAAGAATTACGACGAGCTGGGGTTGTTATTTTGATAGTCACCGGGTAGCAATTTTTGAGGCAGGTGACCGGGACGCACTTCCTCATAAATTACCGATTTTTTTCCCCTGAATTTCAAGCAAATGAACCCCAGATGGAAACACTCGTCTCATTCTTGTTGACACTTACTAAATATACGATTCATATTATGATATATATATATATATATATATATATATATATATATATATATATATATATATATGATTCATATTATATTTCCCGGGGCGATTATTCATTTAGGAAATGACAACGTTTTCTTTCACTTTTGTCTGATTTTTTAACTGTCAAGTTCATTCAATGGACAAGGTCACTTTGCGCTCTCCCCATGACCTTAATGAATGTTTACTGTCATGGTCAGTGGACAGGTCAATGTATCATGCTGTATTTTTAGCTTCTTTAATTGATGTCTTTCAAATGCTTCGGGCGTCTCATCGTGGTCTAATGGTTAGCAAGCTAGTCTCGCTGCTCTCATGATCCATTACTACTGAACAGTGAATTTGATCCTCACTGGATGCCCCGTACTTGCGACTTTTTGCACGTCCAACCCATGGTGAATGGGTTAGGTAATAAGGGCGGCCCCTCGTGGAATAATGTTTACCAAGATAATCTTGCAGGTCCACTACTACTGAACAGCGCGTTCGATCCTCGCTGGATGCCCATACTTACGACTTGTTGCCACTTTCTACTAATTGTGAACGGGTTGCTATTGTTGTTCGTGAATGGCTTAATCACCTGGGAGATGGATGGGCAGACGTGGTCCGCATGTATGATCGACCAGAAGCGCTGATTTAAACACATTGCGACTTTTTTCTTTGGGGTTGGTTGAAAGAGTAAGTTAACTTAACGAAACCAACGACTTTGGAAGGAACTGAAGGACGACTACAAGAATTTATTTCTGCCATTCCTTAAATGTTCCTGGGAAGATCAGTTGATGCGATTCCCAAACGGCTTGTGAGGCATTTCACTTAGCGCTAATACTCTTGGGAAAGGTATGAATCCTATTCTCCCTCAAGCTATGGATAAATCGTAGGGCAGACTGGGCTCTTTAACCTTGGTTAGGCAACCGGTCTAGGAGAAGGAAAAATGAATTCGAACCTGTTAAACTCCGCTTAAGAAATTGACCTTGTGTCACATCCTGCTTGTGCGGAGGGGTTGGTATATATATATACATATATATTTTGGGAGAATATGTGCTTAATTGAAGTCGTACCTAATTTTGAAAGTTAATTAATTAATAATCAATTAATTAATTAGGTGGGCATACCTATTAAATGTAAGGCTAAAGAAATCGATAAAAATCAATCTCTGTATGTACATTTTTCTCGATTTGTTAGCCTTACATTTAATAGGTATGCCCGCCTAATTAATTAATTAATTAATTATTAATTCATTAACTTTCAAAATTAGGTACGACTTCAATTAAGCACATATTCTCCCAAAAATTGTCGGCTAAATAAAGCCATATCATAAACACATCGCTTGTGTATCTACTTCTCATATATATATATATATATATATATATATATAATTTTAGATAATACTCCATGTTATGTGCATTCTCATATTCATTTTTTTTGTAAAAAATAATGATTCAGAAATAAATTATTAAATTTTTAAAATAATATTACTTTACAATCACCCTGTAGATTCTCACATATCTTTAAGTTCTTTTTTTTTTTTTAGTTCCGTTATTTTGTAACCATCGAAATTCTTCTAAAAGACAACCTCCTCTATGCCTATTTTTCTAACCAACTACCCCCCCCACATTTCTAAAAATAACTTCGTTCTCTTCCCACATCCGTTAATTCCCCCCCTCCACACACCAACATCCCATCCTTCCCAATTCTTGCCCCGTCTCATCTCGACCGCATTCAACCTTTTAAAGCGATTGATTCCCTTAAAAAAACCCTAAACGCCCGCCATTGATTTCTGACAAGCCAAATGAATATAAATACGATTATAATTTTTTTCTTTGCTTGGGTTTCCGTTGCTTCATCCTCCCCCCTCCTCTCTGCTTTTGTTTTTTCAATGGAATACGACCGAACCGTTTTAAGTGCGCCTTTTTTTTTTTTTACGATCCAACATCAACATCACAATCGCTAGAAATGGTCGAACAAATAGTTTTCGTAAGCACGTGTATCTGAGTCATCATTTGGACTCGGCAAAATGAAAACGGTTGTAGGCTTTTGTGTTTTCTCTGTGTGGCCTGTGTTAGAACGTGTCAAACGGACAGAGCTCGAAAATTAGCGACACACGTGTTCGGCCATAGCGATATATACACGGCGATGAGTTTATCAGCTGCGTGTCACGACTCTACGAAAAAAGAGATTGTTGCTTTAAACTTGGGACAATTGTTTCAAGTTCAAAGATATAGTAGCATAATGACTTGATGATTTGTTAATGTTTAGATTTTTCCTCTCTGGTGTTTTCAACACAAACCTGTCTGCTCTCCAGTCATCATCAGGTGAATTCAGTAATCTCCAGAGAAGATTTCGATCAAAAGTTTTTTGATTGTGTAAAGTAACCCCCTTTTCCTATAAAAAAAATCTTATAATTTATTTCTGAATCATTATTGTTACAAAAAAAAAAAAAAAAATATGAGAAGACACATATAACATGGAGTATTATTTAGAATTGGCCGCTTTAGCTCAATCGGTAGAGTGTTCGGCTAAGAATCACAAGGTTTTGGTTCGATACCGACCCTCGCCAACTCAGCGTATGAGTAGCACAGGGATCTGTGTGGTAAAGTGAGAAGCTGAGCTGATGGTCGGTGTGGCGCTACACCTTAGATGCTAAAATAATCTTCCAGGTCTAGCGCTAATAAAAAGGGGATATACTCCCTCGCTGTCTGGCTGATACTGACTTTAGGGCCGCCCCGACGACTTTACTTTACTTACATGGGCACCAGCATCGCCCTCTCAAATCACTCGGGTATCGTATCAACTGATATTCCAAGGTACTCTTCTGAAATAGCAGAAATAAATTCTCGTATTCGTCCTTTAAGTTCTTCCAAAGCCGTTGGTTTCGTAGAGAAGAAAAAAAAGGTGTTAAACCAGTGCCTCCCACTCATGCGGACCACGTCTACCCATCCATCTCCCAGGAAAAATGGTAATTCAACCATTCACGACCAACAATAGCAAAATATGCAGGAGCACCACCACCAACAACAACACAGATTTAAATGCCATATATTAAGGAACATACATCAAAGAATTGAGAAAAATGTAACTGCATATAAAAATTTATAGATAGTTTAAAATAGAGAGTTACATTTCAATCACCCTGTATATTAAGGAACACACATTAAAGAATTGGAAAAGATTAACTGCATGTAAAAAAAGAAAATATTAATAGTTTAATTTTGATTTTTTTGACCGTTGTCCTCATCTTTATCGTAATATATAAAAAAAACACAACGTTTCGGTCGTTGTATGTACCCCACCCCCGGCCTTCTTCAGGTCACTGTTGCAATGTATCGGGTCTGCACCATTTGTTATTATTTGCCTGAATTTTTTAGATGGGGCTTGATAGATATCATTTTGAGTTTTCGGACTGTTGTCCTTATCTTCATCTTGATATGTAAAAAAAATCAGTCAAATAATATCAAATCGGTACGGACCCAATACATTGTAACAATGACCAGAAGAAGACCGGAGGGTACAACGACCGAAACGTTGTGTTTTTATATATCACGATAAAGATGAGGACAAAAATGCGCTTGGTCTGAATATCGCATAGGCGATAAACTGCTAGTAATCAGGTACCGTTGACTCCATGTCCATGCTACCTTAACTTAAATATAAATGCACTATCCATATATATATATATATATATATATATGTAGAATTAAACAAAAGACACATCTCCTGTTTAACAATTTTATTGTTAAATTGTTAAACAGGAGATTTTATTGTTAAATTGTTAAACAGGAGATGTGTCTTTTGTTTAATTCTACATGTATAAATGAAAGAATGCTGCCCAAATACACACACACATATATATTGTATGTGTGTAGTTGTTGGATTTTACGGCATATCAACCCTTGTTGGGTAATTCTATGACAAAAACGTTTTGTTTTATTTATGCTTGATGTGTATTCAAACATTTTTTTCAAACTCATTTTTTCTTATCTTTATCTTTCCTTCTTTTCTTCTTTTCATTATGTTCGATTGTAACAGATTAGCGTTATCGCTTCCGTGCACTCACCGCCTCTCGCTATCTTTTCCCTACTCTTTTTCTTTCTTTTTTTCTTTCTTTCTTTCTTGTTATATTTTTTTGTGTACTCTGTCCTTTTTCTTCCTTTCTTTCTTTCTAATAAAAATGGAATGGTCCATTATTTAGCTGAGGTGACAACACTAATAATAAGAAATAAGAATTCAGCGGATAAGCAACACCAAATAATCAGAATTTACATTTTTTCCATTTCATCTTGGACGGTATCATTTTAAACCAGAGTTTGTTGCAAGATGATGACGGTCGTGAAATTAAGAACGCGAGTATTAGTATATATAGTTTATGGAATAGCATGTATATTTTACTGTAAAACATTTTCCTCTTTTAGTTGGTTGGTTGTTTTAATTTTACGGCATATCAACCCTTTTTCGGGTCATTTAATGCCGAATCAATTCATCTTGATATGTGGTTGCTTACAGTACCTGCTGTTGCTTAAATGGTCACTCATCTAACTATTGACAGGCTCATTCACTGCTTAACTTCGGTGATCTAGCGGGAACCGATACTTTTAACGTGTACTATGCTGGTCACGGGACCAAATGTGGTACTATTACATACACACATTGATATTGCGCACACAATTGATGTGTGAGAGTGATAGTTCTCAGATAAGAGAGTTCTTCAGTGATAGAGAGAGATATTAGAAAGAGAGACAGATCAGAGACTTACTTGGTTAGGAATTGGCCTTACTTTATTACTTGTTGACATCTTTACTCTTCCAGTTGCCATGTTCCTGTCTAGTCGAGTTCTTCTAAGGGCTTTTGTTGGGCTTTGCTTGTGTTTAAATAAATGAACTACTATTCCTATTTGCCACGCGGTGAGACTAGTCTCATGGCCCCTCTGGACTCTTTGACGGCCGGCTGAATCTCAAAACTCTCAACTCTCACTCCTCCTTTCTCCCCTTCGCCACGTACCATTCCTCGTCCAATCAAAACCATGCCACGCGTTTATGCTGACATCATCATTCAAATTTTTCCGTTACTAATCAGGACTACTCAAACCACCCTAATGGTTCCACGCCATGCCCATAACCCTAACCGTAACCCTAAACCCTAACCCTAACCCTAACGTGACTTGACCGTAAGCTTCTCTTTTAGTGAAATGTAGATATACTACTTGGACATTTTCGGATACAACTGAGCAGAGAAAAATGTCTCATAAACTAATTTAGAAAATAGCAATTTGAATCGAAGCCATTATGCACTATCATTCATTGCTCCTAGAAGGTCCTCTGCGCGGTATCCAGTATCCGCGCAGAGCTGGTCAATGTATGTCTTTGCTTGTCGGCCCACGCTGGTGTGCCCATGTGATGGCTTCCATAGAAGAACGTCACTTATGAGTTCGCCCTTGCTTCTCCAGCATTGTCCGGTGTGTCTCGTTCGCCTTACACGGATGGTTTGTGTGATATGGGACAGGTGACCGTACAGCTGTTTTCTCGTGGGGTGTTATTTCCACGTCTTGTTTGAGACTGCACGCAGCATTATTGTTCAGCTACCGTCTAGTAATAATAATACCTTTCCCAAGTGTATTAGTGCCATATGAAATGCAAACGGCCTCGTCCAAGATTTGAACTCACGTCAACGAGTACATTTACTACGATGGTAAATCATTATACCACGCGCACTTTCTTTTAGCATTCCAGTAGAAAATTATTTTGGTCGTCTGGAAAAGCTATCTGGAATCATGTAAATTCTCCATCTCAGACCTTCAAAAAACTTCCTGCTTTTTAGAAGAAAGAGTCTTTGAACTTCTTTGAAGAAACGCAGTTAATTTTGTCTTTATCGAATTTGTTAGAATTGTCTTTTTATCCATTTTGTCGGAACTATCAAATCATTATTCCATGACCCGTGAGAAAGCAGCATGAGCTGGAAAATAAAAGAATAAGCCCTCAGCAAGATTTGAACCCGCGTTTCTTATTCTTTGAAGCATGTCTCACCGTGACATCCTGAACGGTATCTATCGAGTGAAGACGTTGTGCCCAAATTGGTGACTGTGTTATCAC
>CM042156.1:32031416-32033916 GCA_023376005.1 Doryteuthis pealeii
TAGCGCTAATACCCTTGGGAAAGGTATGAATCCATATATTCTCCCTCCAGCTATGGGTTAAATAGTAGGGCAGACTGGACTCTTCAGCCTTGGGTAGATAACCAGTCTAGGAGAGGGATAACTCTGAATTCAAAATTCCTGAGGTCGGTCATTGATTGGGTTTGTGGCAACCCTTGATGCACCAATTCTTTCCTATCGACTGTGCCAAAAAGTGTGGATGGTCCAACACAAGCCTTCACCACTTTAAACAAATCACTGTGTGGGTGTTCATTGTGTATGTGAACCCTCATGCGTCGAAAATCGACGAAAGAGTCCATAATATATATAATATATATATATATATATATATATATATAAGTTAAGAGAAAGGAAAAATCCGACGGTATAAGTATAGATAAAAGGATATGAAAACACACAATATGCTGTTAAAGTGAAAACATTTTATATCATATTCATAGCTAATATTGAACAATATTTCGATTTATAAAAATCATCTTCATTGTCGCTGACTGAGAAACGCGTGGCGGATGTGCTTATATTTGAAACTACGCATGACTTTTTGGAACATTAATGTTTTCGTTTTGAATTCAAATTATTTTCAGCTCCTCTCTCGATGAGTCCGGAGTAAAAACAAGCTCTGAAGATGATTTTTATAAATCGAAATATTGTTCAATATTAGCTATGAATAGGATATAAAATGTTTTTACTTTAACAGCATATTGTGTGTTTTCATATCCTTATATATATATATATATATATATATTATATATATATATATATATGAGAGTAAGTAAACAAACAATGTGTTTATTTTATATGGATTTCAGACAATTTTTGGAGGATATGTGCTTAATTAGTTATTAATTAATGAATTTAGGCGGGCATATATGTTCAAATGTAAGGCTAAACAAATCGAGAAAATGTCAAATCAATCCAATACATTTAGGGATTGACATTTTCTCGATTTGTTTAGCCTTACATTTGAACATATATGCCAGCATAAATTCATTAATTATTAACTAATTAATTTTCAAAATTAGGTATGACTTCAATTAAGCACATATCCCGCCCTCTCTCTCTCTCTCTCTCTCTCTCTCTATATATATATATATATATATATATATATATAATAAATAAAAATTTAAAAAGTCTCAGAGAAACTGACTTTACAGAACTTACCATCCAATTATGTACTTCATATTTAGTTATAAATTTCTCTTTCTCACGCAAGCACGGTTTTGCTTCTAGACATTTAACGAAGCAAATAAGCAAGTGCCCCTAGTTTCTTTTGTTAGCCTCTCTGCCACATCTGTCCTTAGGCAATCCTTACCTGTGTCACTCAATCCTGAGCCCCCACTGGCAAGTTAAATAAGGAGTGGGTGGGGGGGGGACAGGGAAATAAAAGGCGTAAAAACCATGACACCATCCCCCGGATAAGCGGTTTTTCGAACAATTGCACGCTCATTTACGCATAGACACCTCTCACCTTTTATCCTAATAACGCCATAAGGCGCATCACTTGACCCCTGACCGCTGGGCAGGAGGCTTTGTCCGAAAGAGAACTCGGCTGCGGCCACGGGAAAAATTTAAGTTATCAATAAAAAGTCAATTGAATGGATTTGTGTGATCAGGAGAAAAAAGGGGGGGAGAGATAAGATGCGACCTTTGGTGGTCAGGGGGGGGGGAGTGATTTGTTGAGAAAGTGTTTCGTTTCAAAAAACGAAAGTGTTTGAAGAGAAGAACAGATGGGGTTTCGACTATCAGTATTTTTCATTCGGTGACTCAGGAAAAAGGTCTTGACAGTCTGCTTTGTTCAAGCTCTCACCTGCGATAATATTGATGGACACACAACACACACACACACACAGAGACACAGACACAGACACAGACACACACACACACACACACACACACACACACATATATATATATATATATATATATATATATATAGTAAATGAAGAAAAAACTCTAAACTTGCTTCATCACAATAATTTATTTCAACCGTATTAATACGGCATCTTCAGATAATCACAAGAACATGACTCTTATGATTACCTGAAGATGCCGTATTAATACGGTTGAAATAATTATTGTAATGAAGCAAGTTTAGAGTTTTTTCTTCATTTACTAAATATCTTGCTCTGTTCTTCTACTCACTGGTATTAGGCACATTGAGCTCTCCTTATGGTCTACCTGCATCAGCTTGGTTAAACCACACGTGGAAAGGCGAAAAAAAACAAACTAGTCATATATATATATATATATATATATATATTATATATATATATATATATATATCTGAATAGTCTATATATGAGTCTGTACATATTATATACAAGTTGTGTAAAAAAAATACATTAAATTAGATTTTTTTGTACTTTTTGAAACAACTTGTATTCTGAAAAAAAAAAAAAAAAAAATAACGTTCCATTCATTCTTCATTTCTATCTTACATAAATACAGCTTTAAACTAGGTATTTTTTGACATACCTTGTAT
>CM042156.1:32036416-32051416 GCA_023376005.1 Doryteuthis pealeii
ATTTTGATTCGTTTCGACAAATATCTTCCGCTTTTCATTGTTTATTTTCGGCCGTTTCCGAATTCCCTTAGATATTTGTTTTCTTTTTCTTGGGAGATGCATCTCTCCTTCCTTTTTCATTCTATCTTTTCTTCCATCCTCTTTGCTTCTTCATTTTTAATCTCATTTCCTTCTTTCCTTCATTATTTTTCCTTTTCTCTTTTCTCTTTTCTTCTCACTTGTTTTTCTCTTTCTTTCCTTGTTGCAAGATGATAACGGTCGGAAGATTAAGGAACAAAGATATCAATGTGTAGAAGATACTTTCATTAAAAAAGAGCATAAACAAAAAAAAACAAAAAAAACAGGCATTTTAAACATGCAATAAGATTACTATCTATATAATTATACTCTTGGTCCTTAAAAGTACGACCGTTATAATCTTGCGACACCTTCAGGTTAAAAATGAGATCGTCCAAATCGTCCCAGATGAAATGCAAAAATGTATATCCTGATTATCTGGTGTTGTTTATCCATCGAATTCTTATTTTTATGAGTGTCGTCACGTCATCTAAATGATGCACCATACCATTTTTATTAGAAATAAAGAAAGGGAAGAAATAGGACATGTTTTTTTTTGGGGGGGAGCTGCACAAGAATGCTGCGGGTGATCATGAACAAGACGTGGAAACAGCACCCTAAGAGAAAGCAGCTGTACGGCTACCTACCACATATCACCCAAACCATCCGAGTAAGACGGACAAGACACACGGGACACTGCTGGAGAAGCAAGGACGAACTCATAAGCGACGTCCTCCTGTGGAAGCCAGCACATGGACAAGCCAGTGTGGGCCGACCAGCAAAGACGTACATTGATCAGCTCTGTGCGGATGCAGGATGCTGCATAGAGGACCTCCCGAGAATGATGAGCGATAGGGACGGATGGAGAGAGATTGTCATGGATATCCGCGCTGAAAGCGCGACTGATGATGATGATGATATATATATATATTATATATAATATATATATATATATATATATATATATATATATGAGTGAGCGTGTGGAAGCGATAACACTTCCATAGAACATAATGAAAAGATGAAAAAGGAAAGAAAGAAAAATGAAAGAGAGAAAGATATATATATATATATATATATATATATAATATATTATATATATATATAGAGAGAGAGAGAGAGAGAGAGAGAGAGTTAAATGAAGATTATTAACTTTTTACATATTTAAGTAATTTGCAATAGCTCTGAAGTAAACATATCAAATTTTGTAATAATTAAATCATCATACTGTGGTATATCCACAGGTCCAGCTCGTTGTAATCATTCTTGCTATTTTTCAATGAAAAATGAAATATGGTGATACCTTGAATTACGGTGTCCCAAGTTTTCCAAATTACCAGTTGTCACTTAGTCAATTTTTAGCTTTTTATTAAGAGCTAAGATTTGAGGCCTGAGCGGGCAGATACGCTTATGTTAATAAGTTTACTAATAATATTTAAGTTCCCAAATTTATTATACCAAAGAAAAATATTATTTATGAAAAAATAGACATTAAAACATATTACAGCACATAATTCATTACATTCTATTTTATGTGTTTATAAAATACAGTGCTATTTATTATTCAAAGAAAAAACGTAACCAAAAAATATTTTTTTGTAAACCAGTGTATATTTATTGAAAATAATCATGACAAGCCAACGTGCGCGACATGGAACACCGTACAGCTATTTCAACTTTATTAAGTCTCATCAGTGGTGTATACCTACGATCTCCCTCCGACAGAGATCGAAACCGGGAACCCAGCACAGTGAGCGTTGAGGGAATCGCAAATTAGGCCTATGCCCAGGTGTAAGAAATAATGGAATTTGATAATTTAAAAGCAAATTAACAAAAATCCATTATATTTTAAGTAATAAAAATGCATATACGTTTACTCGTTTCCTTTTATTCACTTCAGGGAAATTGGTAATTTAACCAAATTAATGCTGATTAAGACATTTGTTCCAGAGTGTGCATGGATGTCTGTTCATGATTAGAGGAGTGTATGAACTCTGAATGTAAGCAATTTGAGTGCCTGAGGTATTAGAGCTTCTTACCACATACATTACGTGTATGTGTAACGTTTGTTTGTATAATATATACTATGGATAATGTATGTGTTTTCCTTTTTCATATAATTGTATACCTACTTTTGCACCCCGTGTATATGTTTATATCTTATATAATACAATATAGCCACAAACAGAACAATTTTTTTGCAACTGAAAATATTGATATAAACTGTATTTTTTTTCTTTCTTATGACTGTAATATATTCTCTGAAACTTCCAAGTTATGTTCCATATACTAACTTTTATCTATTATCACTTTGACCCCATATTTTGTGAGTTAATTCACCATAATTATTTGTTGTAAATACAATTATTTTTTTAATAAAGAGTATTTGGACAAGTAACCAATAAGCACCCACAAATCATCAACTTAATGAAAAGTTCATATTTTAACTTATCACTGGTATCTTCCGCTTCCAAATTTTGTAAACAATGATTTTAATCAGAAGTTTATATGGAGATGTTGAATTCACAATAAAGCAAGTAAATAGATGGTTTGGTACACGTAATCAATTTAAAATTCAATAGCAAAATTTTTTTTAGATAAATACTTTTAAATCAGAAATTTATGAATATCTTTCAACACTAAACGTCGTAAGACAAAAGACGTTTTTATACTAAAATAGTTTTTTACTTAATCAGAAGAGAATGCAATTATGTTTATTTAAATAAAAATACAGTTTTTATTTACAAAATATTTCTATGCTTATTTAATAAAAGTATGTTGTTCAGAAATAGTATCACACATTTGTAAAAATTTGTTTTCGTCAGATACAATATAATTGCAAAAATCGTCTGTTCGTTTATTTTCAAATATTTGAAAGCGAAACTTACCGGTGATGAGTTAAAATATGAACATTTCGTTAAGTTGATGATTTTGGGGTGCTTTTAGTTATTTGGTCTGAATATTTAACTAAAGCAGTCATGGCTAATTTGAAACATGCCGCACTTATACCTGAGAAATGCCTACACATGTAGATATTACCATCAGGTGGTCAAAATAGGCAGATATAGAACAGTCAGAAGGGAACCTGAAAACAAAGGAAATTACTGATATAAGACTAGTATAAGACAACGGATGAAGAAGAAGAACAAACNCGGTGAAGGTGGGGGTATGTTAGGGAGGTGGGGTGATGGCGCGTTAAGGTTCTTCTCGTCCAATTAGATTAATCATTACGGAAACACACATCGGCGTTCCAGTGCACTTGGCCCATCAGAAGAAATGTTGTTTAATCGTCATAATTTCGTGAAGGAGTGGGAGATGTAGGAGGGGGGGTCATCTTATGACTTGTTCTAGGAGTGCTGACTTGGTTGCTGCTTCCAAGTGCGCTTCTCTTCCGGACACCCCCCCCCCAAAAAAAAAGGACACGCACTCACTGCACCTCCGACTAAATGAATGATGACCTTAGAGTTTGGCGAAGGCCGGCGATTAAACCGGTTGAATCATTCTTAGACTTTGATCATTTCTTGTTTTGTTTTTTGTGAGTGTAAAATACAAATGGTTTCAGAATTCTGGTGTTCCAGCCCTTCCGGAAATGTGTATGTGTGTGTATGTGTGTGTGTTTGGTTGGTTGTGTGCGTGTGTGGGGGGTGCGCACGCGCGCGCGTGTGTGTGTGTGTGTGATTGTGTGTGTTAACTGTGTGTGGGTGTGTATGTGTGTGAATGTGTGTGTGGTTGTGGTTGTGCGTGTGGTTGCGTGTGTGCGGATGTATGTTGATTGTATGTGGTTGTGTGAGCGTGTGGTTGTGTGTGTGTTTGTTAGGTTGTGTGTGTGTGGTGTGGTGTGTGTGTGTGTGTGTGTGTGAGTGTATTTGTTGTGTTTCTGTTGGTTGTGGTTATGTGTGTGCATGTGCGTGTGATTGTGTGTGCGCATGTGTTTGTGTGGTTGTGTGTGTATGTTTGGTTGTTTGTGTGCTTGAGTGGAGTTGTGTGTGTGGTTGTATGTATGTGGGTGAGTGTGAGTGTGTGTGGTTGTGTATGTGATTGTATGTGTTAAGTGTGTGTGGGTATGTGTGTGTGCGGATGTGTGTGTGGTTGTATGACGTTGTGTGAGTGCGTGTGGTAGTGTGTGTGTGTTTGTAAAGTTGTGTGTGTGTGTGCATGTGGTTGTGTGTATTTGGTTGTGTGTCTGTGTGGTTGTGGTTGCGATTGTGTGTGTGTGTACATGTGGTTGTGTGTGGGCGTGTGGTTGTGTGTGGTTGTGTGTGTGTGTGTGTGTTTGGTTGTAGTTCTGTGCTTTTTTTATTTCATTTTTTTTATCTCGGAAAAATTTGTTTGACATAAGGTTAAGTTTACTGAGAAGGAACTCTCAAAGTAATATTTAACTAACGGAAAGAAAGTCCCTTTGCTTTGAATTCAGAGTTTCCCTTCTCCTAGACCGGTTGTCATACCAAGGATAAAGAGCCCAGTCTGCCCTACTATTTACCCATATAAGTTGGATTCATAACTTTCCCAAGGGTATTAACGCAATGTGAAATGCAAACATTTGCGTCCAGGAATTGAACTCGCGTCGCTGTGTCCATTTCCTACGACGATAACCATTACACGAGGGCACCTGCATAAATATTTTCGTATGTTTGTTCCAGATAAAACTCATACACACACGCACACATACATACACATACATACACACACAGGCAAAACATGTCTAACTTAAGTTACACAAATAACGAAAACGCCAGAGGGAGAATTATTGGATTCCTACCTTTCCCAATGGTATTAGGAGATATTTCGTGACTCTTAAAATTTCCCGGTTGTAAGCAAGTCATTTCGGATGAAAGAAGACGAGAACAATGATTGAAGGTAAAGAAACATATATTCAAAAGGTACAAAAAGGGGGTTGGAAATTTGTGACATTTGCTAGCCAGACTTATCTTGCTGAGGCTGAGGGTAAGGTAGCGCTGGAATATTATTCCACTCGCTGGTTGACAAGGTAAAAGTGAACGCTGAAATATTATTCCACTCGCTGTTTGACAATGTAAAGGGAGCGCTTGAAAAACGCGTCTCGCCTGTTGAATGTTCATACGATAAGTGACTTTCGTCAAGGAGTTTAATTTTGGCGCCAATATCGTATATTGGCGATTCGCCCTCTGGTGCCAGGGGGAGATAATTCAACTATAATTTTTCCGATCGTATTATCACGATATGAAATGCAAACAGTCGTGTCCAGGATTTGAACTCGTCTCGCCACTTCCATTTCCTACGACGATAACCATTACACCGTGCTGGAAAATTAGCCGGAAAATCTATAGAATAATGAAATTGTTTTGTTTTAGGACTTCAGACAATGTTTCTGTTTTTCGTGTATTGAATAAAATAAAATAAAAATGTTGTTTTTTTCCTTTGAATTTTCGTGTAAACATTTGAAAATCGTTTTCTATTTGATCTTCTTTTGTTTTAATTCTGTACAACGTCGAAATAACTTCAAGTTGAAAGGAAACCATTTTCCTTTTTCGTTTGGCGTCGTCTGTGTGTCGTGTTTTTTGGTGCCATCTTGACAAAACGATTCCTTCATCATCATCTTTTCTTTATTTATTTCATTTCTTCTTTCTTTTTTCTTGTCTTCTTCTTTTCTTTCTTTCTTTCTTTCTTCTTCTTTTTTTTTCTTTTTTCTTTCTTCTTTCTTCCTTTCTTTCATTCTTTCTTTCTTTATTTATTTATTCTTTCTTTCTTTTTTGCTTTTTTCTTTCGTCTTTCTTCCTTTCTTTCATCTTCTTCTTATTTATTTTCTGTGTTTCTTTCTTTCTTCTTTCATTCTTTCTTTCTTTCTTTTTTTGCTTTTTCTTTCGTTCTTTCTTCCTTCTTCTTCTTCTTTCTTTATTTATTATTTCTGTGTTCTTTCTTTCTTTCTTTCATTCTTTCTTTCTTTCTTTTTTTGCTTTTTTCTTTCGTTCTTTCTTCCTTTCTTTCATTCTTTCTTTCTTTATTTTATTATTTTCTGTTTTCTTTCTTTCTTTCTTTCATTCTTTCTCTTTCTTTTTTTTTCTTTCGTTCTTTCTTCCTTTCTTTCTTTCTTTATTATTTTCTTCTTTCTTTTCTTTCTTTCTTTCATTCTTTCTTCTTTCATTCTTTCTTCCTTTTTTTTTGCTTTTTCTTTCGTTCTTTCTTCCTTTCTTTCTTTCTTTCTTTCTATCTTTTTTCTGTCTTTCTTTCTTCTTTCTTTCTTTGTTCATTCATATTTTTTCTTTATTTTTTGTTCCTTTTTCTTTGTTTCTTTTTCTTTTTCTTTTTCTTTTTTTTCTTTTCTTTTTTTTCTTTCTTTCTTTCTTTCTTTCCTTCTTCCAAACTCGATCGCAATATTTTTGTTTGTGTGTCTTTTTTGGCACCATCTTGACAAAACGATTCCTTCAACAACATTTTTCTTCTTTCTTTCTTTCTTTCTTCTTTCTTTCTTTCTCTTCTTCCTTTCTTTTCTTCCTTTCTTTTCTTTCTTCCATTTTCGATCGCAATCACATCACATGTAAAAGATTGACTCAAACTACAAAAAAGGGTTTTTCTTTTGAAGTCAAAGCAAAACAAAAAGATGAATTCAGTTTCTAAATTGTTCAATCGTTTTAAGGGCGCCCATCGTACGAATTTTGCCAAAGTTATCGCAACGATTAAGGAAAATATCATCAATTGTTGGACTTTATAGACTTTATTGCTGTAACCGTTATATCATCAATATTTTTATCATCATCATCTTTATCACAATGACAAAAAACATCACTGAACTTTTAAGACAACTTTTATTTGTATACAGTGATATCGTTTTTATTTTTATACAGTGATATCTTTTTTTATTTGTATACAGTGAAATCTTTTTTTATTTGTATACAGTGATATCTTTTTTTATTTGTATACAGTGATATATTTTTTATTTGTATACAGTGATATCATTTTTATTTGTATACAGTGATATCTTTTTTTATTTGCATACAGTAATATCTGTTTTATTTTTGTATATCTTTTTTATTTGTATACAGTGATATCATTTTTATTTGTATACAGTGATATCTGTTTTATTTGTATACAGAGATATCAGTTTTATTTGTATACAGTGATATCTTTTTTATTTGTATACACTGATATCTTTTTTATTTTTATACAGTGATATCTTTTTTATTTGTATACAGTGATATCTTTTTTATTTGTATACAGTGATATATTTTTTATTTGTATACAGAGATATCTTTTTTATTTGTATACAGTGATATCTTGACTTACGAGTGCCCCAACTTACGAGTTTTCCGATTTAAAAGCTGTCACTCGGTCGATTTTTGAGGTACAAGCGAGCTTCAGATGCGCTTATGTTAATAAGTTCACTAAAATTAGCTCAGTCGGTAGAGCGTTCGGCTAGAAACCGCAAGGTACCTTGTTCGATACCGGTCCTCGCCAACTCGGCGTATGAGTAGCACTTGGATCTGTGCGGTAAAGTAAGGAGCTGATGGTAGGTGTGGCGCTCCACTTCAGATGCAATAACAATCTCCTTGGTCTAGCGCTAGTGAAAAGGGGATAGACTCCCTCGCTAATTGGCTGATACCGACTTTAGGCCATCCCGACAACTTTACTTACGCCAAAGAAAAAAAAATTATTTGTAAAAAGGAAACATTAGAACATATTACAGCAAATAATTCATTACATTCTATTTTATGTTTTTATACAGTGCTATTTTTTTTCTTATTAAAAAAACGTTAAAAAACTGGGATATTTTGGAGGTGAGGCTAGAACGGATTAATGGCATTTCAGTTTATTTCAATCGGGAAAATTGATTTGATATACGAGGAAATTGAGGCTAGAACGGATTATTGGCATTTCAGTTTATTTCAATCGGGAAAATTGATTTGATATACGAGGAAATTGAGGCTAGAACGGATTAATGGCATTTCAGTTTATTTTAATCGGGAAAATTGAGTTACGAGCAGAACGAATTTACCACTGTAAATTTTGTTTTGTTTTATTGTGGCCAAAATTTTGTTCCATTCATTTGATTTACATGAAACCACATAAAAAAACAAGCTTTGACTGAAATTATATGATTGATTGATTATAAAGGCACGTCATCCTGTCTAGGGTTATTTTATGCCTCGAGCTTTGGGAATCGAGGGTTTTTGTTGTACATGGTCCTATCGAATATGAATCATTTTTAAACAGATTTATTTGAACAATAGATGGGTTCCAAACATATTCTACCACTCTGGGTCAGAGTGGACCTGGGAGTAATGGCAATAAAATGGTATTCCATACTCCCCATATCTCCAGAACTGGAGTATCACTATTAGATACGGTTTAGGGTATTTGCCTCTCATCCCACTCATGAGGGCGTGACACAAGGACATTTTTATGTGGGCCCACCCACAAACCGAAGCTCATGGGTGGTAGTCACAAAAAAAATGCGTCGATCCCGTCGGCATTCCCCCTCGAAGGGGCACCTCAGGCGCTGGACAATAAACCCAGCCCTGCTCCTTTAAATTGAGGGGGCATAGCCCCCTGGGATCGACACTGTTAATTTCATTAATACACAGGCCCCGAAAGGCCCGTGGTATTAGTATTAGATACGGTTTAGATGTAGGGGATACAGCCAGATATTCTAAGCCCTACCGACATTATGAGCATTGCATTGTAATAATTCAGTAACAAAGAAAGAACTGCACCTCTGTAGAGGGGCAAAATCCCCCCCAATAGAGCCACTTATTGGCCGTGGATGGTGATGAAGGGATATTCTACACTCCTCAGATCTCCAGAACTGGAGCCTATCAGATGTAGTTTAGTGTCACACTCAGGAACCCCCTTTTGTGGTGGGGGTCTTACAGGGGATACAGTTAACCTATTCTAAGCCTCACCGACAGGGATATTTCCTAGTTGAGTAACATGATATTACTAAGTGACCCAGAAAAAACAGAACCCAAATTATTTATTTCTTTTCCCATTAAACTCACCCTAAACCCTGACCCTAATCCTAACCCTAACCCTTGTTGGACTTAAACTTAAAAAAAAATTCAAATTAAAATGAATAGTTTTATTACAAAATTGGTGGGTTCTGTTTTTTCTGGGTCACCCTGTAATATTATGTTATTCAACTAGTGGGTAGGGTTAGGGTTAGGGTTAGGGTTTATGGTTATGGTTAGGGTTAGGGTTTAGGGTTAGTTTAATGGGAAAATAAATGAATAATTTGGGTTCTGTTTTTTCTGGGTCACCCTGTAATATTATGTTACTCAACTAGGGGGAGGGGTTAGGGTTAGGGTTTATGGTTAGGGTTAGGGTTAGGGTTAGGGTTTAGGGTTAGTTTAATGGGAAAATAGATAAATAATTTGGGTTTTGTTTTTTCTGGGTCACTCTGTAATATCATGTTACTTAACTAGGAAATAACCACCGACAGGGTGTTCTGTAATTGTAGTTTTTAACACATTAGTACTCTTATTGAGTGTACAACTATTTTTATATGATTCCCTTTTTGCATTTCACATAGCGCTAATATCATTGGGAAAGGTATTAATCCAATTCTCCCTCCAGCTATGGGTAAATAGCAGGGCATACTAGGCTCTTAACCAGTCTAGGAGAAGGAAAACTCTGAATTCCGACCTGTTAAACTCCGATTAAGAAATTGACCTTGTGTTGCATCCTGCTCTTGCGGTGAGGTTGGTATATATATATATATATATATATATATATATATATATATATAATTCCCTTTTTTCATGACGTTGATTAGTTATGGTCAATGGACTTTTTGATGGCTAATTAGTCCAATTCTTGACTTGCAGATGCGGTCACACACATTGCAAGGGGAATTTCCATCTACATTCTGTGGTGCATGACAACGAATACGTTGTTGTTCTGCAGCCCTATTGAGTTCAATAGTGATCCGCTCAGTTCCTGGGCGGCATGTGTTTCACCAACATTGTCTGTTGGAGGCCAGGTCTTCTAGACTTGAAGTTGTAATGGCGCATTTATTTACACGAACTGCAGATGATACAACTTTTGTTAGCTCTTCCCCATATGGGCTGCAACGCATCAGCAATGCAGTAGTTGAAGCCTACTCTCGATCAGGACTTGCCACCAATGTTCAGAAAACAATAGTTCTCAATATGTGTCAACCTCCAGTTCCAGAACTCTTCATTAACCACTGGTTGGCATCCTTCCGTCTGCTAAAGACGATGGAGTAGTGCCCACTTTTTTTTCCTTTATATCTGTAACTGCGTGAGTGGCTGAACAGCCCAGTTTTTGAATGGCAATCTCTGGTGCAGTGACTGCGAACACTTCGGCTACAGACTTCAATCATAGCTGGTGTTTATTTTCAGTAGCCACCGGGTAGTGATTTTTTAGGCAGGAGGCCGGGACGGTTCTCCGCGAAGAGTACCGATTTTCCTAACCGTGAAATCTAATAGTCGTCATTGGGTTCTTCCTTTATGTTCTCCGAGATTTTTCTCTCGATATTACCAAAAACCTAAATCCATATTAAGAATTCAACTCAAAGTCCAAGTCGAACCTACTTATTCATTTTTCTAACATTGAAAATGCCTCATAATGCAATAGAACATAAACTGTCTTCTGATACGTACAGATTACAAAGAAACAATCTATACATCAATACTATTGTTCCTTAATTTTCCAACCGTTATCATCTTGCAACAACCACAGGTTAAAAATTAGACCATCTAAATCGTCCAAGATGAAATGCAAAAATTTAAATCCTGATTATCTGGTGTTGCTTATACACAGAGTTATTTATTTTTATAAGTATCGTCACCTCAGCTAAATAACCCATTCCGTTTTCATTATAAAGAAAGAGAGGGAGAAGAAGGACATGCTACACAGAAAAAATATGAAAAGAAAGAAAGAAAGAAAGAAAGTATGGGAAAGATAGAGAGAGGGGTGAGCGCACGAAAGCGATAACATTAATTTGTTTCAATCGAACATAACAAAAGTATGGAAAGAAGAAAACAAAGAAAAAGAGTGTGAGAGAGAAAGAGAGTTAGATCAATATCATACAGCTCAGTCGGTAGAGCGTTCGGCTAGAAACCACAAGGTTCCTAGTTCGATACCGGTCCTCGCCAACTCAGCGTATGAGTAGCACATGGATCTGAGCGGTAAAGTAAGGAGCTGGTGGTAGGTGTGGCGCTCCACCTCAGACGCCAAAACAATCTCCTTGGTCTAGCGCTATTGAAAAGGGGATAGACTCCCTCGCCGACTGGCTGATACCGACTTTAGGCCGCCCCGACGACTTTACTTTTACTTACTTTTTACATATTGAACTATTTAGCAATAGCTCTAAAGTAAATATATCCAACGCTGTTATGACTAAATTCTCATACTGTGGTACATCCACAGGACCTGTCAGTCTTTGTTATTTCTCATAAATTTTTTCTTTTCTTTTGCACAGGACGACATTTACTCCATTTCAGTTGGATGAAATGGAAAAGGCTTTTCAAAGAGCTCCTTATCCTGACGTTTTTGCCAGAGAAGAACTCGCGATTCGGATTGGTCTAAGCGAATCACGTGTCCAGGTGAGTCATCCAACCGATTCTTCTTCTTTATTCTTCAGTTTCTAAAACGGGAGAAAAAGATTATTTCTTTTATAAAGTTGAATATGAAAAATCAGTTCTATGTTTTATATGCTTTATTATGAACTAGAAGCGGTTACCCGGCGTCGTTTGGGGTAGAGGGGAAAAACGTGGTGTAATGGTTAGCAAGCTAGTCTTTAAAACTTTTAATCAAAAATATGTACAGAGCTCATAGATATATTTAGTTGGATTATTCTTTTTTGTTTTTGTTGTCACGTTATTCTGCCATATATTTATCTGTAAGCTAGGCGCGTAATGTAATGGTTAGAGTTGTAGGAAATGGACTCATCGATCCGAGTTCAAATCATAGCGCTAATACCCAGTGGAAAACTATGCATTCAACTACCCCTCTTCCAGCTATGGGCAAATAGTAGAGCAAACAGCGCTCTAACCTTGGTTAGGTAACCAGTCTAGAAGGAAAACCCTGAATTCAAACCTGTTAAACTCCGCTCAAGAAATTAATCTTGTGTCACATCCCGATTTTGCCGAAGGATTGGTAGATATGTTTATATTTATCGGTAAGTTTGGTGTACTAGGGTTTAAATGTGTTCCGCGGTCTCTTGGGTTTTATTTCAGAAAAGATAGTTTGAGCCTTTCTTCCTTCAAATGAAGTAGAAAAATCTGGCATGTAAACCTTTATTTCTTAGTGATATATAAGACACATTGCAGGCTATTTTGAGGGAAATTAAATTCAGATTTTCATAGAGACCTCATTAATAAATAAAAATCATTCTATGTATTAATGATTTTAATTAGATACACATTGATAAACTTATGCAATTCCTGAGGGTATTGTGACATAAGCAGTGATGTAGTTTCGGTTACAGATAGATAGACACCGAATAACCTTTATGATAAGATGTGAGTACATGCTATTTAATATTAATATTTATTGCATAAAGGACTGCTTTATAGCTAAAGTTGTTGCACATTTTTCACTTGTGCTGATGGTCAATGTTTCAATTTTTCTAAAAATTAGCGCTATAAATAAAGGTTTACATAATGTATGGTGTGGTTAATTTGCATACTGGTTTTAACAAAACCGTGTTTAATAAATAATTACTTGTTGTTATTGATTTCTAATATTAGTGTTTTATTCTCCAACATATTAAAATCAGTCCTATGAATAATTCTATATAGTAACCAATTAGAATATAATTAAAATAAGTGTAATCATTTTATATGTTCTTATTTAAGTTCGTTAGTCTTTCAAATCTAGTATATCTCATTATATCAAAATTTAAATACTTACGCCCGAAGGGCGGATATTATGGAAATATCACTAAGAAATAAAGGTTTACATTATATATGGTGTGCTTAATTTATATACTGGTTTTAACAAAACAGGGTTTCATAAATAATTACTTGTGTTATTATTGTTTTATTCTCCAACGTATTAAAATCAATCCTATGAATGATTTTATGTAGAAAATCCTATGAATGATTTTATAGAGAAAATTATATCAAAATATAATTAAAATATGTGTAATCATGTAATATGCGTTCTTATTTAATTTCGTTAGTCTCTCTAATTTAATTACATTAAAACTTAAATACTTATGCCCGGCAAAGAGCGCATATTCTTACTAGTATCAATAATTACGTTGTTTTTTTTTTCTTTAGGTATGGTTCCAAAACAGAAGAGCCAAGTGGCGAAAGCGGGAGACGCCGAGAAAAACCGTCCTATACCCAACAGGTAATTGATCACCATATAAACTCGTTTTGACGTCTTGTAAAAGACAAAATTCTGAATTTTGGCAAACGTTATCTAAGAAGCGATAATTTTTCTTAATTTGTAGGTCGATCTAATTTTCCAAGAATTGTCCAGAATTCCATATGAGGAATTACCAAAGTCTCTCTTTAGACGAAGACATTCTTTAAAAGAATAAAAATTCGACATTTGAGTTAAAGTAGAGTATTATTTGCTTGAATGTAGAATGAAACTAATGCTAAAGTAAGCCTTTCTATATAGAAAAGGAAAGAAAAATCACTAATATTATATATATATTATATATATATATATATATATATATACACACACAAGGTATATAGAAAAGTATCGAGATTTTTTGTTACTTTTGACACACCTTGTATTCTGAAAAAAAAATAGCGTTTCTATTCATTCTTCATTTCTATCTTGGTAAATACAGCTTTAAACTTGGTATTTTAACACACCTGGTATTCTGATAAAAATTAATGGATGGAACTTTTTTTATTTTTTCAGAATACAAGGTGTGTCAAAAAGTTTTTTAAAATCTCGATAGATTTTTGACACTCCTTATATATATATATATATATATATATATATATATATATAAAATAATATATGGTCGGACAGAATATGGTTAATTAACGCCTGAAGAAGATATCAGAAGATCTGAACACGTGTTGCAAATGTAAAATAATAACAAATTTTTTTTTTTTAAACATTATCAATTTTGCGGACCTTTTCTTTTCATAATATATATATATATATATATATATAATATATAATATATATATTATATATATAAAGAAGCATGCAATTATATGTATAAGTCGGATTTTGAAAATCTAACCTTTAGGCAAAAGAAGGACAGGCGTTGATCTATACAGAAATAATAATTTATAAGGTAGAAATTCAAACTATAGAAAAATGGGAGCGACTATAGGCTTTCAAAATGAATTCCTTAAATTTATGATTTCATAATCATAATCAAGTGTTTACGACCTATACACAGATCATGGTCATGGAGTTGCCGATGTGTAATGGTTATCATTATAGAAAATGGACGCGGTGAACCGAGTTCAAATTTCTGGCCAAGACTATTTTCATTTCACATAGCGCTAATACCCTTGAGAAATATATGAATTCAACTACCTCCAGCTAAATAGTAGGTCAGATTATGCACTTTTAATAACTGGTCTAGGAGAAGGAAAACTCAAAAATTCAAACCAGTTTGACTCCACTTAGAAATTGATATTGTGTCGCATCCTGCTCGGTTTGGGTAAATACATGTACACACGAGATCGACTTATGCGCGAATATATATGATATATGATAGTTGTTAAGGTGCGTGGTGCAATGGTTACCCTTGTAGGAAATGGACACGGCGAGATGAGTTCAAATCCTGGACGAGTCAAAAGTAGGGTGGACTGGGCTATTTAACCGTGTAAACATCCAGAATGTATCCCCGATTGTTGATCATTGCATGAATTACACAGTCTTGCTCGGGCGGCTGTTTCCTTCCACTACTTCTTTCTTTCTTTTTTTCTTTTTTTTTTTTTTTTTTTGGTAATTTTCACCTTTAGTTGTTAAAATTCCTAGCGTAAAATTGTGCGTGCGCATTATCTGAAATGAACTTAA
>CM042156.1:32056416-32060078 GCA_023376005.1 Doryteuthis pealeii
GGAAATAATGTTGTTTGAGTGGAGTGAATGACTTTCGAAAGACGGAGAATAGTAATTGTGTGTGAAGAAGGGCCGTAACCGAGTAACGGCATATCGCTTCTTCCGGTAACATGCGAAACCTTCCAAGAAACGATAAAAAGTGTGGTCTGTTTTTCATAATATACTATAGATATGACGAGAAGGCCGGTTTTAGCTCAGTCGGTAGCGTGTTCGGGGCTAGGAAATCACAAGGTTTCCTGGTTCGATACTACTGGCCCCTACCAACTCAGCGTATGAGTAGCACAGGGATATTGTGGGTAAAGTGAGGATCTAATGGTAGGTTGTGGCGCTCCACCTCAGACGCTAAAATAATCTCCTCGGTCTAGCGCTAGTGAAAAGGGGATAGACTCTTCTCGCTGTCCTGGCTGATACCGACTTTTTAAACTTATAGCATATATATTATATATATATATATATATATATATATATATAATTATAGTCGCAAGATACATCTTTTGAATGCGTAAGCAGGTGGTCATCAGTGATGCACTATTACAGATTTCTTGTGCATATATCGGCTCCGATAGCAACCCCGACCATTTTTGGGTCGCCATCCTGAAAAGCTACGTGCAACTAGTGTTAACATTTTGGCAATAATATATACATTATATATATAAATATATATATATATATATATATATATGTGTGTGTGTGTGTGTGTGTGTGTGTGTGTGTGGTGTGTGTGTGTGTGGTGTGTCCTATTGTTTTTAACAACAACTAATGATGTCATAAAGTGATCGATCTAATATTTTTAGAAATTGCATTCTATCGCCAACGCCTCTGTCATTTCTTGTCTTTTTTTAAATTCCTTATTTCAGACACAATTTTGTGGATTTCAATTTTAACAATGCGAATTACGCATGGGGGAAGAGTTTCAATTAATAAAACAACAACGTTCATCTAATTTATGAAGAAGAAAAAACAAGTAATAAAACATTACATAGAATTATCTCTCCACCAAAAAATAATAAATACATAAAATAAAACAGAAGCCGTAATATATATAAAAATGTCGTAAACAAAAAATACGATAACATCGAAACTTTATAATAAATTTACAAAACCCTCCGCACGACAGGATGTGACACCAGGTCAATTTCTTAAAAGGAGTTTAACAAGTTTGAAATCAGAATCTACGGGACTGAAATTTCCTACCAAGATAAAAGAACCCTGTCTGCCCTACTATTTTACCATAGTTGGAGAGAGAATAGTTTGGAGTCATACCTTTCCAAGGTATTAGTGCAATGTGAAATGCAAACAGCCTCGTCCAGGATTTGAAAACTTCGTCATGTACATTTCATACGCCTGTACCATTAAACCACGCGCCTCCCACATCGAAACTTTATATTTTATACTCTTTACGTCGCTTTCTTTTTCTTTTACTCTTTTCTTTTCTGGGTAAGGATTTTGAAGGTTTTGAGGACCCACTCCGATCAATCGGCTGTCAGGTCAAGCCCTAGCAACTATATGATTGCCCCAACCCTATTGCTCTCATGGCAATCTCCAATTCCTTTTTATCATATGGGTGCTAGAAGGCTGTGGCTGATGGTCTACATGTCCTGGGAATGACGTTAAACCTCTATCTGATGGTGAGGTTCCAGTTTTGATGTCTGGAGAATGTGGAGCCCCTTCATCACCTTGCTCCCTGGTCCACTCTAACCCGGAAGTGGCAAGTAACTTGTTAGGGTCCCATCTATGGGTTAAATAGAAAAACAAAACAAAAATTTGATTCTCCATTAAGAATGAATTTATTTCAAAACTGTGTCGGCCATTAAATGACCCACCGAGGTTGATATGCCGTAAAACAAACCAAACAAATCAATGAATAAAACTATGAATTTACTCATAACTCTCATATGCAGGTTGATACGTCATTAAAACAAAACTCCAACTCAAAGTCAAGAGAATATTATGTTTCTCATTTGTCTAGGAACCGATTCTGGTTTTGTCGACATGCTCCAACTTTTATCTCTTTCCCCAATTCCCAACGGATCACCTTTCCACCCAGCCATGCCTTCCGGTGTATTCCTTTTGTGCCTGTTTGCTACATTGGCTTATTATGTGATTAACTGTTTCAGCCTGGGCGGCACAACAGTAACTACAGATACTTGATAGCGCACTGTCTGAGATACAATGCTGTGAAATTACTGGAAACAATGCTATAGAAGAATGATGACAGTAGGATGATGACAGTGATGAAGTGGCATAACCAGTGATCTCTCATATAAAAAATACATTTATGATCTTAATATTTTTATTAAGATTTTGTTTTCTTAATTTCAATAAACTACCATAAATGATTTTTCAGTTTTTCTCAATAAAATTGTTTAAAAATCTGTGTTTTTATTTAGTTGCAAGAAAGTAACTTATAACTATCATAATAAGTCGGCAACGTAAAACAAGCAGAGTGTTCGTAAAGAAATGTAATAATATAGTAACTTAGTAATACAATTTGGCTTTTCATATCTAGGATAGATTTTTCAGGAATACTTAGCGGAGCGCACCTGAAAAAGCTCTGGGAGCACACCGTGCCGCCCGGAATGCACTGTTTTGAGAACCACTGTATTAGATTGATAAGTGATAGACTTGCTTTACATTCTGCTTACTTTCGTTCAACTCGTCTGGCCGCCATGTTATTTCGGTTGATCTAGTGGGATTATTAAGGGTTGGTTCTTCTCGTTGAATTCTTTCTTTGTGCCGGGCTGTGACATTGTTTTTATTAATGCAACAAGTACTTGATTGTTTTATGATATACATTTTTTATTACGCAACCTACCCTGATCTGCCACAGGTAAGTTGCGAAACCCTAACTAACTAAACTGAAAACCCAATCAGCGGCGCCTCTACCGGATAGGTCCAGTTGGGATCATCTTCATGATCACTCATAATCCGAACGGATATGGAAATGCCCCATCTCCGATTTTAAATCTAACGAAAAATTTTAATTTGAAATATCTAACTACGGGATACGTTCATAATTTTATAAGCTGCTCATAAATTATGTAATATATATTTGCTATCTCCGTGTGTTATTAATTATTACTGGGGTTTTTCACCACCAGCTGAGAATATCCCATCATTCAGGTAAAATACGCACAAATATTTTGATTCAGCCATAGGGAAAATTTTGTTGGCAAAGAGTTAAAACAAAAAAAATATGAAAGTTAAAAACAATTATGCAGGGGTGACAAGACTTTTGGACCACAATGAACAGTATTATTAAAACAGAAAAATAATTGAAAAGTTAAAACAATATCAAGGGTGACAGACTTTTGACCACATGCGATATTATTAAAACAAAAATAATGAAAGTTAAAACAATTATGCAGGGGTGACAAAAACTTCGGGCTACCCTGTAGATTAAAATACAGGCTAGTCACAGAATTCCTTAGTTTTATTTACGTCACATTCGCCAATGATTTTTCTTTTTATTTAAACCCATCAATTGTTAATAAATTGTTTTTTAGGTCAGTCGGTAGAGTGTTCGGCTAGAAACAACAGGTTTCAGTTCGATAACCCCCTCGCCAACTTAGCGTATGAGTCACAAGGGTCTGTTGCGGAAAAAGTAAGGAGCTGATGGTAGGGTATGGCGCACACACATCAAGACGCTAAATTAATCTCCC
>CM042156.1:32060178-32115178 GCA_023376005.1 Doryteuthis pealeii
AGTTCTCATATTAAAGTTGGAAGGCTTGAAGTAACCTTGCGCAGCGTGGGTACTATGAGTGTAATTAGAAATATCCCGACTGAAGTTGTAGAATAATAAACAATATTTTATTCCGTGAGCGACGAAGGAATACATGCAAGGCAACTATGTAAACAAAGTAGATACAAAACGTACTATGAAGGAAATAAGTGTAGGACTTGCGTCGTAAGGAATGTCACTTACTAGTAGCTGGTTTGGGGGCAAAACCCCCACCTAAGGGGCAGAGGCGTCAGGCACCTAAACCATATGTAGTCGTTGCCGGCATGAGAGGAAAGAGATAGGAATTCAGAATTCCCGGCTTGTGGCCAAATACTAACGCCACCTATCGGCGAACCTGCCACAAGGGAAGATAACCCTATTTGGAATTATGTCCACCCAGAATTACCGTTTTACGGACCCAAAATATTTCAATATCTAAAAAGTATAATAATCTTTATTTAACTAACTCTCACTCTTATTTTTTTTTCCAGAAGAACAACAACAACAAGGTGAGTCAGAAACGTTAAATTTCAATTATAGAAAGAATGTTTGGTAATTTATGAGGAAGACCGTCCCGGTTTCCTGCCTCAAAACTTGCTAACGGTGAGTGGTGAAAAACCAACCCCAGCTACGATTGAAGTCTGTAGTCGAAGCAATAGATAGATATGAAGATGATTAGATAGATAGATAGTTTTTTTTTTTTTTTTTTATCAAAATATAAAAGAAATATCTAAATACTCAGATTTTCTTTTATTCATGTTTGTTTAATGTCTTGTTTTTAGTTAAATAAACAAGAATATTAAATATTTTAATTTTTTTTTTACTTGTAATTGATTGTTGGAAATAAATATATTAAAATAAAATGAAAATACCGAAAAAAAATAAACGTTTTTGGATTTTTTAAATATGTAAGTGAATGTTGAACCCCCCCCAAAAAAAAACCCCCAAAAACGCCCTAAGTTGGTTGTTTACTTTCAAGTGACACTGCTTCGGCTACGGACTTCAATCGTAGCTGGGTTGGTTTTTCAGCAATCACCGGTAGCAAGTTTTGAGGCAGGAGACCGGGACGGTCTTCCTCATAAATTACCGAATGTTTTTTTAGAATCACTTTACTCTACCCAAAATTCAAAAACGTGAATAAAACTTATTGTAGATTTAAAAAAATAACAATAGCAAAGTAAAGTCGTTGGGGCGGTCTTATGTCGGTATCAACCAGACAGCGAGGGAGTCTATCCCCTTTTCACTAGCACTAGACCAAGGAGATTATCTTAGCATCTGAGGTGGAGCGCCACACCTACCATCAGCTCCTCACTTTACCGCACAGATCCCTGTGCTACTCATACGCTGAGTTGGCGAGAGCCGGTATCGAACCAAGAGCCTTGTGATTCCTAGCCGAACACTCTACCGACTGAGCTAAAAAGAGTGAAAATGATATCAGCTTGTGTTTGAATATTGTCGAGTTCAGTTGACAGGGCCAAATCTTTGTCTTGTCATGTGACAGAAATAATTTGTCATGTGTTGTTGTATTTAAATGAAGTAGAAATATTTATTCGCCGCCACTCGTCTACATCGTTCGGATATGAATCGCTTTGTCAGCCATTAAGGTTCAATAGTCAGAGCGCTATTCAGCGGGAAAATAAAAGTGGGCAGAATATAAACGAACGTCGTTCTTCTTCTTCTTCTTCTTCTTCTTCTTCTTCTTCTTCTTCTTCTTATTATTATTATTATTATTATTATTATTTAACTCCTTGCGTGTTTTTTGGTCAATCACTAGAGCCTGGAGTTATATCTCTTTTCTTTCTTCTTTTTCTAACTTACTTCATTTGTACTTATTCACAGTATTTTCTTTCTTTCTTTCTTTCTTTCTTTCTTTCTTTCTTTCTTTCTTCTTCTTCTTCTTCTTCTTCTTCTTCTTCTTCTTCTTCTTCTTCTTCTTTAGATATTTTTTGTTTAACAATGAAACAATATGTTATTATAGTGGAGATTCGGTGCCTGTCTGTAACCAAAAATACGTCACTGCTTACGCCACAATACCCCCAGGAATTGCTTAAGTTTACTATGTAAGTTATTGTCAAAATCATCAATACATAGAATAAATCTTATTTATTAACGATATCTCTATGAAAATCTGAGTTAGATTTACTTCAAAACAGAAAATGCTATTAGTACGTTTTAAATCCTGCAATGTGTCTTATATATCAGTTATAAATGAAGGTTTACACAATATGTGGTTAATTTTCATAATGTTTTTAACGGGTTTAATAGATAATTACTTGGTATTATTGATTTATATTACAGTTTTATTCATAAATGTATTAAAATCAATCTTATGAATGATTTTATATAGAAACCAATTAAAACAATTAAAATAAGAGTAATCTTTTTATATGCGTTCTAATTTAATTATGTTAGTCTTTCTAATTTAATATATTTCTTTATATTAAAACTTAAATACTTACGCCCGGAGGGCGCATATTCTTGCTTTTATTACTAATGAAGAAAAAAGTAACTACGTATTAAAACAAAAAATACGAATACTCAGCAAAAAACAATAATACGAAGACACACGAACAATAATTTTTTAGAATAAATAGATATAAAATCAGAATGATTTCGTATCATATATATATTAATACTCGTGTTCAATATTTGTACGTTATCATCTTGTAACATCCACTAGTAAAGGAATAAGACCGTCCAAGTCCAAGATGAAATACAAGAATGTATCTGTTGCTTATCCGTCAAATTCTTATTTCTTATGAGTGTCGTAGTTGGAGCACTTGGAACGGCCTAAAAAGTTTAGAGAAAAAAACTGGAGGAACTGAAAATCGGAGGAAGAATTGAGACTATCAAGACAACAGCATTGTTAAAATCGGCTAGAATACCCAGGAGAGTCTTGGAGACCTGAGGTCACTTAATGTTACTTAGACTCCAGTGATTGATCGGAAAGCTCGCAAGGAGTGAAATGATTATAATAATTATATACATAAACTAGAACCTATACTTGGGAATGAAACGCATAAAATTTTCTGGGACTTTGAGATAAAGACGGATCACCTTATCCCAGCTGGATGACCAGACCTAGTATTGATTAATTAAAAAAAAGAGAACTTGTCATCTGGTAGATTTTGAAGTTACAGCAGATCACAGGGTGAAGATGAAAGAAAACGAAAAGATAGACAAAACCTGGACCTTGTCAGAGAATTGAAAAATCTGTGGAATATGACGGTGATAGTGATACCAATTGTAGTTGGTGCACTAGGTACAATCCCTGAAGGAACTGGAAATCAGAGGAAGAATTGTGACCATCCAGAAAACAGCATTGATGAAATCAGTTAGAATACCCAGAAGAGTCTTGGAGACCTGAGGAGACTTGTTGTCACTCAACTCCTGGGAAAGACCTTCAGCAAACGCTGGCGTGTAAAACTATAATAATAATAATAATAATAATAATAATAATATAATAATAATCTGTGGAATATGAGAGGGAAAGTGATACCAATTGTAGTTGGTGTACTTGGAACGGTCCCAAAAAAAGACTGGAAAAAAGACTGAAGTATCTGGAAATCAGAGGAAGAATTGAGACCATCCAGATTACTGCACTGTTGCAATCGGCTAGAATACTCATAAGAGTCCCAGATAACTCCGGAGACTTGTTGTCACTTAGTTTCCAATTAAATACCATCGGCTAACGCTGATGTGAAAAACTCGTAAGAAGAAGAACAAGAAGAACAAGAAGAGGAACAAGAACAACAAAAAGAACTGAAACAAGATCAAGAGGTATCAAGAGAAAAAAAAATGTACAATTTTGATGGACCCACGTTTACTTTAGACAACAACAAAACTGTCGTTTAGCATGACAAAAGAACCAATGTGAAATTAGGCTGACCCTTAAAAACCGCCCGGTGCTGACCTGACATCAGGAGGAGGGTTGTGTCAAATATAAACCAACTATTCCCACAGATGAGACGAAAAGAGAAAAAAAGGAGTTGAAAGATTGAGTTATGTACATGGCTAAATGAATGAACGAAGCACACGTTTGCTCTACCCCGAATATAATATAATCCACTCAAGCCCTTTAAAAGGGTGGAGGGTGATAATGAGAGAATTTAGATCTCAGATTAGGGGTATGACGGGTGGGAGAATGATATTAAGTGAATGTCTCATGGCGGGTGGATGATAAACTATAAAAGGGTCACGAGGAAAGGTGAGATAGATAAACGTATTTTTACAGCAAATCTGGGAGTAGCGGATATATATATATATATATATATATATATATATATATATATATATATATATAGTTGTGTGTGTGTGCGCGTGCGTGTGGCACGAGTATGGGCATTGATTTAGGGATAAAGAAAATCGTGAATTTTATCGTTTCTTCCGTTTTTTTTTTCTTTTTTGGTTTTTGTTGTTTAGGGAAGGGGTTGTTGAATGAGAAACTAATAGTAAGAAGAATAAGAAAAAAAGGGGGACTACAAAAAAAAAAAGGGGGCTCCATTTCTACTTTCAAAGTCTTTTGTTTTTTGCATCTTTTTTTTTTCACAGATGAAGTAAATCTTTCGACTTTATGACGCCCTCTTTTTTTGTTTGTTTGTTTCGTTTTAGACAAAAGGTACCGCGACCCACCACGTTTGTGTGCACCGTCGCCCTTTTTCAAAGTAATTGTTGTTAAGTCTTTATTATCTATAATTACTGGTATGATTATTGTCGCTAACACTTTCAGGGTTGCTTTTTTTTCTTCTTCTTCTTGGCTGAGAATGGCCTGGCAACATCAAAAGTGTGAAATCAAATTCAACTTCTCAGTCATCAGGAAAGAACGATTTAACCTACAAATAATAATAATAATAATAATAATCTTATTATAATGGAGATTGTGTGTTTTTCTGTCTGTAACCGAAACTATATTACTACTCAAGTCACAATTCCCTTAGTTATTTACGTCACATTCTCCAGGGTTCTATTTCTATTTAAACCGCAATTAATAATAAAACCGTTTGACATTATTAATACTGTTGGCCTCACCTAAATACGAATAACATGCAATTGTATTTATATATACAACAAAATACCAGTTTTCAGTGTAAACGTAAAGCTAATTTGCATATTGATATTAAAAAAATTGATTTTAATAAATATGTGCTTGGTATTATTGATTTCTAATTGTTTGGTTTTATCTTAATGAATATGAGTAAAAATCTCTTCAATAAATCCTAAAAGAAATTCATTAACAAGAAGAAATAACTGTAATTTTATTCTTTACTTCTTATTTTAACTAAATGTGATGAAAGAGTAAGTTTCAGTTGTTCTATTTTCCGATTATACCCCCTCCGTTTCAAATCTTTTTATCTAAATTCTTCTTCAGTTTCATTAGCCTTTCTGATTTAATCTAATATTTTATTACATTTAAACTTAAATACTGGCACCCGGAGGGTGCATATATTTGCTAGTAATAATAATAATGAAAGTGATACCTATTGTAGTTGGTGCACTTGGAACAGTCCCAAAAGGATTGGAAAAGGGTTTGGAAAGTTTGGAAATCAGAGGAAGGATTAAAACCATTCAGAACACTGCACTGCTGCAATCTGCCAGAATACTCAGAAGATGCCTGGAGACCTGAGGAGACTTGCTGTCACTCAGACTCCAGTGAAAGACCATCAGCTAACACTGATGTGAAAACTCAAAAGGAGTAAATATATATTCAGGGGCCGGGTTAGCTCAGTCGGTAGAGCGTTCGGCTAGAAACCACAAGGTTCCTAGTTCGATACCCACCCTCGCCAACTCAGCGTATGAGTAGCACAGGGATCTGTGCGGTAAAGTAAGGAACTGATGGCAGGTGTGGCGCTCCACCTCAGACGCTAAAATAATCTAGCACTAGTGAAAAAGGGATAGACTCCCTCGCTACATGGCTGATACCGAGATTAAGCTGCCCCGACTATATATATATATATATATATCTTATTATAATGGATATTGTGTGTTTTTCTGTCTGTAACCGAAACTATATTATTATTCAAGTCACAATTCCCTTTGTTATTTACATCACATTCTCCATGATATTATTTATATTTAAACCTCAATTATTAATAAAATTGTTTTTCATTACTTACACTGTTGACCATATCTACATGATATTTACCGCGTACCCCACTTGTACGGGTCAGGCACAAAGTCCCTATTAACGTGGGACCACCCACAAACCGAAGCTCATGGAGTGGCAGGTGAAAAATTGCGTCGATCCCGTCGGCATTCCCCCTCAAGGGGGGCGCCTCAGGCACTGGGCAATAAACCCAGCCATGCCCCTTTAAATCGAGGGGGCAGGTGTTGCCTGGGGGGATGGCCCCCTGGGATCGACGCTGTTTATTATATCAATGGTCCAGAGGCCGAAGCCACTGTTGACCATATCTACATACTAATCACATGCAATTGTATTTATATATACAACAAAATAGAGATTTACAGTATGAATGGGAAGGCTAATTTGCATATTGATCTTAAAAAATTGATTTTAATAAATATATGATTAGTATTATTGATTTCTAATTGTTTGGTTTTATATTAATGAATATGAGCAAAAATCTCGGGGATAAATCTTAAAATAAATCCACTAACAAGAAGAAATAACTGTAATTTTATTCTTTACTTCCTATTTTAACTAAATAGCTAAATTAGGAAAATTTAGCAATAAAAGACAAGAGTGGTGGAAGAGTAAGTTTCAGTTCTATTTTTCAATTTCAAATCTTTTTATGCATTCTTATTTAATTTCATTAGCCTTTCTAGTTTAACATGATATTTTATTACATTAAAACTTAAATACTTGCACCCAGAGGGTACATATATTTGCTAGTATTTTTAATTTCTCAACTGGGATTAATACTTTTAATAAAAATCAAACTCTAAGGAAAACATAACTTAATACAAACGACTGTATTAATTGATGTTGTAAAAGTTGTTGCGTTATGATTCATTTATACACTTTTTAACCTCAGAAATGTATAAATCAACTGTTTTTTTTTTGTTAGTTTGAAATATAAATATCGTTAAATACTCGGTAAAATTACCTGTGAATAGGAATTTTCAGTTTATTTCAGTATAGGACTTGATAATCACAATTCCTTAAAATAACATCACCGGGGTCAAAAAAGTGTATAACTGAATCACTACACAAAGACTTTAAATCTATTAATTAATCAATTAATGCTGTTGTTTAATAATAATAATAAAAAACGTGTTAATGAATTTACGTATTGAGTTATGTTTTTCTTAGAGTTTTCATTTTTATTGAAAGTATTAATTCCAGTTGAGAAATTAAAAATATACACATTGGACTTCATTTCATATTCCACTAAAACCTGTCCGGTAGACTATAGTAAAACATTACACCTCTGAATGCGCAGTCTACCCCCAAAAGATGTTAAGTTGTAAGCAAAGCCGTTTTAAACGGTGAAGGGTTAAAAGATTAAAAAAAAACAAACAAACAAACAAAAAAACAACATAAAAGAATAAACGAATATAAAAGATGAAAGAAAAAAACAAACTGTTTCACACAACCCACAGTGTCACAAAAGTCCGTACTTTCTATTTTAGCTTTTATATTTCTCTAATATTTACAAAATTTTTTACTCTATTCATTGTCTTCTGAGTTAATCACGAGTTTCCTTAAGACTACAATGGTTGGTCATTCAATAATGACCGAATTCAGTTCACATTTACTTTGTTATCACGCTACAGTAGGTACTCCATGATATGCCACTGTATATCAGGGACCTGACATCTGGGTAGGCAAGATAAGCAAACCCGTGGGAATACTAAGACAAAGGGAATGTATAAGCTCTTAGGAAACCTATTTCGAACCAAATAATAATAATAATAATAATAATAATAATAATAATAATAAAAAAAAAAAAATAGACAAATATCTGGACCTTACCAGAGAACTGAAAAAGTTATGGAATATAAAAGTGAAAGTTATACCAATTGTAGTTGGTGCACTTGGAACGGTCCCAAAAGGATTGGAAAAGGGTTTGAAAAGTTTGGAAATCAGAGGAAGGATTGAAACCATTCAGAACACTGCACTGCTGCAATCTGCCAGAATACTCAGAAGAGTCCTGGAAACCTAAGGAAACTTGCTGTCACTCAGACTCCAGTGAAAGACCATCAGCTAATGCTGATATGAAAACTCAAAAAGGAGTAAATAATAATAATAATAATAATAATAATAATAATAATAAACCCAACAAAATAGTAAATGTAGACTTTGCGGTAATAGAGATGAGACTGTAAACCATGTACTATGCGAATGTAGCAAACTAGCACAACGGGAGTATAAAACTAGACACAACTGGGTTGGGAAGGTGATCCACTGGGAATTATGCAACAAATTAAATTTTGACCATACAACAAAATGGTATATGCATAAACCAGAATCTGTTCTTGAGAACGAAACGTATAAAATTCTCTAAGAAAACTGTTGAACATGAAAGTGAAGGTTGTGCCAATTGTAATTGGTGCCCTTGGAACAAGGGTCTAGAAAAGAGCATGGATGAACTGGAAATCAGAGGAAGAATCGAGACCATGCAGACTACAGCACTATTGAGATCGGCCAGAATACTCAGAAGATTCCTGGAGACCTGAGGAGACTTGCTGTCACTCAGCCTCCAGCGAACCACTGGCTAAGACGGGTATGAAAACTCGAACGGAGTGCAATAATAATAATAATAATGATAATAATAATAGGACTTCGAGATAAAGACGGTTAACATTATCACAGCCAGCAGACCAAACTTAGTTTTGATTAACAAAAAATAAAATAAATAAAATAAAAAGATAAAAAATAAATGCCCCCCCCCAAAAAAAAAGAACAATAAAAGAGAACTTGCCAACTGGTAGACTTTGCAGTTCTAGCAGATCACAGGATAACGATGAAGGAAAACGAAAAGATAGGCCCAGACCTTGCCAGAAAACTGACAAAGCTGTGGAATATGAGGGTGAAAGTGATACCAATTGTATTTGGTGCTCTTGAAACAGCCCCAAAAAGTTTGAGAAAAAGACTGGAGGGACTGGAAATCAGAGGTAGAATTGAGACCATCCAGATAACTGCATTGCTGCCATCGGTTAGAATCCTTAGAAGAGTCCTGGAGACCTGAGGAGACTTGTTGTCATTCAGACTCAAGTGAAACACCATCAGCTAACGCTGGTGTGAAAAACTTAATAATAATAATAATAATAATAATAATAATAATAATAATAATAATAGCAAATTTTATTAAAAAAGCCATTGTAAACTGGAAAGTTCAAATAAAAGCAGGGGTCGATCCCTGGCAGAAGTAAAAACCCAAAGAGGCATTCTCCAAGGAGACTCACTATCGCCACTATTATTTGTTATAGCAAGGATACCACTTAGTTATGTTACTTAGAAAATGTACTGCTTGCTACAAACTCACAGAAACAAAATAGACACCTTATGTATATGGATGATATCAAGACTTCTGAACTGGAAACTTTTGTATAAACCATAAGAATATAAGGATATATGAATGGAACTTAGAATTGAAAAGTGTGCTATGCTAGTGATTAAAAAAGGGGAAGGAGAAACAATTGACGGATAAATCTACCAATCTGGAAAATATAAGAACATTTGGAGAGAAAGAAAATGACTAATACTTAGGAATTTTAGAAGCGGACACCATCAAGCAAACAGAAATGAAAGAAAAAGTTATAAGAGAATACCTCAGATGAACAAAGAAACTCCTAAAAAACCAAGCTCTGCAGTAAAAATGTCATCAAAGGAATAAGTAACTGGGCCGTTTCCATTATAAGATATTTTTGGTCATTTTCATTTTTAAAATGGACAAAAGAGGAACTCAAACAGACTGATCAAAAGACAAGAAAACTAATGACATTACACCTAGAGATGATAGACAGATTATATTTATCAAGAAAGGGGTGGTGGGTGTAAAAGGTCCTTCCAACATAAAAGATTATGTAGATGCTACAAGCCAAGAACTCGAAGAATACACAAAAAAGAGCAAAGAAAGATTAATTACGACAGTCAATAAAAACAGCTGCAACATATTGACAAGTAGAAAACAACAAAAAACAAGAAAACAGATGTAGGAAGAAAAACAATTATATGGTTATTTCAAAAAACAAATTGGGAAGATTGCACATGAAAGAACCTGGACATTGTTCAGAAGAGGAAACCCCAAGAGAGAAACTGAGTCACTAATAATTACAGCACAAAACAATGCCACGAGAACGAATTGTATCAAAGCAAAAAATGATAAGACACAACAGAACGTAGGGTCTTTGGTGACTGAGATGAGACCATAAACCATGTATTCAGCGAACGCAGCAAACTAGCACAACGAGAATACAATGCTAGGAACGCCTGGGTCGGAAAGGTTATTCACTGGGAATTGTACAAAAACTATATATATATATATATATATATATATATATATATATATACAATCATTATTATTATGTATATATATTTTTTTCCTTGAAGGCAATTACAATGCGTATATCGCATAAAATTCGATAATTATAGTAAATAAACATAAGTTAATTTCGGCAAAGGATCGTTCGGTCTGTAGAACATCGTACAGACTGTTTCGACTTTATTAAGTCTCATCAGCGATATATATATATATATATATATATATATATATATATATATATATATATATATACTGTCTGTGAACATCTACTATAGGAATTTAGATAGATATATCTTTTATATTAGTTCTCAAACACTATCGCGAGATTGAACGAGAATTTGGGAGATTTGACAAATGAATGCAACTTTCGCTTCTTCTGACAAGTTACAAAATATTATTGTCTATCAGCTTTGATTTATCTGTCTGTCTCTCACACCCTCTCTCTCTTTTAACCCCGACACACAGACATTTTCATTAATGTACATTATATTCCTTTTATTTATTTATTTTTTCTAATAGGTTTTTGTTCTTATTTGCCTAGCAATAGCTTTGTTTTTTCTTTTTTTCTTTTCGTCTTACCTCGACGGATCTGGGTGGGGGGGGTGGGTTCACCGGAGATCAAGTGACAACAAATCTCCTAAAATGTTAGCTCATTATTTTTTTTATCTTTACTTTTTATTCATTATTGATATTTACTGTGTTTAAATTACACAGACACAAGGCCCAAATATAGCAATGATTATCCCCAATCTGTTGCCCTTATTGGGAGCCCCAACCCTTTTTATCATATATTTGCTAGAAGTTCCAATTCTGGAGATCTGGGGAATGTGAAGTACCCTTTCATCACCATTACTCCCATGTCCACCCTGACTCGGAGTGGTAGTACCTGTTAGGGTCTCATCTATGGGTTAAACAGAAACAATGAGTTCTAAAAGATGTATTTAAAAGTATTGAGTTTACAAAAAAATTGAGTACCCATCAAGAATGAATAAAACAAAACGTCTTCGGCATAAAATGACCCAATAGGTCGACATGCCGTAAAATCCAACCAACGAACCAACCAACGAATGTGGCATACTCTGTGGAGACAGAACTTACTATAACAGTAATGATCTGCGAGACTAGTTTACTCACCATCAATTTCATCACATTATTATCACTAGTAGTAGTAGTAGTAGTAATTTCTTTGTTTAATAGCATATCAACCTTTGTGGATTATATGAGTAATCCCCGAAATTCATCATTGTAGAAGGACAGTAGTGGTACTATTTAACCCATAACTGGGGGGTGGGGTGGGGTGGGGGTGAAGGGCTTCATACCCTTTCAAAGGACAAAGTGAACGTAATAGCACAGCTGGAATTCGAACTCGCTTTCTACAGTGCCACAGTTAGCCACTGTAGCCTTCTCAAACCGTCCTTCCGGGGCGGGGGTCCAGTGTGCTTCGGCCACTGGACCGGGTTAAGGTACAATTATTAGCGTCGATCCCAGAGGGCCATACCTCCAGGCAATACCTGCTCTTTATGGGCAGGGCTGGGTTTATTGCCCCAGCGCCAGAGGCGCCCCCATTGAGGGGGAATGTCGAAGGGTTCGACGCAATTTTTGTTCTCTCCCACCCATTAGCTTCGGCTTGTGGGTGGGCCCACGTTAAAAACGAGGTCTTGTGCCCAGTCCATGCAGGTGGGGATGAGACAAATATACATGGTAGTAGTAGTTGTTGTTGTAGTAGTATTTATTATCATTTTTACATCTATTATATTATTATTATTATTATTATTATTATTTGGTTTATTAACAACTTCCCACCCAAACCACAAAAATACTTTCTTATAATACAAATTCTCTATGTCCTTTTGAGAAATTTTCTAGAGTAGTAAAAAATATTTAAATTCGATAGAAAATGAAAAAAAATCGCATAAATGTATATCTTGAACGAAGATAGATTTATTACAAAGTCACTTTCTTAACTCTTTGTCTACTTTAAACCGCACACAGTAGCTCTCCCAGCACTGCGATTCTGTCATAAACAGCTGGCAGCAGCTCTCGTACCTGTCATTTATTTTCACTGAAAAATAGGTTCGTGAACACCCCTGTCATCTGCGGTGATTGATCATAAACTTTGAAATATCCAATCATACAGGTAAAAAGTACCAAGAAATTTTGGTACAGCCATGGGGTAAAGTTTGGTAGGCAAAGTGTTAAGGTAACAAACTCAGTCCTGCAGGAGTAACATATAAATTGAGAACATAATTTTCTTGTAATTAACTCTTGTTAGAATTTGTTGTATATGAATATATTAAATTCACTTGCTTTCGGTGACTTTCTGAGAACTCCTAACGCATTATAAGAAAGTGGTATTAGCTACTGAAGTTAAAACCACCTTAACTTTTTATAAGATCATTAACCAATAGATAGATTTAAAAAATGTGAGTTAATGATATTGTTGGGTTATCTTCCCTTGCCCGGAAGAGTTGTCTTCCCTCTGGGTTCCCGTTTTTGACCACCAAGGTTTTTTTTGTATTTAAGCGCCTGCTTTGGAACCCTCAGCCTCTTCTTCTTCTTCTGCAGCACCTCACGCACATGGGTTAGACTTTATGTCTACACCCTTCTCGGGTGGGATATTCAGCCCCCCACACAACGTTAGTAAGTAACATTGTGTTAAGGACTCTCCATTACTTCTATATGTACATTTAGGTATCTCTTATATATCTCCTTATTGAATTTAATCTAAAAAAAAGATTCGTTTCGTGTATTTTCTGCATGACTGACTAAAAATATTTTTCAAAAAGTATTTCCATAGTGAGTGTCCTGTGTATGACGTTAAACTGCATCTAATGGTGAAATTCCAATTCTGGAGCTCTGGGGAGTGTGGAGTACCCCTTCATCGCCATTACTCTCAGGTCTATTCTGACCCGGAGTGGTAGTGCCTGTTAGGATTCCATCTTTGATTTAAATAGAAAAATTGAGTTAAAAAATCTTGAATACTCATCAAGCATGAATAGAACAAAACGCCTTCGGCATGAAATAACCCAACATGTGTTGAGATGCCGTAAAATCAAACAAACCATTTTCATAATGAAACTAATAAAGAAAACTGTGAACAGTCAAAAGAACATAAATAAATAAAAAATATACATGGGCCGGGTTAGCTCAGTCGGTAGAGCGTTCGGCTAGAAACCACAAGGTTCCTAGTTCGATACCGGTCCTCGCCAACTCAACGTATGAGTAGCACAGGGATCTGTGCGGTAAAGTAAGGAGCTGATGGTAGGTGTGGCTCTCCACCTCAGACGCTAAAATAATCTCCTTGGTCTAGCGCAAGTGAAAAGGGGATAGACTCCCACGCTGATTGGCTGATACCGACTTTAGGCCGCCCCGACGACTTTACTTTTACTTATATATAGAGCAATATCCACACTTTCAATGAGGAAGAAAAACTCGTCAAAACCGCCATGTGCTTATTATAAATTTATTTCGGCCGGTAACTCATAAATGAGCCCAATTACCGTCTGAAATAAATTTATGATAGCCAAATGACGGTTTGTTGAGTTTTCTTTCTTATTGATAATGTACACACACACACACACACACAGATATATATATATATATATATATATATATAAAGAAAATTCTTTAAAGACCGAATTAAACAGTAACCTGAAGGTGCAATGTCTGGTTAATACAGAGAATAAGTAAAAAAAATAATAATAAGTTCCCAGCCACGCAATACCAATTTTTTCCTGGTCACCAAACAGACTCTAGCATTCTACTGATAGAATATTAATTTGGTTCTTTTAACTAATTCCAAATACTTTTTATTGATTTTTGCCTTCAACTTGTTCACTACTTCTCGTTGTGCTTAGTAGTGCAATTAGATTCTTGAAGTTTTCAAACATTTCTACTTATTTTCCAACGCCAACATACAGAGTGGTCCAAAAGTCTTGTCACCCTTACATATTGGTTTAACTTTCAATATTTGTTGTTTTAATAATATGATAAGTTATGTAATTATTTTTACCCCTATTTTACATCTAAAAATATGGTGACAAGACTTTCGGACCACCCTCTACCTTAATCTACAGGGTGGTCCGAAAGTCTTGTCACCCCCTACATACTGGTTTAACTTTCATTATTTTTGGTTTAATAATACTAGCAAATATATGAACCCTCCGGGTGCAAGTAATAAAATGTAATGTAATAAAATATCATATTAGAGTAGAAAGGCTAATGAAACTAAGAATGTAGAGAAAAAGATTTGAAACAGATGGGGGGGGGGGTAATAAAAAAAAATAGAACATCTGAAACTTACACTTCCATCACTCCCGTCTTTCATTGCAAAATCTTCCTCATTTAACTACTTAGTTAAAGATAAAACCAAACAATTAGAAATCAATAATACTCAGTACATATTTATTAAAATCAAATCTTTAATATCAATATGCAAATTAGCCTTTTCGTTCACACTAGAAACCGCTATTTTTGTTGTATATATAAATACAATTGCATGTTATTAGTGTGTAGATATGATCAACAGTATTAATAATATAAGTAAAAAGTAAAGTCGTTGGGGCGGCCGAATGTCGGTATCAGCCATGCAGCGAGGGAGTCTATCCCCTTTTCAATAGCGCTAGACAAAGGAGATTAATTTAGCGTCTGATGTGGTGCGCCATACCTACCATCAGCTCCTTACTTTTTCCGCACAGATCCCTGTGCTACTCATACGCTAAGTTGGCGAGGGTGGGTATCGAACTAGAAACCTTGTGGTTTCTAGCCGAACACTCTACCGACTGACCTAAAAACAATTTTATTAACAATTGAGGTTTAAATAAAAAGAAAATCATGGCGAATGTGACGTAAATAACTAAGGGAATTGTGACTAGCCTGTATTTTAATCTACAGGGTAGCCCGAAGGTTTTGTCACCCCTGCATATTGTTTTAACTTTCATTATTTTTTGTTTTAATAATATGCATGTGGTCCAAAAGTCTTGTCACCCCTGCATATTGTTTTAACTTTCATTATTTTTTGTTTTAATAATATGCATGTGGTCCAAAAGTCTTGTCACCCCTGCATATTGTTTTAACTTTCATTATTTTTTTTGTTTTAACTCTTTGCCAACAAAATTTTCCCTATGGCTGAATCAAATATTTGTGGTATTTTTTACTTGAATGATGGGATATTTCAGCTGGTGTGAAAAACCCGCAAGTAATAATATAACACACGGGAGAATAGCAAATATATATTACATAATTTATGAGCAGCTTATAAATTATGAACGTACCCGTAGTTAGAATATTCAAATAAATTTTCGTTAGATTTAAAATCGGAGATGGGGCATTTTCCATATCCGTTGGGATTATGAGTGACATGAAGATGATCCCAACTGACCATCCGGTAGAGGCGCGCGATTGGGTTTTAGTTTAGTTAGTTAGGGTTCGCAACTTACCTGTGGCGAGATCATGGGTAGGGTTGCGTAATAAAAATGTATTATCATAAAACAATCAAGTCTTGTTGCATTAATAAAAGCAATGTCCAGCCCGGCACAAAGAAGAATCAACGAAGAAGAACCAACCCTTAATAATCCCACTAGATCAACCGGAATAACATGGCGGCCAGACGAGTTGACGAAGTAAGCAGAATGTAAAGCAAGTCTATCAATTATCATCTAATACAGTGGTTCTCAAACAGTGCATCCGGGCGCACTGGTGCGCCCCAGAGCTTTTTCGGGTATGCTCCGTAGTATTCCTGAAAAATCTATCCAGATATGAAAAGCAAATGTATACTAAGTTACTATATTATACATTTCTTTACGAACACTCTGCTTGTTTCGTTGCGACATTATTATGATAGTTATAAGTTACTTTTCTTGCAACTAAATAAAAACACAGATTTTAAACAATTTTATTGAGAAAAATGAAAATCATTTATGGTAGTTTATTGAAAGTTAAAGAAAACAAAATCTTAATAAAAATATAAGATCATAAATGTATTTTTTTTATATGAGAGATCACTGGTTATGCCACTTCATCACTGTCATCATCACTGTCATCATCTTCTATAGCATTGTTTCCAGTAATTTCACAGCATGTATCTCAGACAGTGCGCTATCAAGTATCTGTAGTACTGTTGTGCGCCCAGGCTGAAACAGTTAATCACATAATAAGCCAATGTAGCAAACAGGCACAAAAGGAATACACCGGAAGGCATGGCTGGGTGGGAAAGGTGATCTGTTGGGAATTGGGAAAGAGATAAAAGTTTGAGCATGTCGACAAACCAGAATCGGTCCTAGACAAATGAGAAACATAATATTCTCTTGGACTTTGAGTTGGAGTTTTGTTTAATGACGTATCAACCTGCATTATGAGAGTTATGAGTAAATTCATAGTTTTATTCTTGATTTGGTTTGGTTTGTTTTACGGCATATCAAACTCGGTGGGTCATTTAATGCCGACACAGTTTTGAAATAAATTCATTAAGAATGAATTTATTTCAAAACTGTGTCGGCATTAAATGACCCACCGATGGAGAATCAAATTTTGTTTATAAACTCACGTTTTTCTATTTAACCCATAGATGGGGCCCTAACAAGTACTGCCACTCCGGGTTAGAGTGGACCAGGGAGCAATGGTGATGAAGGGGTGCTCCACATTCTTCAGACATCCAAAACTGGAACCTCACCATCAGATACAGTTTAACGTCATTCCCAGGACATGTAGACCATCAGCCACCGCCTTCTAGCACCCATATGATAAAAAGGATTGGGGATTGCAATGAGGGCAATAGGGTTGGGGCAATCATATAGTTGCTAGGGCTTGACGTGACTAGCCGATTGATCGGTGGGGGTCTCTCAAAACCTCAACTCCTACCCAGAAAAGAAAAGAGTAAAAGAAAAAGAAAGCGAGGCAAAGAGTTAAAGTATAAAGTTTCGATGTGGGAGGCGCGTGGTCTAATGGTTACAGGCGTATGAAATGTACATGACGAGACGAGTTCAAATCCTGGACGAGGCTGTTTGCATTTCACATTGCACTAATACTCTTGGGAAAGGTATGAGTCCAACTATTCTCTCTCCAGCTATGGGTAAAATAGTAGGGCAGACAGGGCTCTTTTTACATTGGTTAGGAAATCAGTCCCGGAGATTCTGATTTCAAACTTGTTAAACTCCTTTTAAGAAATTGACCTTGTGTCACATCCTGCTCGTGCGGAGGGGTTGGTAAATATCTATAAAGTTTCGATGTTATCGTATTTTTTGTTTACGACACTTTTATATATATTACGGCTTCTGTTTTATTTTATGTATTCATTATTTTTTGGTGGAGAGATAATTCTATGTAATGTTTTATTTTTTTTTCATAAATTAGAGGAACGTTGTTGTTTTATTAATTTAAACTATTCCTCCATGCGTAATGCATTGTTAAAATTGAAATCCACAACATTGTGTCTGAAATAAAATTAAATAAAGACAAGAAGTGACAAGGGCGGTGGTGATAGAATGCAATTTCTAAATATTATATGGCATCCATTATTGTTAAACAATAGGACCCCCCCCATATATATATATATATATATATATATATATATATATATATATATATATATATATATATATATACTGGCAAAATGCCAACACTAGTTGCACGTAGCTTTCAGGATGGCGACCGAAAAATGTCGGGGTTGCTATTGGAGCCGATATGATGTACAAGAATCTGTAATAGTGCATCACTGATGACCACACTGTACGCATTCAAAAGATGTATCTTGCGAATATATATATATATATATATATATATATATATATATATATATATATATGCTATAGTTTAAAAAGTCGTCGGGGCGGCATAATGTCAGTATCAGCCAGACAGCGAGAGAGTCTATCCCCTTTTCACTAGCGCTAGACCAGAGATATTATCTTAGCGTCTGAAGGTGGGCGCCACACCTACCATTAGATCCTCACTTTACCGCATAGATCCCTGTGCTACTCATACGCTGAGTTGGTGAGGGCCAGTATCGAACCAGGAACCTTGTGATTCCTAGCCGAACACTCTACCGACTGAGCTAAACCGGCCTTCTCGTCATATCTATAGTGTATTTATGAAACAGACTACACTTTTTATGGTTTCTTGGGAAGGTTTCGCATGTACCGGAAGAAGCGATATGCCGTACTCGGTTACGGCCCTTCTTCACACACAATTACTATTCTCCCGTCTTTCGAAAGTCATCCACCTCACTCAAACTATATTATTTCCATGTAAAGTCCTGGCGAAGGCTTAATAAAACCGAAACGTTATAAAGTCGACTTCAACATCAAGAAAAACTTCATTCTTTTCGAACACTTCGTGTTTTTCTATTTTCTACATGCTGAATTAGGTAGTTTTTATTTCTAAAATATCGAACGCAGAAAATTCTCTTTAACGAGCAGCAATTTAAAAGATAAGATTTGACGAACATATAATATAATGTCTTTCCTATTTTTATGATTGGTACATCAAGATAATGGCAAGAAGAATTATTCATAGCCCAAACCAAAGAACAAAAAGACGAAAACTTGGCTTATTATGGTGATGCTAGACATTTATTCATCAAATCTGTGGTTTTCAGCGGAAAATTAGTACGATTTCAATATGTCTCTCACACCTACCAATTTAACAGTGAAATCTTATACACCCTTGTTCAAATATTTATAGATCTTGAAATTATTCAAATTAGCAAGAATATACACTCTCCGCAGGGCTTTATTTAAGTTTCAATGTAAAGAAACATATTAAAGTAGAAAGACTAAAGAACGCATATAAAAATATTACAATTTTAAAATTATATTTTAATTGGTTTCTAGTTAAAATCATTCATTAGTTTGATTTTAATACATTGGAGAATAAAACAATAATATTAGAAATCCATAACACCAAGTAATTATTTATTAATCCCGGGTTTATTAGAATGAGTAAGCAAATTAACCACACCAGATATTATTTAAACCTTTATTTCTTAGCGATATATAAGACACCTTACAGGATTTTAAATGCACTAATAACATGGGCTGTTTTGAAGCAGATCTAACTCAGATTTTCATAGAGACATCGTTAATAGATAATATTTATTATATGTATCAATGATTTTGACTATGAATTAACTAATCATCGATAAACGTACGAGTTTCCTGAGGGTATTGTAACGCAAGCAGTGACGTAGTTTCGGTTACAGACAGACACCGAATCTCCAGTATAATAGGATATAATGATTGCTGTAGATTCAACGAGAGAAAAGTAAACTTTTTTTGATAAAAAAAAGTCCGCATAGTGGATTGAATTTTTTTCTATCTATCTATTTCGGTGGGCACGACATGTGTTTCGGATTGTCTAAAATAATTTTCAAGAATATATATATATATATATATATATATGTGTGTGTGTGTGTGTGTGTGTTCCGCACGCACGCGCATGTGTAGCGCCTAGTATGTCTCACTGGGCGGTATCTTACACCTGGCCTTGTACCACAGCTAAGCATAGTAAATTCTTATAGTTATAGCTTACTAAATAACGCAATATCTCCTTTTTCTGACCGTAAAATTGGTGCTCTTCCAATATGTGATTTACCGAATGGTTTCTAATCCAATATGTGATCTACCGAGTTGTTTACATTCCAATATGTGATCTACTCATTAACTATCCATTATTGTCCCATTAAACTAACCCTAACCCTAACCCTGTCTTCTTTTTTCCTAGTAGATCACATGCCATGAATAGTAGATCAATAGTTAGATCACAAAGCTTCGGTAAATCACATATTGGAAGAGCACCGTAAAAGTTGCTCACTGTTTCTTTTTCCAATTCTATTTAAAAAAATGTCACATATGTTTTTACTGGATTATTATACATTTTCTTTTTCTTAGTTCCTTAAAGAGTTAAAGAGATCGTTATGAATCGTCGTGTCGCATTTGCGTACGTTCAGATTTTAATTGTGAGCAAGAACAATACATATTTTCTTATATTTGACTAGAAGCGGCTACCCGGCGTCGCCTGCGTAGCTGGTGGGGGAAGTTAGTCTTATAGATCCATTATTATTGAATAGTGAGTTAGATCCTCTCAGGATGTCCCATTAAAATCCCTCTATAAAAAAATGTCCCATTAAAATCCCTCTATAAAAAATGTCCCATTAAAATCCCTCTATATATATATATATAAAAAGTCCCATTAAAATCCCTCTATAAAAAATGTCCCATTAAAATCCTCTATAAAAAAATGTCCATTAAAATCCCTCTATAAAAAATGTCCCATTAAAATCCCTCTATAAAAAAACAAACTCTACGTTGATTCAGCCTGGTGAGGCGTCAGAAAAAAAGTACGCAGACACTTTGAAATTAAAAATTAAGGTCTCTAATTTAAAACATCGAACGCAATATATATATATATATATAATATATATATATATATATATATATATATATATATGTTGTTACTATTCAACTTTTATTTTTCAATTATCTTCATGAATATAAATCAAATCTTCAATATGTATGCTCAAAAGCAAGACATGGTGATAGTGAATGTGTAAATATATTTACTTTGTCGTTAATTGTTTTATTTTTGTAGTTTCCTCCAGACATACAGATGTAGACTCACACCAACAGTCCTTTATACATTTGGTGCCTAAAAATACCCAGTAAATAATTATACGTAACTCGCAGATCTACCCGGCATTGTCCAGGATTTAAAATGTTCAAATTACATTTCTTATCTATATTTATATATAGATTCATAAAAATTCTTTTTTCTATTTCTTTTATTATCTTTTTACTTTTGATATACTCTTGTTTTTATTGTTTATTTATTTTCAACATTCTTCTTGTTTGTATTTTTCTTTTCTTTTTTTTAATTTGCTTTTTATTCAGTTTTATCATTTATTAATTTGTTTTATTTTTCAATCATTTCTTAAATTGTTTTTTTTTTTTTTTCATATATCACTGATTCATACACTTATATTTTTTTATTTAGCTTTTATTTTAGAAAATGAGGTAAAAAGTTTTAAATCCACTCTCGGACAAAAATATGGTGTGGATTGTGTAGAATTTTGATCTTTGCAGGTCTCCACCAATTTTCTTTTATAAAAAGACGTGCGCTCGGTCAATGTACAAACACACAAAAAGGCAGACGTACAGAATCTTTCTTATATATATATATATATATATATATATATATATATATATATATATATATATATATGAGGAAAAAATGAGTAAAGAAAAGAAATGTAGATGGATAAAAATGAATTTTATCGATATCAATTACACATGTGTTTCGGTCTGTTTATCAAAATCTATACGGATTTACGTTATTATTATTATTAAAATAATCAGATGGAGTTGAAATGATTTTTATAATAATAATAATAGGAAAAATGTGAAAATATTCCGTACACAGAGATTTTTTACGACCTTCATCAGAGTGAATTTTTTCTTTACTCATTTTTTCCTCATATTGTCGGATTCAATTCCCTTTCCATTCTTATATATATATATATATATATATATATATATATATATATATATGTTGCTGTTTGAACACTGACTAAGCGCTAACAGCGTTTTGGTCATGGTTTCTATTTCTGTCAGGTAAAAGTCTCTCATCGGGAAGGCCAGTGCTAAATCCAGGTATATTCATCAAACCGCGAGTTGCCATGATATAAGGCCGACCCCCAATTGCCATCGATGCCGGGTCAAAGGTTACAGGCAACCCTCCAATGAAAGGGGTTGCGTACGAAGGAGAAAAAAAGGGATAGGTTTGAGGCATAATTGTGGCATAGTTCGGGCTAGCAGCCTGCGCCGAAGTCTGGTAAGCATTTGTGCAAGGTACACCGGGGAACATAACCGGGTGGTGCGGATGGTGATGCGGATGGGATGTCAGTGAAGGTGCGCTACTACCCCTGGCCAGGATCGAACCATTCATACTATTGGCACCAGGGGCACTACTTCCAGTTCCATTCATCGTTCCTTTGCTTGGATTGTTGCAGTCCGGTCGAGTGTTGATGGTGTCGCTGCTGCTTCGGGTGATGGTGAACGGAAGTCCTGAGGTCACCTGTGTTGGCTCAGCATTTGTCATTAGTGAGGCGTCACCATAGAAACCATTTGCCGACCATCGATCTATCGCCGCAACGGATATGGTCTGTGCCGTAGCTGGGTGCATCGCTGAGTGTGGGATGCTCTGTAGGGGAACTGGAAAAAGAATTGGAGAATTGCGGGTATATTGCAAATTTTGTACATGTATAGCAGCAAACACATAAATGATTTATGAAAAAAAAGGTAATTTTCACCTTTATTTGTCAAAATTCCTAACAAATAAAGCAATTAGAGTAACCTCCCTTGACTTTCACTTTGAACTAAGCCGGTAGCTATTTTGAAAGTCTCAGTGCGAAATAAACAAATCTTAGAAACTTTTCCGAAAACAATACAACTGCATGCTTTAACACAAAAATATCATAAAATGTATTTTTAATAACAATTAAGTTCATTTCAGATAATTTTATGCTAGGAATTTAGCTGACTTTCACTTTGAAACAAGACGGTAGCCATTTTGAATGTGTACGTGCGAAATATACAAATCTTAGAATCGTTTGGAAAACAATACAACTGCATGCTTTAACACAAAAATATCATAAAATGTGTTCTTAATAACAATTAAGTTCATTTCAGATAAATCGCACGCACAATTTTATGCTATGAATTTTAACAACTAAAGGTAAAAATTACCAAAAAAGAAAAAAAGAAAGAAGTACGTGGAAGGAAACAGCCCGATAAAGAGTAAAGACTGTGTAATTCATGCAATGATCAACAATCGGGGATACATTCTGGATGTTTACACGGTTAAATAGCCCTGTCCACCCTACTTTTGACTCGTCCAGGATTTGAACTCATCTCGCCGTGTCCATTTCCTACGACGGTAACCATTGCACCACGCAACTTAACAACTATCATATATCATATATATTCGTGCATAAGTCGATCTCGTGTGTATATGTATTTACCCAAACCGAGCAGGATGCGACACAATATCAATTTCTAACTGGTTTGAATTTTTGAGTTTTCCTTCTCCTAGACCAGTTATTAAAAGTGCATAATCTGACCTACTATTTACCTATAGCTGGAGGGAGAAAAGTTGAATTCATATATTTCTTAAGGGTATTAGCGCTATGTGAAATGAAAATAGTCTTGGCCAGAATTTGAACTCGGTTCACCGCGTCCATTTTCCATAATGATAACCATTACACATCGGGCAACTCCATGACCATGATCTCGTGTATAGGTCGTAAACACTTGATTTATGATTATGAAATCATAAATTTAAGGAATTCATTTTGAAAGCCAATAATCGCTTCCCATTTTTTCTATAGTTTGAATTTCTATCTTATAAATTATTATATCTGTATAGATCAACGCCTGTCCTTCTTTTGCTTAAAGGTTAGATTTTCAAAATCCGACCTATACATATAATTGCATGCTTCTTTATAATATATATATATATATTATATATATATATATATATATATATATATATATATAATATAATAAAAAGAAGGTCCGCAAAATTGATAATGTTTAAAAAAAAAAAATTTGTTATTATTTTACATTTGCAACACGTGTTTCAGATCTTCTGATATCTTCTTCAGGCGTTAATTAACCATATTCTGTCCGACCATATATATATATATATATATATATATATATATATATATATATATATACAAGGAGTGTCAAAAATCTATCGAGATTTTTAAAAACTTTTTGACACACCTTGTATTCTGAAAAAATAAAAAAAGTTCCATCCATTAATTTTTATCAGAATACCAGGTGTGTTAAAAATAACAAGTTTAAAGCTGTATTTACCAAGATAGAAATGAAGAATGAATAGAACGTTATTTTTTTCAGAATACAAGGTGTGTCAAAAAGTAACAAAAATCTCGATACTTTTTCTATATACCTTGTGTATATATATATATATATATATATATATATATATATATATATATATATTGATTTTTCTTTCCTTTTCTATATAGAAAGGCTTACTTTAGCATTAGTTTCATTCTACATTCAGGCAAATAATACTCTACTTTAACTCAAATGTCGAATTTTTATTCTTTTAAAGAAAGTTTTCGTCTAAAGAGAGACTTTGGTAATTCCTCATATGGAATTCCGGACAATTCTTGGAAAATTAGATCGACCTACAAATTAAGAAAAATTAACGCTTCTTAGATAACGTTTGCCAAAATTCAGAATTTTGTCTTTTACAAGACGTCAAAACGAGTTTTTATGGTGATCAATTACCTGTTGGGTATAGGACGGTTTTTCTCGGCGTCTCCCGCTTTCGCCACTTGGCCCTTCTGTTTTGGAACCATACCTAAAGAAAAAGAACAACGCAATTATTGATACTAGTAAGAATATGCGCTCTTTGCCGGGCATAAGTATTTAAGTTTTAATGTAATTAAATTAGAGAGACTAACGAAATTAAATAAGAACGCATATTACATGATTACACATATTTTAATTATATTTTGATATAATTTTCTCTATAAAATCATTCATAGGATTTTCTATATAAAATCATTGATTTTAATACGTTGGAGAATAAAACAATAATAACACCAAGTAATTATTTATGAAACCCTGTTTTGTTAAAACCAGTATATAAATTAAGCACACCATATATAATGTAAACCTTTATTTCTTAGTGATATTTCCATAATATCCGCCCTTCGGGCGTAAGTATTTAAGTTTTGGTGTAATGTAATATATTAAATTTGAAAGACTAACGAACTTAAATAAGAACACATAAAATGATTACACTTATTTTAATTATATTCTGATTGGTTACTATATAGAATTATTCATAGGACTGATTTTAATATGTTGGAGAATAAAACACTAATATTAGAAATCAATAACAACAAGTAATTATTTATTAAACACGGTTTTGTTAAAACCAGTATGCAAATTGACCACACCATACATTTAAACCTTTATTTATAGCGCTAATTTTTTAGAAAAATTGAAACATTGACCTTCAACACAAGTGAAAAATGTGCAACAACTTTAGCTACAAAGCAGTCCTCTATACAATAAATATTAATCTTAAATAGCATGTACTCACATCTTATTATAATGGATATTCGGTGTCTATCTATCTGTAACCAAAACTACATCACTGCTTACGTCACAATACCCTCAGGAATTGCATAAGTTTATCAATGTGTATCTAATTAAAATCATTAATACATCGAATAATTCTTATTCATTAACGAGGTCTCTATGAAAATCTGAGTTTAATTTTCCTCGAAATAGCCTGCAATGTGTCTTATATATCACTAAGAAATAAAGGTTTACATGCCAGATTTTTCTACTTCATTTGAAAGAAGAAATGCTCAAACTATCTTTTCTGAAATAAAATCCAAGAGACCGCGGGAAACATTTAAAACCTAGTACACCAAACTTACCGATAAATATAAATGTATCTACCAATCCTTCCAGCAAAATCAGGATGTGACACAAGGTTAATTTCTTGAGCGGAGTTTAACAGGTTTGAATTCAGGGTTTTCCTTCTAGACTGGTTACCTAACCAAGGTTAGAGCGCTGTTTGCTCTACTATTTGCCCATAGCTGGAAGAGGGGTAGTTGAATGCATAGTTTTCCACTGGGTATTAGTGCTAGGATTTGAACTCGGATCGATGAGTCCACTTCCTACAACTCTAACCATTACATTACGCGCCTAGCTTACAGATAAATATATGGAAGAATAACGTGACAACAAAAACAAAAAAGAATAATCCAACTAAATATTGGAATGATAATGTAGCTCTGTACATATTTTTGATTAAAAGTTTTAAAGACTAGTTTGCTAACCATTACACCACGTTTTCCCCCTCTACCCCAACGACGCCGGGTAACCGTTTCTAGTTCATAATAAAGCATATAAAACATAGAACTGATTTTTCATATTCAACTTTATAAAAGAAATAATCTTTTGCTCCTTTTTTAGAAACTGAAGAAAATAAAGAAGAAGAATCGGTTGGATGACTCACCTGGACACGTGATTCGCTTAGACCAATCCGAATCGCGAGTTCTTCTCTGGCAAAAACGTCAGGATAAGGAGCTCTTTGAAAAGCCTTTTCCATTTCATCCAACTGAAATGGAGTAAATGTCGTCCTGTGCAAAAGAAAAAAGAAAAAGTTTATGAGAAATAACAAAGACTGACAGGTCCTGTGGATGTACCACAGTATGAGAATTTAGTCATAACAGCGTTGGATATATTTACTTTAGAGCTATTGCCAAATAGTTCAATATGTAAAAAGTAAGTAACAGTAAAGTCGTCGGGGCGGCCTAAAGTCGGTATCAGCCAGTCAGCGAGGGAGTCTATCCCCTTTTCAATAGCGCTAGACCAAGGAGATTGTTTTGGCGTCTAAGGTGGAGCGCCATACCTACCATCAGCTCCTTACTTTACCGCACAGATCCATGTGCTACTCATACGCTGAGTTGGCGAGGACCGGTATCGAACTAGGAACCTTGTGGTTTCTAGCCGAACGCTCTACCGACTGAGCTGTATGATATTGATTTAACTCTCTTTCTCTCTCACACTGTTTTCTTCTTTTCATATTTTTGTTATGTTAGATTGAAACAAATTAACGTTATCGCTTTCGTGCGCTCACCCCTCTCTCTATCTTTCCCATACTTTCTTTCTTGTCATATTTTTTCTGTGTAGCATGTACTTCTTCTCCCTCTCTTTCTTTATAATAAAAACGGAATGGGTTATTTAGCTGAGGTGACGATACTCATAAAAAATAAAGAATTCTGTGAATAAGCAACACCAGATAATCAGGATTTAGATTTTTGCATTTCATCTTGGACGATTTTGATGGTCTAATTTTTAACCTGTGGTTGTTGCAAGATGATAACGGTTGGAAAATTAAGGAACAATAGTATTGATGTATAGATTGTTTCTTTGTAATTTGTACGTGCCAGAAGACAGTTTAAGTTCTATTGCCTTATGAGGCATTTTCAATGTTAGAAAAATGAATAAGTAGGTTCGACTTGGACTTTGGGTTGAATTCTTAATATGGATTTCGGTTTTTGGTAATATCGAGAGAAAAATCTCGGAGAACATAAAGGAAGAACCCAATGACGACTATTAGATTTCACGGTTAGGAAAATCGGTACTCTTCGCGGAGAACCGTCCCGGTCTCCTGCCTCAAAAATCGCTACCCGGTGGCTGCTGAAAATAAACACCAGCTATGATTGAAGTCCGTAGCCGAAGTGTTCGCAGTCACTGCACCAGAGATTGCCATTCAAAAACTGGGCTGTTCAGCTACTCACGCAGTTGCAGATAAAAAAGTGGACACTACGCCATCGTCTTTAGAAGACGGAAAGATGCCAACCAGTGGTTAATGAAGAGTTCTGGAACTGGAGGTTGACACATATTGAGAACTATTGTTTTCTGAACATTGGTGGCCGGTCCTGATCGAGAGTAGGCTTCAACTACTGCATTGCTGATGCGTTGCAGCCATATGGGGAAGAGCTAAACAAGTTGTATCATCTGCAGTTCATTTAAATAAATGCGCCATTACAAACTTCAAGTCTAGAAGACCTGGCCTCCAACAGACAATGTTGGTGAAACACGTGCCGCACAGGAACTGAGCGGATCACTATTGAACTCAATAGGGCTGCAGAACAACAACGTATTCGTTGTCATGCACCACAGAATGTAGATGGAAATTCCCCTTGCAATGTGTGTGACCGCATCTGCAAGTCCAGAATTGGACTAATTAGCCATCAAAAAGTCCATTGACCATAACTAATCAACGTCATGAAATGAAGTTACCGTCGTCTGCGACGTCTGCTAAAAGGGAATCAATATATATATATATATATATATATATATTATTATATATATATATATATATATATATACCAACCTCACCGCACGAGCAGGATGCAACACAAGGTCAATTTCTTAATCGGAGTTTAACAGGTTGTAATTCAGAGTTTTCCTTCTCCTAGACTGGTTACTTAGCCATGCTTAAAGAGCCTAGTCTGCCCTGCTATTTACCCATAGCTGGAGGGAGAATTGGATTCATACCTTTCCCAATGATATTAGCGCTATGTGAAATGCAAAAAGGGAATCATATAAAAATAGTTGTACATTGAATAAGAGTACTAATATGTTAAACACTACAATTACAGAACACCCTGTCGGTGGTTATTTCCTAGTTGAGTAACATGATATAACAGGGTGACCCAGAAAAAATAGAACCCAAATTATTTATTTATTTTCCCATTAAACTAACCCTAAACCCTAACCCTAACCCTAACCCCTCCCCCTAGTTGAGTAACATAATATTACAGGGTGACCCAGAAAAAACAGAACCCACCAATTTTGTAATAAAACTATTCATTTTAATTTGAATTTTTTTTAAAGTTTAAGTCCAACAAGGGTTAGGGTTAGGATTTAGGATTAGGGTCAGGGTTTAGGGTGAGTTTAATGGGAAAATAAATAAATAATTTGGGTTCTGTTTTTTCTGGGTCACTTAGTAATATCATGTTACTCAACTAGGAAATATCCCTGTCGGTGAGGCTTAGAATAGGTTAACTGTGTCCCCTGTAAGACCCCCACCACAAAAAGGGGGTTCCTGAGTGTGACACTAAACTACATCTGATAGGCTCCAGTTCTGGAGATCTGAGGAATGTAGAATATCCCTTCATCACCATCCACGGCCAATAAGTGGCTCTATTGGGGGGGGGGGGATTTTGCCCCTCTACAGAGGTGTAGTTCTTTCTTTGTCACTGAATTATTACAATGCAATGCTCATAATGTCGGTGGGGCTTAGAATATCTGGATGTATCCCCTACAGAAGGTGTTTTTGGATAATGATACTAAACCGTATCTAATACTAATACCACGGGCCTTTCGGGGCCTGTGTATTAATGAAATTAACAGCGTCGATCACAGGGGCTATGCTCCCTCGATTTAAAGGGGCAGGGCTGGGTTTATTGCCCAGCGCCTGAGGCGCCCCCTTGAGGGGAATGCCGAAATAAACTGAAATGTCATTAATCTGTTCTAGCCTCAATTTCCTCGTATATCAAATCAATTTTCCCGTTTGAAATAAACTGAAATGCCATTAATCCGTTCTAGCCTCAATTTCCTCGTATATCAAATCAATTTTCCCGATTGAAATAAACTGAAATACCATTAATCCGTTCTAGCCTCAATTTCCTCGTATATCAAATCAATTTTCCCGAATGAAATAAACTGAAATGCCATTAATCCATTCTAGCCCCACCTCCAAAATATCCCAGTTTTTTAAACGTTTTTTTAATAAGAAAAAAATAGCACTGTATAAAAACAAAATAAAATGTGATGAATTATTTGCTGTAATATGTTCTAATGTTTCCTTTTTACAAATACATTTTTTTCTTTGGCGTAAGTAAAGTCGTCGGGGTGGCCTAAAGTCGGTATCAGCCAATTAGCGAGGGAGTCTATCCCCTTTTCACTAGCGCTAGACCAAGGAGATTGCTATTGCATCTGAGGTGGAGCGCCACACCTACCATCAGCTCCTTACTTTACCGCACAGATCCAAGTGCTACTCATACGCCGAGTTGGCGAGGACCGGTATCGAACAAGGTACCTTGCGGTTTCTAGCCGAACGCTCTACCGACTGAGCTAATTTTAGTGAACTTATTAACATAAGCGCATCTGAAGCTCGCCTGTACCTCAAAAATCGACCGAGTGACAGCTTTTAAATCGGAAAACTCGTAAGTTGGGGTACTCGTAAGTCAAGATATACTATATACAAATAAAAAAATATCAGTGCATACAAATAAAAAGATATCACTGTATACAAATAAAAAAAGATATCACTGATACAAATAAAAAAGATATCACTGTATACAAATAAAAAAGATATCACTGTATACAAATAAAAAAAGATATCACTATAATACAAAAATAAAAAGATATCAGTGCATACAAATAAAAATATCACTGTATACAAATAAAAAAGATATCACTGTATACAAATAAAAAAAAGATATATCACTGTATACAAAAAAAAAGATATCACTGTATACAAATAAAAAAGATATCACTATATACAAATAAAAAAGATATCAGTGCATACAAATAAAAAAGATATCACTGTATACATGTATACAAATAAAAAAGATATCAACTGTATACAATAAAAAAAGATATCACTGTATACAATATAAAAAGATATTAAAAAAGATATCACTGTATCTTATTATAATGGAGATTGTGTGTTTTTTGTTTGTAACCGAAACTATATTCCTACTCAAGTCACAATTCTCTTAGTTATTGACATCATATTCTCTATGATTTTATTTTTATCTAAACCTCAATTATTAATAAAATTGTCTTACGTTATTAATACTGTTATCTATGTCTACATACTGACAACATGCAATTATATTTATATACACAACAAAATAGCGGTTTACAGAGTGAACGGGAAGGCTAATTTGCATATTAATATTAAAAAATCGAATTTAATAAATATGTGTTTAGTATTATTGATTTCTAATTGTTTGGTTTTATTTTAATGAATATAAGCAAAAATCTCTTAAATGAATCTTAAATGAAATCCATTAACAAGATAAAATAACTGTCATTTTATTCTTTACTTCCTCTTATAACTAAATACTTAAATTAGAAAAAATAACAATGAAAGACGAGAGTGATGGATAAGTAAGTTACAGTTGTTCCATTTTTTATTATACTCCCTCTGTTTCAAATCTTTTATTATACTCCCTCTATTTCAAATCTTTTTATCTGTATTCTTATTTAGTTTCATTAGCCTTTCTAATTTAATGCGATATTTCATTACATTAAAACTTAAATACTTGCACCCGGAGGGTGCATATATTTTCTAGTACAAATAAAAAAGATATTAGTGTATACAAATAAAAAAGATATCACTGTATACAAATAAAAAAGATATCACTGTATACAAAATAAAAAATGTATACAAATAAAAAATAATACAGATATCACTGTATACAAATAAAACAGATATCACTGTATACAAAAAAAAGATATCACTGTATACAAATAAAAATGATATCACTGTATACAAATAAAAAATATCACTGTATTAATACAAATAAAAGATATCACTTTATACAAATAAACAATATATCACTGTATACAAATAAAACAGATATCACTGTATAAAATAAAAAATATCACTGTATAAAAATAAAAAAGATATCACTGTATACAAATAAAAAAGATATCACTGTAAAAAAGATATCACTTTACAAATAAAAGTTGTCTTAAAAGTTCAGTGATGTTTTTTGTCATTGTGATAAAGATGATGATGATAAAAATATTGATGATATAACGGTTACAGCAATAAAGTCTATAAAGTCCAAACATTGATGATATTTTCCTTAATCGTTGCGATAACTTTGGCAAAATTCGTACGATGGGCGCCCTTAAAACGATTGAACAATTTAGAAACTGAATTCATCTTTTTGTTTTGCTTTGACTTCAAAAGAAAAACCCTTTTTTGTAGTTTGAGTCAATCTTTTACATGTGATGTGATTGCGATCGAAAATGGAAGAAAGAAAAGAAAGGAAGAAAAGAAAGGAAGAAGAGAAAGGAAGAAGAGAAAGAAAGAAAGAAAGAAAGAAAAGATGTTGTTGAAGGAATCAAGATGGTGCCAAAAAAGACGACACACACGAAAACATTGCGATCGAGATTGGAAGAAAGAAAAGAAAGAAAAGAAAGAAAAAAAAGAAAAGAAAAAAAAAAGAAAAAAGAAAGAAGAAAGAAGAAGAAAGAAAAAAAGGAACAAAGAAAGAAAGAAAAAATATAAATGAACAAAGAAAGAAAGAAAGAAAGAAAGAAAGAAAGAAAAAAGAAAGAAAGGAAGGAAGAAAGAAAAAAAGAAAGGAAGAAAGAACGAAAGAAAAAAACAAAAAAAAGAAAGGAAGAAAGAATGAAAGAAAAAAGACAGAAAATTAATAAAGAAAGAAAGAAAGAAAAAGAAAGGAAGAAAGAACGAAAGAAAAAAGCAAAAAAGAAAGGAAGAAATGAAAGAAAGAAAGAAAGAAAGAAGACAGAAAATAAATAAAAGAAAGAAAGAAAAAGAAAGGAAGAAAGAACGAAAGAAAAAAGCAAAAAAAGAAAGGAAGAAAGAAAGAAAGAAAGAAAGAAAGGATGAAAGACAGAAAAAAGAAAGAAAGAAAGAAAGAATGAAATAAATAAAGAAAAGATGATGATGAAGGAATCGTTTTGTCAAGATGGCACCAAAAAACACGACACACAGACGACGCCAAACGAAAAAGGAAAATGGTTTCCTTTCAACTTGAAGTTATTTCGACGTTGTACAGAATTAAAACAAAAGAAGATCAAATAGAAAACGATTTTCAAATGTTTACACGAAATTCAAAGGAAAAAAACAACATTTTTATTTTATTTTATTCAATACACGAAAAACAGAAACATTGTCTGAAGTCCTAAAACAAAACAATTTCATTATTCTATAGATTTTCCGGCTAATTTTCCAGCACGGTGTAATGGTTATCGTCGTAGGAAATGGAAGTGGCGAGACGAGTTCAAATCCTGGACACGACTGTTTGCATTTCATATAGTGATAATACGATCGGAAAAATTATAGTTGAATTATCTCCCCCTGGCACCAGAGGGCGAATCGCCAATATACGATATTGGCGCCAAAATTAAACTCCTTGACGAAAGTCACTTATTGTATGAACATTCAACAGGCGAGACGCGTTTTTCAAGCGCTCCCTTTACATTGTCAAACAGCGAGTGGAATAATATTCCAGCGTTCACTTTTACCTTGTCAACCAGCGAGTGGAATAATATTCCAGCGCTACCTTACCCTCAACCTCAGCAAGATAAGTCTGGCTAGCAAATGTCACAAATTTGCAACCCCCTTTTTGTACCTTTTGAATATATGTTTCTTTACCTTCAATCATTGTTCTCGTCTTCTTTCATCCGAAATGACTTGCTTACAACTGGGAAATTTTAAGAGTCACGAAATATCTCCTAATACCCTTGGGAAAGGTAGGAATCCAATAATTCTCCCTCTGGCGTTTTCGTTATTTGTGTAACTTAAGTTAGACATGTTTTGTCTGTGTGTGTATGTATGTGTATGTATGTGTGCGTGTGTGTGTGTGTGTATGTGTTTTATCTGGAACAGACATACGAAACTATTTATGCAGGTGCCCTCGTGTAATGGTTATCGTCGTAGGAAATGGACACGGCGACGCGAGTTCAATTCCTGGACGCAAATGTTTGCATTTCACATTGCGTTAATACCCTTGGGAAAGTTATGAATCCAACTTATATGGGTAAATAGTAGGGCAGACTGGGCTCTTTATCCTTGGTATGGCAACCGGTCTAGGAGAAGGGAAACTCTGAATTCAAAGCAAAGGGACTTTCTTTCCGTTAGTTAAATATTACTTTGAGAGTTCCTTCTCAGTAAACTTAACCTTATGTCAAACAAATTCTTCCGAGATAAAAAAAATAAATAAAAAAGAACACACAGAACTACAACCATACACACACACACACACACACAACACACACACACACACACAACCACACACAACACACGCCCACACACAACCACATGTACACACACACACATCACAACCACAACCACACAGACACAACCAAATACACACAAACACGCACTCACACAACCACATACAACCACACCCACATCCGCACGCGCACAAACCACACACACTTAACACATACAATCACACACACTCACACTCACACACATACATACAACCACACACATAACTCCACTCACGCACACAACCATCCAAACATACACACACAACCACACACAAACACATGCGCACACACAATCACACGCACACACATAACCACAACCACACAGACACACAACCAAATTCACTCAACCACATGCACACACACACACACACACACACACACACACACACACAACCTAACAAACACACACACCCACACGCACTCACACAACACATACAACCATACACACATCCGCACACACACCACCACACGTACAACCACACACACATTCACACACATTCACACCCACACACACTTAACACATACAATCACACACACACACACACACCACACACACACGCACACACACTTCACACACGCACACACAACCAACCAAACACACACACATACACATTTCCGGAAGGGCTGGAACACCAGAATTCTGAAACCATTTGTATTTTACACTCACAAAAAAACAAAACAAGAAATGATCAAAGTCTAAAGAATGATTCAACCGGTTTAATCGCCGGCCTTCGCCAAACTCTAAGGTCATCATTCATTTAGTCGGAGGTGCAGTGAGTGCGTGTCCTTTTTTTTGGGGGGGGGGGGAGTGTCGGAAGAGAAGCGCACTTGGAAGCAGCAACCAAGTCAGCCACTCCTAGAACAAGTCATAAGATGACCCCCCCCTCCTCACATCTCCCACTCCTTCACGAAATTATGACGATTAAACAACATTTCTTCTGATGGGCCAAGTGCACTGGAACGCCGATGTGTGTTTCCGTAATGATTAATCTAATTGGACGAGAAGAACCTTAACGCGCCATCACCCCACCTCCCCTAACATACATCCCCCCCTTCAACCGAGCGAGTAAACTGATGCAATGTTTTTTTTTTTTTTTTTTTTTCATACAATGAAATTTTGAAAATAGAAAGCGACAAAACCCCCAACTAATGGTAAAAAATCATTTCGTGCAGATTTAAAAGTTTACTAGCAGGACCTGGGTATATACCACAATGTGATATATATTACAACGTTTGATGTGTTTACTGAAGCGCTATTGCTAAATAGTTCAATATGTAAAAAGTATAACAATCTTGATTTAACTCTCTCACTCTTTTTCTTTCTCTCCTTTTCATCTTTTCATTATGTTCAATTGAAACAGATTAGCGTTATCGCTTCCACGTCGCCAGCATCTATCTATCTCTATCTTTACCCTACTCTCTTTCTGTCTGTCAGTCTGTCAGTCTATCTTTCTTTCTTTCTTTTTTTCTTATTATATTTTTGTGTGTAGCTTGTCCTTTTTCTTCCCTTCCTTTCTTTATAATAAAAACGGAATGGTCTATTATTTAGCCGAGGAGACGGCACTCATAAAAATAAGAATTGAGCCGATAAGCAACACCAGATAATCAGGATTTACATTTTTGCCTTTCATTTTGAACAGTTTGGACGGTCTCATATTTAACCAGATGATATTGATTAAGGAACACGAGTATTAGCATATAGATGGGTACGTGTGTATGAAGGATGTCTGAATAGTAAGGTGCAGATAGGTATAAATCGACTACAATTAAAACATTGTAAAAGCTGTAAACATAAAGCAACAGGAAGTATATATATATATATATATATATATATATATATATATATATATATATATGAGAAGTAAACAAACAATGTGTTTTTGATATGGCTTTTTTTAGCCGACAATTTTTGGGAGAATATGTGCTTAATTGAAGTCGTCCCTATTTTTAAAAAAAATTAATTAATTAATTAATAATTAATGAATATGGTATGCCTGGTGTACACCTCCTATCTAACGGTTATTTATTCCGTCTTTCCTTCATATGTTGCTCTTGATGAAGACCGCTTATCAAGAAACAGATCTGTCAGCAAACTAATAACATCATTTGTTTTTTCTAAAAATGTTAAATTCATATATATATATATATATATATATATATATATATATATATATATAAATGTGTGTGTATGTGTGTGTGTGTGTGTGTGTTTGTGTGTGTGTGTGCACGCATATATATTTTTGTAGGTAAGACAGAATGTAGTTTTCTCTTTCTCCCTCTCTTTTTACGTCTGCCTCATTTATTTCGTTTCATTCATTTCATTCATTTCATTTTAAACATCTATGTAATATACTCTTCTTAATCATCATTCCAACAATTGCTGTGAATTTCGAACCGGGTTGGACATCTTCATTGGTGTGTGTGTGTGTGTGTATGTGTGTGTGTATGTGTGCGAGGGTCTGCTTCTCTGTTTCCCATTTTTGTTCTTATTCAATCAGGAACACGTAGGCATATTCCTGTGTACGCTTTTTCAAATTTCATTTCCTCAACTCCAACTAACTAAATTCTAGTTTTACCCAGACTCATCAGATCACGTGACTCTCTTAGCCAATCAGAGGCCCGCTTCGGATAACTCTGAGGTTAAGACCTGTCAATTTAAATCTCAGTTATTTTCCAACTGTAATTTTCTATTTCACGGTTAATTTTAAATTCTTAACCACTTCTTTAGCGAAGTTTAACAGATTTGAATTCAGAGTTGCCTAACCAAGGTTAAAGAGCACAGCCTACCCTATTATTTACCGATAGCTGGATTTCAGTTATTTTCTAACTGTAATTTTCCAATTTACGGTTAATTTCAAATTCTAAACTTCACTACCTTACAAAAATGATAGGCTAAGCCTATGCCTTATGTAACATCTCGATAAATGAAAAAAAATTTTTTTTTCGACATGAATGAAAGAATTGTATAAATTTAATTTTTATTCATTTTATAAACTAGCACCCGCAGTCAGGAAAATTTTTAATTTTTCATACTGTACGAATAATTTTGTCTTTTCCCCCTTTGTTTATTTTTCTTCTCATATTTAGGAAATTGAACCTATCCCTCTCAGTATTGAGTTTTATATGTTTATCTATGTATTTGATAACATATAAAAGTCTAGTATCATACGCATGTTACATTCGTAAAAATATTCAATATTCATGGGTGTACGAATAATTTCGTCGTTGACTGAAATATGTATATATATATATATATATGATGGACTCTCCTATCGTAAACGATATATGAGGGTCAGCAGTGAGGGATTTGTTTTCTCCCACGCTGTACATACTATCAAGAAGACATTTTGTGTTTTCTCGAGTGTGATACCAGCCCGGCCTTGCTGCGTGCTACGAAGCCACACTGACAGATGAAATTTTCTAAATTGGGAGTCAGATGCTTTAAAGTTAGACGGAGTTGATCACAATGTTTCAATCTATTTTCTTCAAAGCTCTTCAATTTAGCGACACATGTCTTACGCCATTCTTTCCGATTTGATGCTCGATTGACTCAGATCAATATTGAGTCATTTCAATATATATATATATATATATATATATATATATATATATATATATATGTGTGTGTGTGTGTGTGTGTGTGTAAAATAAAGGGAAATTAATCCGACAGTGTGAATTTGATATATTGAAAAAACAAATGATGTTTACAAATGCTTGTGATCATCAGGAGAGAATGTGCACCGTTTCGGGGCCTTCCTCTCAACGGTTTTGACTGCACATCGCCCCATCCCCTCACTGTTGTGAGATCCCTCGGAATATCCGTATCGACCGTATGTAATAGATCGGTCATCAACAAGAACAAATACGGAATGAAATGAACGTTAGAAGAAGAATGCGCAAACAGAACGCTGTTAGTCAATGTTCACACTGTCGGATTAATTTCCTTTTATTTTACATACTTGTCTAACGAAAAAACAATACATATGGATGTTTACTCCTCTGAAGATAATTATCCACAAACACCACGGATTTACCAACACCACAAACTTTCTGGAAACTTACATCTTTTTCAGTTGTACTGTGGACTTATTGGTTACTTATTTAATAGTTGGAGTGTATTATGAACAATTTTAATACTTAATATACACTTTTTATACAATTTTACATCAGGCTCTTTTGAGTCTTATTATAAACTGTAATGCTTCTGATTTAAAAAAAAATTAAAAATAAAATTCATTTTATTTTTAATACAGATAACGCATTTTTTGAAAAATTCCAACATTGACTAACTAACGTTCATTTCATCCCGTATTTGCTCTTGTTGATGACCGATCTATTACATACGGTCGATACAGATATTCCGAGGGACCTCACAAACAGTGAGGGGGGGCGATGTGCAGTTAAAACCGTTGAGAGGAAGGCCCCGAAACGGTGCACATTCTCTCCTGATGATCCCAAGCATTTGTAAACATCATTTGTTTTTTCAATATATATATATATATATATATATATATATATATATATATATATGAAAAAAAAAAGAAGTGAATCCGACTGTATGTAATATTGTAAAAAATTGAAAAAAACACAGGTTTATAAACTATAATGTTTATTTCGCCTACGCTGCAGTGTTTCGGTCTCTTTCGATAGACCTTCATCAGGCTTTCGTTGGTTTAAGGAAAAATAAATTATTACTGAAAAAAAAAGTCTGTGAGCCTCTGTTTGTGGTGTCATGGGCTATTTTTTAAGAAGCCCAAGACACCATAGGCTTGCAGACATTTTGTTTTCAGTAATAATTTATTTTCCTTAAACCGACGAAAGCCCTGATGAAGGTCTATCGAAACAGACCGAAACACTGCAACGTAGGCGAAATAAACATTATTCGTTTATAAACTTGTGTTTTTTCAATTTTTTACAATATTACACACACACACACACACACACACACACACACACACATATATATATATATATATATATATATATATATATATATATATATATATATGCAACTTACCTATATTAGAATCGGAGGTACCTGATAAATATTTCATTAATGACTGCATATGAGTAGTTAAGTAGTTACATGTCCATTTTTAACTTAATAGAATGCAAATGCGTTTTTACTTAAACGATTCAGTATGTAATGTTAAATTTTATATTTAAAAAAAAATCGGGAGAAACTTTGTGTGTCTCTCTGTGTGACATTTTAAGTGAGAATTATTACGATGCCTCATCATCGTTTGGTTAATCAGCTTCGTTCACCGACATTTTCAACAGCTTCAACGTCATTCCTCTTACAGACCCTCGTCCACCCTATAATATCCTCATCTAAACACACACACACACACAGACACACACACACACACACACACGCACGCACACACACACACACACACACACACACATATATATATATATATATATATATATATATATATATATATATATACAATCAATATCATCTCTTTCTCTCTCTCTGTCATCAACTAATCATCACACACACACACACACACACACATATATGTATATATATATATATATATACATACACACACAGACACACGCACACACACAAACATATATATATATATATATGCTGTCAATATCATCTCTTTCTCTCCCTCTGTAATCAACTAATTATTATTAGCATTCTCGTTCAACTTCCGCTGAGGAATTTTTCAGTCGCTGCTGATGCAATGAGAAAATACCCAAAACCTTTTAAGAAACTAAGGTTCAAAGAGCAGACTATCCCCCCATATCCTTGTGGGTCACAACCACAAATCAAGGTTCAAATAAGAAGTGAATCTCGACTTAAAAAAAGAAGTTAATAACCGTTTAAAATGGCTGAAATGACGGGGTTAATGGAGGATGGCGCAGATCTTACCGGTCATAGATTCTCTTTGAGGAAACGTCTTCTCTTTTCTCCCACAATTCCCACCATCTGACATCCGGTCATACTCTTTGTTGTCTTTTAAATATTTAACATTCTAACTATGATTAATTTAAAAGTTTTCATTAGGAAATCTTTATTTGAATTTTAGAAATTTGTTTCGCTAGTTTTCTAATCGATCAATTGAAGTGACCAAATCGATTTATTCTTTATGGTTATGGACATCCATCGAGAGTGAAACTTATGCGTGAGATATTTTAAGTGAAAAGAGGGTGCACACACCTCAGTCCACTGTCTTTGCAGTCCGGCAGTTGGTTCAGTGACTGGGGAAAGTCCGAGACGGTAGTGTTGAATTACTTCGCGAGATGATCTCAGAGGCTTCATCAGAATGAATTATATATATATATATATATATATATATATATATATATACGCACACACACACACACATATATATATATGTGCGTGTGTGTGTGTGCGCGCGTGTGTGTAGCGAGATTATGTCTAACATGTTAATAGTCCTGTTGAGTATGTCAGTGCCTTTAATTTTGTTGAGGAGATCGCCAAAGTTGATTGTGATGTGAATAGGGCTATATATATATATATATATATATATATATATATATATATATATATATATATATAGTCGTAACTTATATAATCCAACAGCGCTGGTATAACCACACGTGTACAAGAACGAGCGGGTTTCACGTATACATGTGTATAAACAAGTGAACATCAGAACTACCCTGACGCCTCTAGTAGTAGACTTATCCTGGACACCCCTCTCAAAAAAAAAAAAACTGGTACTGTTGCTTATTTGATACCCCAATGCAAAAATACCATATCCCCAACCTCAATTCTTTTTCAGGAACACCGATAGTGGTAAGATTGGGGTACTTACCACTCGCATAAATCCCCAAATGGGTTTGAATGGGCTCTTTAGCCTTGGTCGGCAACCCATCAACTCAAGGAGAAGTCCGACACAGAACCTCTGTTGCCTTCAAGGAAAGGCTAGGGGAGTAAACCCCGAAAATAAATCAGGAGCTGGAGTCCCTAAGGTGGTGTGATGCTGAAATCCAGTGCTATCCATTAACTTCTGCGACTCTACCGTTGCCAAACTGCATTGGTCCCTTACCTTCCCTTTGGATCACAGCGGCAGTGTGGAGAGGGGGGATTTGCTGCACGGGCAACAGCTTATCCTCAATACGAAACCCACCCAGGCTATGTAGTTCAAGTTAACAAAAACCTTGACACTACTCCATCGTCTCTCGTAAACGAAAAGATGCGAACAACATACATATATTTGTGTTTATGATAGGGGGTGAAATACATATTTTCTCAATAAAATACAAATAAATGTTCAAAAATTAATATAATGGGATATATATATATATATATATATATTATATATATATATATATATATATATGCTTGAATAAAGGAAAATGCCGGAAGCTTTCAGAAATTTAAAAAGACCAACTTTCAAGCCTTAAAATAATAATGAATTACTTTCTCAACGCTATTAAGCATGTAATTAAAATCGTTACCAACTGTCTCATTACCTGCATGGGAAAGGTCTTTTTTCTGCTTACCCACAGAATGTGGGAGGGGGTAAGATTACATAGAGTCGCCTGAATTTCATTTGCCGGCACCCTTTAATTACGAGGAACATCTTCTGAGTGGACACCGGATATTGAATAATTGGCCCTCATGAAATCTAGTTACTTGTCGTGCGATGTAATTTGTCGTTTCTTTTTTTTTTCTTTTTTTCTTTTCTTTTTTTTCTTTTTGAAGACACTCAGAAATCGTTTTACTTAATTACCTCGGCGCAAATTTCTACGATTACGATAGTAATTTGGATTTTTTTCAAATGTTTTAATATTAATTCGATGATGATGATGATGATGATGATGATGATGATGATGATGACACAATCATCATCATCATCATCATCATCATCGAGAATTAATATTAAAACATTTGAAAATAAAAAAACGATGATGATGATGATGATGATAGTATCATTATGAGGATTGTGTCGATACGATGATTACGATAGCAATTTGGATTTTTTCAAATGTTTTAATATTAATTCGATGATGATGATGATGATGATGATGATGATACAATCCTCATAATGATATCATCATCATCATCATCAAATTAATATTAAAACATTTAAAAATAAAAAAACGATGTTGATGATGATGATGATGATGATGATGATAGTATCATTATGAGGATTGTGTCGATACGATGATTATGATAGTAATTTGGATTTTTTCCAAATGTTTTTATTTTAATACGATGATAATGATGATATTGTTGATGATGATGATGATGATGATGATGATGAGGGTGATGATGATGATGATGATGATGATGATGATGATGATGATGATGATGATGATGATGATGATGATTGTGGGAAATCAGTTAGTTTCCTTGATAAGTAGCGAAGTTCTTTTTTTTTCTGAAACTAAAAAAAAGGCTCCAAATTTAAATATCTTATTATAATGGAGATTTAGTGTCTGTCTGTCATTAACCGAAAATACCTCACTGTTTAAGTCACAATACCATCAGGAAATGCGTAATTTTATCAATGAGTATTTAATTTATAATCAAAATCGTTAATACATAGAATAAATCTTATTTATTAACGATGTCTCTATGAAAATTTGAGTTAGATTTGCCTCAAAACAACCCATGTTATTAGTGCGGTTAAAATCTTGCAATGTGTCTTATATATGTTATTTCGTTTTTACACATTTCCACTCCATGATGTTGATGTGTTAGTGTCCACCTGTCGTTGGTTGGTTCGTTGGTGGTTGGTTGGATTTTACGGCATGTTAGCACACTGGTTCATTTTATGCCGAAGACATTTTTGTTTTAATCATTCTTGATGGGTACTCAATTTTTGTTTCTATTCAACCCATAGATGTGACCCAGATTGGACTTTTGAGCAATGGCGGGAAAGAGGTGCCCCACATTCCCAGAGCTCCCGAACTGGAACCTCACCATCAGATGGAGTTTAACGTCATACCCATGACATGAAGACACTCAGTTACCACATTCTAGCACATATATGATAAAAAGGGTTTGAAGTTTCCATATGGGCAATAGTGTTGGGACAATCATATAGATGCTAGGGCTTGACGTGACCAGCAATTGATTGGAGGGGTGCCCCCTGTCATGATCTCTTCATATCTATCTAAATATGTTAATAGATGACTGTAAGGAGATAATTAAAAAAAATGAAATGGAATCTCACCTGTACCTTGCTTTTCGCTTTTGCACTTCCGGTGACCGACTTGATTTTTTGAGAAGATCCATCCGATTTTCTATCGTTGGGCAATCTATGAATAAAAAATTCAATATAAACAGACAATAAAAACCACACATCTGCATATGAGAATCGAGAAAAATATCTATTTACATGACTAAATACAGTTTTGCAAATATATCTTATCATCTGTCATAAAACAAAACAAACATTTTTTTTTCAAACCTTAATATTTGAATTAATTTGAATTTAACTGTTAGAAACTTGGTTTTATTAGAAAGAAAACATATGTATTCAAAAAATATGTCTATTATCGAATAAAAAAAGAAAGAAAGAAGAAAAATCATGATCTGTTTACATTTTTTTACGAAAGAGCATGGCAAAAATTAATTTACTATATCAAGATTGAAGATATTTTGATTATTATATAGGTAAATCAATAAATTTGTTTTTTTGAAAAAAGTTACTTTCTTTTTGAACACACACGTGTATACATATTTTGATTTCAGTAAACTCAAATATTAGACTATGATATATCATTTCTTGTTTGAATTTTGTTAAATGAACTTTATTGTAATTCATTTTTTTTTAGTGTTTATTAAATTGAATCCTTGTATCTGTTATTAATTGTTCACAAAGTTTTAGCCCTACACACTTTGGTCTTTTTAGCGGTTTTTTTTTAAATCTAGTTTTTATCAAACAACCTTAAGCTTGATATAATATATTGGTATAAGTATTTATCCGAAAGACATCAACGAAAGAGAATACCGCCTATTGTATGATTCTTATTATAAACTAGCAAGAAAAAACACCCTCCGGGAGGTGTAAAAATTAATATATAGACATAAAAAAAATCTTTAAAAATAAAAAAATAAAATCTTTACATCAAACAACCTTAAAATAAAAAAAAAATCTTTACATCAAACAACTAAAATAGATTAAATATTTGATATTTAAATATTTGATTATTCACTAATATTTATTATTCATTAATATTTAAATATTTGATATTTAAATATTGAATAAATATTTAAAATATTTAAAAATAAAAAAAATCTTTACATCTTTACATCAAACAACCTTAAAATAATAAAAAAATAAAATCTTTACATCAAACAACCTTAAACTTGATATAGTATATTGGTATAATAAGTATTTATCCCAAAGACATCGACGAAAGAGAACACCGCCTATTGTATGATTCTTATTATAAACTAGCAAGAAAAAAACACCCTCCGGGAGGTGTAAAAATTAATTTTTGAAAGATATTGCCTGAGGAGGTGGGAGTAAAAAATTCAATGTCAGAAATTTGTATATTAAGTAAGAAAAATCATCAAATTTATAAAAGGATTAAAAAAATAAAACAATTTAAAATTAAAACTTACTCCAGTCCCCTGCAAATAAAATGTTGAGTGCATCTGTTAATTGTTAATTAAATAATTATCTTGAATATTTTGCGCATAAATTTTACACAAAATCATAAGTATTTATTTATTTGTAAACATTTTAGTTAACTTTTTGTTACTAACTAGAGTAAAAACAATTTTTAACATTTTAGTTAACTTTTTGTTACTAACTAGAGTAAAAACAATTTTTAAAATTGCTTACTCAAATTTTGAGTGTATATAACACAGGTTTGTTTTATAAATTAGATACTCATTAATAGACATTGAGAATAATGTGACATAAGCTGTAGCGTCGTTTTGGTTACTGACAGAAATACACCCAATCTCCATTATCAATAGATATTAGTATTATAGCCGCCATCTTATAATTTGAGTCTGCTGTCATCTGATGAACCTTAAGATCTGTAGCCATTCTTAAAACAAATAGAATAGAGCGTGATTGTATTGATTTTTTAAATTATTATTTTTTTCTTTTTTGGATTTTATGGCATGTCAAACCTTGTTGAGTTATTTTATGCCGAAAACGTTTTGTTTTATTTATTCTTGATGGGCATTATTAATTCTAGACAAAAAGCGTTGGAGTTATACACTATATAACTCAAACGTTTTTTGTGTAAAATTATTAAAAGCTTTTTTTCTTTTGCGACTCATTTTTCCACAGTAGATTAAGATCAATAAATTTCACTTAGCAATCAAGTCTTTAAAGTGTTTAAAAAAAAATGTTAAACCATTTTGGGAGTAAGAAGCCATTTTGAACCTCTTGTCTCATTAGTTAAATAAGATTAAAAACACTTTGGGAATATTTTCGCATTAACTAACACCAATCATTTGTTAAACGGAATCTTATTCTACAAATTATAAAAGTTGGGTTAAATCGAACTTAACGGACCTGAATTCCACCATCGTGTGTCACCCCACCGAAAGAAAAAAAAAGCCCCCCAAAATCAGGGAATTAACCGAATTTAATGAAATTTTCAGTGTAGGTATATTAATGAATAAAAGATAAATGCACCAGTTATTTTATTTAAAAACCTTTATTTTTTTCAGGTCAGTTAACTTTGAACGTATCTTTGGGAATTGTGTTACACCTCAAAGATTCGTGGTTCGCGTATCTTTGAGGTGTAACACAGATTTTCAAAGATACGTGGTTCAAAGTTAACTGACCTGAAAAAAATGTAAAAGTTTTTAAATAAAATAATCAGTGCATTATATATATTTTATTCATTAATATATCAACACTGAAAATTTCCTTAAATTCAGTTAATTCCCTGATTTTTGGTATTTTTTTCTTTCGGTGGGGTGACATATGATGGGGAATTTAGGTCCGTTAAGTATGATTTAACCAATATTTTTTTTTAATAATGGATTTTCTGGACTTTCAAAATGGGTCCATATTTGCAAATTAAAACGCAACTATGTCATCAGATTTTAGTGCTTAGTTCAGATTCACGTTAGTTTCTTCCGAGCCTCTTGTTGGACCAAGACGCATCTACACTACTCTACAAAGGCATTCCACATTCCTTTAATCTTTTCCTACATGAAGCTGGCTGATAGATATTGAACTTTTCTCACCCTTTTTTGTTATTTCTTTCGTACGTATTTGTCGATAATACATAACTTTTACGTTATATTTACGGTCTCCTCTTCGTCTTTTATGCTTTTTATTTCGTTGTTTCATGTTCTTTCGCGACCGCTTGGTTAAATTGCTGCCCAATTCCTTCGCACGAATGAGAAGGCACAATAAACACAATATAGGACAAAAGATCGCAGAGGTCTTCAGACTTTAATAAATTTCAAATTGATCTTCAAGTGCAGCATATTTGAAACCTTGTTACGTTATCATCAGTTGAGAGGTAGACAAGCCATACATTTTCCATAAGCCAACCAAATAATCTCTAATTTTAATCTTTGGAAAGAGTAATTATTGCCTTTTATCTCATAGAAGAGATTCATATCTCAAGAAAATAAAAGGAGAACCAGCTGTTTGTTATCTGTGAAGAGAGAGAGAGAGAGAGAGAGAGAGAGAGAGAGAGAGAGAGAGAGAGAGAGAGAGAGAGAGAGAGAGAGAGAGAGAGACGGCGTTTTGTCTTTATAATTTAGACAAAGACTGATTAGTCTTTCTTTTAATCAGGAAAAAAAAAACTGGACGTGTTTCTCTTGGAAGACTTGTAATATGATTTGTGACACTGACTTTAAAACATTTATTGTCATCCAAGAAAGGTTGGTTGGTTGGTTGGTTGGATTTTCCGACATGACAACCCATTGGGTCATTTTATGCCGAAGACGTTTTTATTTTATTCATTCTTAATGGGTACTCAATTTGGTAATTTTCACCTTTAGTCATTAAAATTCCTAGCAAATAAGGCATCTCTTAAGACACCAGTTAAGAGAAGAAACCGCCTGGAACAAGAGACCAGACAACAAATCACAAGAAATATAAGAGCTACTTATGAAACAGAAGATACGGTAAGAAGAAATACCAGCCAAGTACAGATGAACTACAGACTTACACATGTAAGTAGAAAATTAAATGTTTTTCTTCGGGGCCAGGGTCCAGTGGCCTACCCTATATAGGTAAAAATTATAAATTTATTGGGTAAAATTGTAATTAAAACCTAGCTGAGCACAACAGCTTGTGTAATCTAGTCAAGTGTTCACCCACTAATGTTATTGTGCATCTGGCACCAGCTATATGCGTGGCTTCTGACTTGTTTAACTTTGCAGTTCTTTATCTGTTGCCCTCCCCGCAATTATACACATTATATAATGGATTTTATTTGATTAAATTTGAAGTTAAACCCTTTAGTTTTATTTGAAAGATACAATTTTTATGTTATACTTCTTCAAAACTGATATTGTTATATCATACTAAACAATTAACGGGTGGGGGACATGAAGAAATTTGTGATAAAAAAGTGGGGCATCGTATTAAAATGGTTGGGAACCACTGGTGTAAGCTAACATCGTTGATCACAGGGGTCCATCCTTCCAGGCAACACCTGCCCCCTCGATTTAAAGGAACTGGGCTGGGTTTATTTCCGGTGCCTGAGGCGCCCCCTTGAAGTGGAATGCCGACGGGTTCAACGCATTTTTTGCACCTCTCCCATGAGCTTCGGTTCGTGGGTGGTCCCACATTAATAGGGCCTTGTGCCTAACCCGTACACGTGGCGTACGTGGTAAATATTCATAACCACAGATGTCCCTCATGCAAGAATAGATATCAAACGGGTGTCTCTCTCATAATATATATATATATATATATATATATATAATGGATAAAGGTAACCTACTCGAGTTTCATCGTCTGATTCGTCAGGGGTTCATCCGTTGAATTAATCGAGGTTTCGATTAATATTAGTTGGTACAATACATGCCCGTTGGAATGGGACTTATCTTTTAAAAGATAAGTCCATTCCAACGGGCATGTATTGTACCAACTGATATTAATCGAAACCTCGATTAATTCAACGGATGTAACCCTGACGAATCAGACGATGAAACTCGAGTAGGTTACCTTTATCCATTATATAAATAAATTTTGCTCTACATTGTATTGAGCACTTTGTATTTGTTTTTTCTCAGTCTTAACCCCTGGATACTGTGCGCTTCCAACGATCGTACTCGTACCCACCGGTAAGCTACTACTCATACATTAACCACACACACACACACACACACACACACACACATATATATATATATATATATATATATATATATTGTGTGTGTGTGTGTGTGTGTGTGTGTATATATATACCCAGAAATAAGTGGGTATATAACAAATGTGGACTATGTCTAAATAGTGAATTTATCTTAATAGGACTTATGGGGCATCCAGCGAGGATCACACTTGCTTTTCAGTAGTAGTGAATCTGCGAGACTAGATTGCTAACCATTACACAACAATGGATCGCCCTAAAAAAAAAACAACCCGCCCCCAAAAAACAAACAAAACACAGAAATATGTTTTAGGTCAATGTTTATCAGTCCACCATATTGAATTTTCTTAGTCCAGTGTATGGCACTTTGATAGCTAAAAACCCAAGCGAAGGTAGGTAACTCCTGTCTGGCTTGTCAGTCTTGAAATTGAAATATGTACATTCTTATGTAAACTTGTTTTTTAATCTGTTAACCAAGAAGTGATAAGTTTGCAAGTATAATATAACTTCTAAATGTCACTCTGACGTTTAAGTTGTAAAAGTTGTAAAAAGTCTGTTATTTTATATAATTGTTGTTAATTTACTTTGCTTAGAATATATATATATATATATATATATATATATATATATATATATATATATATATATATATATATATGAGGAGTGAAGGATTTGAATAAATCCGACAAAATGTGGTTGAGAATAGAGGAAAATGTGGATACAACAACACAAACAGCTAAATTCAATTAATATTTCGCCTCATTATTGACTGAAGCTTTTTCAAAACACACACACACACACACACACACACACACACACACACACACACACATATATACATATATATATATATATATATAATATATATATATATATATTATAAATATATTCAATAAAATTCTATTAAAAAAGCCATCCCCTTCATGGGAATCCCTTGGTATACTATTTTTTTCTAAACAATTTAATACTTACCAAAATCATTAAATCAACCACAAATAAAAAAGAAACAAATTACCATCACAAGTTTTGGGACAAATGAGAGAGAGAGAGAAAGAAAGAGAGAGAGAGAGAGAGAGAGAGACAGACAGACAGACAGACAGACAAAGAATGAGTGAGAGAGAGAGAATGAGGGAGAGGAAGAGAGAGAAAAAGAGAGAAAATAAGGGAGAGGGGGAGAGAAAGAGAGAGAGAGAGAGAGAGAGAGATAGTGAGAGAAATAGATAGATAGATAGATAGAGAAAGAGAGAGCGATACATATAGATAGATAGAGTGTGAGAGAGAGATAGATAGATAGAGTGAGAGATAAAAAGAGAGAGAGAGAGAGAGAGAGAGAGAGATAGAGTGAGAGTTAGATAGAGTGGAGATAAAGAGAGATAGATAGGGTGAGAGTTAGATAGATAGATAGATAGATAGATAGAGAGAGAAGAGAGAGAGAGAGAGAGAGAGAGGTGTATAAGGAAGAACGAGACAATGGGAAGAGAAATAGGAAGTTGTGGAGAGAACTAACATAACAGTGATATAAAAAAAAATAAGAAAGGTTATTTAAAATAAAGCAGATGGCTTTATTTAGTGATTATATATATATATATATATATATATATATATATATATTATATCCCTGTACCGACTCTACTCCCCCAACCTTTTTTTTTTCTTTCTCAAGCCTATCAGATAACCGATCGCCTTTATCCTGAGAGTGGACAAAGACAAGCCAAAATCTTACTTCCATTTTCCAGTTGATATTTAAACGTGTGGGCGTAGATGGCTCATCCGGGTCTTATTAAAATTGCTCTTTAAAAAACGAAATCCTCCCCCCACCCCCTGAGTGTTTGCCTGTCCGGTGTGACACTTACTACGTCCGGCTAATCGACAAACAATTCCTCTTTAACTGGACTTTATTACGTTATTGTCCATACGGGTCATAATCAAGATTTTTTTATTTTTTTTTATTGTGATTGGAACCAAATCCTCCTGGTGGCGATCTGTGATGCTGGTTGGTCGGGTTTTACGGCACATCGACTCTTGTTTGGGTTATTTCATGCTGAAAACATTTGATTCATTCTTGGTAATTCTAAATTTTTATTAAAACTCGACCGCTCTCCGACCGCCCGTCTAAGTAAGGGCCAAAGTGGAGTGTTGTATGTCGTAGACTGCTCTGCCACCTGGATTCCATCCTTAAGCATCACGGGTCACCACCCATGGCCAACAGGTGGTTCCATTTTTGAGGAGGGTCTTACTCCTCTGCAGAGGTACAGTCGGTGTATTCTAAAGACCCAGCCGTAAAGTAAATAAAGTCGTCGGGGCGGCCTAATGTCGGTATCAGCCAGACAGCGAGGAGTCTATCCCCTTTTCACTAGCGCTAGACCAAGGAGATTGTTTTTACCGTCTGAGGTGGAGCGCCACATCTACCATCAGCTCCTCACATTACCGCACAGAACCTTGTGTTACTCCATACGCTGAGTTGGCGAAGGCCAGTGTCGAACCAGGAAACCTGTGATTCCTAGCCGAACGCTATACCGACTGAGCTAAACCGGCCAGTAATATACATATATAATCTAGGTCTCATAGATCCTTAATTAATTAGATGTTCCCTGGTTGGTAGTTACCGTGACTCTGTGTTTGACAAAGCTTAGTTTAGTTAATAACTACTAATAGGACCTGTGGATATTCAAATTATGATAATTTAATTATTACAACGTTTGATATGTTTACTTACGAGCTATTGTTAAATAGTTCAATATATAAAAAGGATTATATTCTTGATTTAACTCTCTTTCTCTCTCTCTCTCTCTCTCTCTCTCTCTCACACACACACACACACACACACACACACACACTGTTGTTATTTTTTCTTTCCTTCTTTTCCTTTTTTTGTTATGTTTGATTGAAACAGATTAGCGTTATCGCTTCCGAAAGCTCCCCTCTCTCTATCTTTCATCTACTTTCTTTCTTTATTTCTTATTACATTTTTTCTGTGTTGCATGTCCTTTTTCTTTCCTTTATTTCTTTATTATAAAAATGGAATGGTCCATTATTTAGCTGAGGTGACGACACTCATAAGAAATAAAAATTCGGGAATAAGCAACAGCAGATAATCAGGATTTACGTTTTTGTATTTCATCTTGCATGAAAATGACATAGAATACTTAATATAGCATAACACTTGTATCCGGTCATGGTTAACGGAATTAGAGCAATCCACCCCCCCCGGGATTAAATAAAGGGTTGGGTGGAAATTTCATTGGACACTCCTGATTCTGACATGAAGGCTCTTCGAGTTTAGCAAGAAGATTCCCGAGGTTGACAAGAAACAACTGAAGAAGGCCGGGGGATACATCGGCCGAAACGTTGTGTATGTAACAATAACATCTAAATAATACTACTTGAATTGTTTCTTTCTTTTTTGGTTGTTTTTTTTTCTGAATTCTATTTATTTATTGTCTGGAAATTTATCACAGAATAAAACCCCGCCAAAACCAGACAAATTCACAAGATTCATTGGAATCAATGTTACCATAAAACGGCGATATTTATCATTCAGTGTCTCCCCACCCCCCCCCCCACGGACCGTTTCAGCTTCAAAAAAAAAAAAAAAAATGAAAATAAAAATGTTGAATTAAAGAAAATAAATTCTTATTAACAAGAATTAAAGTGTCTCCAATATTTTCAAATAAGAAAAAAACTTAACAAAATCTTTGTATATTGAATTAAGGCTGAAACGAACTATAACAGTTTGGTTTGCGCACACGGGCACACGCACACACATATACACATACGCGCGTGCGAGCGAGCACACATACTCATACACACATACACACGCACACACACACACATACACATATTCTCACATGCGCACACACTCTCTCTCTCTATCTCTCACACACATGCACGCACACACACACACACACACACACACACACACACACACCCACTCCACCATCTTGATGTCTCTAACTCAAGAGATTAAAAAAATGTCGCCAAATATATCGTCTATTTGAATTAAAGGCGCTATGTTTTTTTGTTTTTATAAAATAAGATAAAATGTTAAATAAAACTGCATCTTTAATATTTTGCCGGTTTAGCTCAGTCGGTAGAGCATCTGTCTAGGCAATACTTGTCCTCGATCATCTCAGTGAATGAATAACACAGCTTCGGTAATCTAATCTGTGTAGTGAAATATCTGGCACAGGTTGCGAGAGAGTCACGGGAATCCGTGCTGTCAGCGCGACATGCTGATAATTCTATAAATTATCATTATCATTACTAGCAAATATATGCACCCTCCGGGTGCAAGTATTTAAGTTTTAATGTAATAAAATATTGTATTAAATTAGAAAGGCTAATGAAACTAAATGGGAAATGCAGATAAAAAAAGATTTGAAACAGAGGGAGTATAATCGAAAGATAGAACAACTGAAACTTACTCTTCCATCACTCTCGTCTTTCATTGTTATTTTTTCTAATTTAAGTATTTACTTAAAAGAGTAAGTAAAGAATAAAATTACAGTTATTTTTTCTTGTTAATGGATTTCATTTAAGATTAATTGAAGAGATTTCTGCTTATATTCATTAATATAAAACCAAACAGTTAGAAATCAATAATACTAAGCACATATTTATTAAAATCACATTTTTAATATCAATATGCAAATTAGCCTTTCCGTTCACACTGTAAACCGCTATTTTGTTGTATATATAAATATAATTGCATGTTATTTGTATGTAGATATGGTCAACAGTAATAATAATGTAAAACAATTTTATTAATAATTGAGGTTTAGATAAAAAATAAAATCATTGAGAATGCGATGTCAGTAACTAAGGGAATTGTAACTTGAGTAGTAATATAGTTTCGGTTACAGACAGAAAATCAGACAATCTCCATTATAATAAGATTAGAAAAATTAGTTAAGATTTTAGGTTTGGGGGTTTAATTTGCAATAAGGCTAACATTCCTAGTATGTCAAAGTTGAGAGCAACAGTGTCGTCGTAGCCGAGAATATAAAAATTGTCAACAAAATAAGATTGAAAATGAATAATAAAATTGAATAATAATACTATGCTATTAAATTCTATATAAATAATAATAAAATTATTAATTATAATGAATTATTAATTAAAAATTAATTAATTATAAATTAAATTATAAAATTAAATTATATATATAATATAATTATATATATATATAAAAATGTGATTATTATATAATATAATTATATATAAATTTAATTATATATAAATCTATATATTATATACAAATCTAATTATATATAATTATATATATAAAAATATAATTATATATATATAAAAATTTAATATAATAATATATAGATTAAATTATAAATTAAATTATAAAATTAAATTAATTATAAATAATTATTAATTATAAATAATAATGAAATTCTATATAGATAATAATAATAATAAAATTAGATAATAATAATAAAATTAAAATTTCTATAATATTTGTCTGTATATTTGAGATATTTCTTTCTTTTTTTTTTTTTAATGATCATGATTTTTTCTCGTGAGAAATGTCCGATTGATAGTCGTGCAAAAACAATGACGTCATCTTTTGAATAGATCTAAAAAAAAAAGAAGTTCTTCGACGCCTATTTGATCAACTGTTTAAAACTAGTAAAAATGATTTCCCATGTTGTATCAACACTACACTTGGATACACTGGAAACACCTGAGGAACCCCGGAGGATACAGCGGCCTAATAACTACCACAATACAGATGAGGCAATAATCTGAAAATTCGAAATTATTCAAAACATTTCTATTTTCAATCCTTTTTTTTTTTAAAATTTTACTAATAACCTGTTCGCTTTTTTAAAGTAAAATATTCAGCTTAGCTAAGCAAATGAGGAAAAATCGCTGTCTTTGTCAAATTATATAGCCGGCATCTCTGCCTTCAGAAATTTATCTGAGGTGGGAAAAAGCGCAAGATTTGATTCCTGCTGATAATATTAAAGAACTTGGCTTCGTTGGCTGTCTCCTCAGGCAGCACCTGTCCCCTCATCTAAAAGGGACAAGTGTCAGGTTCATTGCTTGATGGATAGGGGATAGGAATGCTGATGGAGACCCTGCAATATTTAACACTACTCTTGTCAGCGCATTCGCGTGTGAGAAGGACCTCCTAATCCTAAAAAATTGACCTTGTGTCCAATCCTGGCCGTGACGAAGGGACAAGGTAAATACTGAGGCGGGAAGAAGCGGTTGTCGTGTTGACACAATTTTATACAGAATCTGGACAAACAAACGCAATTTATATATATAAAAGAAGTAATCTTTTAAAACATATTTACCAGAATGAATTAAAAAGTATCTTTTATCGATTTATCAAATTTTTATTTTTTTTTTTTTTTCCTGTTTTGTGTTGATGTCGGCGTCTGTCTTTTTTTGTTTGTTTTTCGTTGCGTATGATTTTTAAGTGTCTTTTTTTCGTCATTTTCTTTTCAAAATTCTCCTTCGTTTCTTTGTCTCTTTTTTGTCATCTTTTTTTTTTGTCTTTCACTTTATTCCCTTTCTATTTCTTATCTCTTAATCAAATGAGTAAATTTTATCTTTGCTTGGGCTTCCATACATTCTAATGAAAGACGACATGAACTCAGCCAAGAATCTATTAGCCACCAACGAAATGTCATGACAGACTATGTTAATCCCTGTCAATCATCTTCATCCACT
>CM042156.1:32120178-32147678 GCA_023376005.1 Doryteuthis pealeii
CATATTACCTTTCAAGCTTCCCGTTCCATTTGAATTATTTTATCCTACCCTTATATTTCGAATTCAGGGGTGGAAAGTGTCCCCGTGGCGCAGTGCCTAACGTGTTGGACTGTGACATCGTAGCAAGCGATTTCGAACTCTAGTTGAGCTATTACTCTGACCCTGCGTGGTAGTAACTGTTAGTGCCATCAATGGTTAAATAGATAAACAAAATTATTAATAAAAATGTGTTTAAAAAAACATGCCCTAAATTCATTGGTAATTTATGAGGAAGTGCGTAGCGGTCTCCTGCCTCATAAGTTGCTACCCGGTGACAATTAAAATAACGTCCCCAGCTATGTCGTCTCGGTGGTGTTAGTTGAAAGAAAACACCAACTTAGGGCGTTAAATGTATTTTAGAGGGGGGGGCTTCTTTTTTTGTCGAAATTCTTATTTATTTATCGTAATTTGTCGTAATTCTTGTTCATTTATATAAATTGTCGTAATTCTTGTTTATTTATAGAAATCTGTCGTAATTCTTGTTTATTTATTGTAATTTGTCGTAATTCTTGTTTATTTATCGTAATTTGTCGTAATTCTTGTTTAGATATGAAGATGGATATATAGTTTGGAATAGACTGAGATAGATAAACAAACAAAATAATATAGATAGATATGAACAAATGGAGACGACATAGCTGGGGACGTTATTTTAATAGTCACCGGGTAGCAATTTCTGAGGCAGGAGACCGGGACGCACTTCCTCATAAATACCAATTCATTCATTCAACCAGCCAACCAACCAACACAAACTATACATTGCATTCTACATAAATCATTATTACTAACTTCCATATTCAATGACAAATTTAAAGTATTCCTTTCCTTATTTGCTAAAGTAAAAAAAAAGTTTTTGCTGGAATTCTATTTATGGATAATCAGCTTGAAAAAATCGATCAACCAGTCTAGGAGAAGGAAAACTCTGAATTCAAACCTGTTAAACTCCGCTTAAGAGATAGGACCTTGTGTCACATCCTGTTCATATGAAAGGGTTGATAAATCTATATATAACAAGAATATATATCTATTTTGTCTGGTTGTATTCTCAGAAGCGAGACGCTACCATTGTCCCTTTAAACAGGAACAAAAATCGGAGCGACTTCAGCATAGCTTGACAAGTCTTGCGCGTGTTACACTGGTGCGTCTGCAGACATTGCATCTTGCACCCATCCAGGGACACAGTGTGGCTTCCGAGCAACCAACCACAGGAGGGGTGCCAGGAGAGAGGATGCCACTATGCATTGCATTGACGGACCTAACGAAGGCATCCAACCTGGCCACCCGAAGTGTTCGCAGTCACTGCATGAGAGACTCCAGATATTGCTATTCAAAAATTGTCATTACGCAGTTGCAAAAAAAAAGAAAAAAGAAAAAAAAAGTGGACTACGCCATCAGTAGACAAGGATGCCAACCATATATATATATATATATATATATATATATATATATATATAGTAAACTACAGACAAGTGTTTCGAGTATGTGCAGTTATACCATATATAAAGAATTAATGAATGAAAGGAAATGAAGGAAATGAAGGAAATTTTTTCCAAAAGACCACTCTAAAAAAAATCCTTTTCATTTTTACTAGACTCTTTTGAAGCATTAAATTAATATATATATATATATATATATATATATATATATATATAATTTAATATACCAAGCGTATTGGCAGATCCTTGCGGAGAGAAAAAAAACCAGCAGAAAGTTTGATTGTAAAAATATACTACCAAACATCAACCAGGAAGAAAAAAATTTTGAAAAAAGAAAGGACCAAGATATTCGTACCAACAAAAAATAATCTATTGGTACAGTATTTGACCAAAAGAAAAACAATTTATATGTATATATATGTATATAAGATATATATATATATATATATAGGACTAATATGTAAAAAGTGCTTGATACCTAAGTAGAGCCAAGTAATAAAGATAATCTAATGAGTCAGACGAACCTACTATTAATTTCGCATAAAGCTCTTCAGGGCTAAAATCTGAGTCAGATTTTAGCCCTGAAGAGCTTTATGCGAACTAATAGTAGGTTCGTCTGACTCATTAGATTATCTTTGTTATATATATATATATATATATATATATATATATATATAATCAACACCAACCACTTCGCATGAGCAGGATGCAACACAAGGTCAGGTTTAAATTCAGCCTTTCTTTGCTAGACTAGTGACTTAGCCAAAGTTAAAGAACCCGGTCTTCCCTACAATTTACCCATGGCTGGAGGGAGAATAGTTGGATGCATAACTTTCCCAAGAGTGTTAGCGCTAAGTAAAATGCAAACAACCCCGTCCAGGATTTGAACATGGGTTGACGTGTCCATTTCCTACGACTCTAACCATTACACCACGTGCCTCCATAATATATGTATGTGCTTTCCGATCCATGTTTATGTGTATGCAGGTGCATTTGCATGTGTGTGTGTATGTGTGTGTGTGTGTCTGTGTTTTGTGTTTGTAGATGTGGGTGTTTAAATATATTCATTTAGGGGTATATTGTGAATTCAAGGGCGAAAATGCATAGGATCCCACCAGTGATACATTTTGTTGCTATGGATGGCCAACAATGTAAAAATTAAAATAGCTAAATAATGAATAAACCGATCTCCAGTGAAAGCAAAGCGATACAAATATTTTAGATTCAAGAAAAGAAATATATTAAGAAGAGGATTTGTATAAAATTTCATATTTACTAATATTTGAGTATATTACCAAATTGCAACGTATCTTTTTTCGAGTTCGACTTAAAAAATTTTATTTACTAAATCCAGAATTTTTTTTTTTTTTCGAGTTCAACTTAAAAATTTTTATTTACCAAATCCAGAATTTAAAAAATTTTTTCGAGTTCGACTTAAAAATTTTTATTTACTGAATCCAGAATTTACCAAATCCCGAATTTTAAAAGTTCACTTAATGGTTTTAATATTCATAATATACACATTTAGGTTATTTGTGTGTGTGTGTGTGTGTGTGTGTGTGTGTGTGTGTGTGTGTCTGTGTGTGTGTGTGTCTGCATTTGTACCTGTGGGTATTTAAATATATTAATTTTATGTGTGTGTGTATGTGTACACGTGATTATTTATATGGCTTTTTTTTACACCATTGTTCTATTTTCTTGTCGCTTTCGCACTTTCCAAAAAACAAAAAACAAAAAACAAAACAGATCAAGCTCCAATCATCCCAACTCCGTTCCCCAATATTCTAACTTCTATCTCTTCACAGGTACCCCCATAACCCACCCCCAGGCTAACGGGGTCAGTACTGATCGTGGGCTAAGCCTGAGGACGCCTTTCCCAGTAATTCAGCCAGTCATGCGAACGGCCAGCAGGGGTAGGGACAAGCGACACGTGTGTGTGTGTATTTGAGACCCCCACCCGCCATCATCATTGGCCACTGACGTTAGTCTCGGTAGATTTCGTTTGTCGATATCGAGGCTGCAAATGAAGGAAGGCAAAAGCAAGTCGTGTGGGTCCATTGTTCATCGTTGCATCGCGATAGACAAGCAGGTGGCTTTGTATGCAAAACGGACACAACACGTGTGAATCGGGGGGTGCGAGGCGAGGACGCATTAGGGTGCGCTACTGACGGGTCAGTTGTTCGACCTAGAATTGCCGCCGCCTCGCACGTTCCATTTGTTCACAACAAGAAAGTCAGAACAAGTGATTCGGTGGGGAGGTATCGCACAAGTCTCTCCCTCCCAAGTTCATAGGCGGACAAATATAACCTCCAAGAATTGATGAAAGTGTCATAAAACCTATCTATCTATCTATCTATCGCAGTCTATTCATCTTATTATAATGGAGATTGTGTGTTTTTCTGTCTGTAACCGAAACTATATTACTAATCGAGTCACAATTAACATAGTTATTTTCATCACATTCTTCATGATTTTATTTATATTTAAACCTCAATTATTAATAAAATTGCTTCACCTTTTTATTAGTGTTGTCCATATCTACATACTAATAACATGCTATTGTATTTATATATACAAAAAATAGCGGTTTGCAGTGTGAACGGGAAGGCTAATTTGCATATTGATATAAAAAATGTGATTTTATTAAATATGTGCTTAGTATTATTGATTTCTAACTGTTTGGTTTTATTTTAATGAATATAAGCAAAAATCTCTCCAATGAATCATAAATGAAATCCATTAACAAGAAAAAATAAGTATAATTTTATTCTTTATTTCCTAATTTAACTAAATAGTTAAATAAGTAAAATTCAGCAATGAAAGACGGGAGCGATGGAAGAGTAAGTTTCATTTCTATTTTTCTATTATACCCCCAAACTGTTACATATCTTTTTATCTGCCTTCTTATTAGACTTTCTAATTTAATATGAAAATTTCATTACATTAAAATTTAAATACTTGCACCCGGAGGGTGCATATATTTGCTAGTATATATAAATGTAGAGAATAGAAAAATAACATATTCCATTGCCTCCATGATACCTCAACTTATATATATATATATATATATATATATATATGATATGTAAACACGATGTGTTTGGATATGGCTTTTTGACGACAATTGTTTGGAGAATATGTGCTTAATTTAAGTCGTACCTAATTTTGAAAATTAATTGATTAATAATTAATTAATTAGGCGGGAATGCCTATTTAAATGTAAGGCTAAACAAATCGAGAAAAATCAATCTCTGTATGTACATTTCGGCCTATTAGGCCTCATCAGCAGAGCTATAGATAGGAAGACCGCCCTGTGCGTGATTCGAAACCGGACTGTCAAGCTGATTTTTCTCGATTTGTTTAGCCTTAGATTTAAATAGGCATTCCCGCCTAATTAATTAATTATTAATCAATTAATTTTCAAAATTAGGCACGACTTAAATTAAGCACATATTCTCCCATATATATATATATATATATATATATATATATATATATATATATATATACAACACACGCAAACACGTAAACAAACAAGTGACACGCGAATACAATTAACCAAACGCACATATTTGACCATATTTATATTATTTGCATAATTTTTAAAAACACTTTAGTTGCCTGATGACTGCTGCAGAGCAAGAAACCAATGGTAGCAAAATTGTTCCAATGATAATAAATATGAACTAAAACTTTTATCTATGCATTTATTTATTTATCTCCCCCCCCGCCTCTCTCTCTCTCTCTCTCTCTCTCTCTCTATATATATATATATATATATATATATATATATATATATATATATATATATAGCGTGTTGGTAGATCCTTGCGGAGAGAAAAAAAAAACCAGCAGAAAGTTTGATTGTAAAAATATACTACCAAACATCAACCAGGAAGAAAAATTTTTTTGAAAAAAAGAAAGGACCAAGATATTCGTACCAACAAAAAATAATCTATTGGTACAGTATTTGGCCAAAAGAAAAAAACAATTTATATGTATATATATTTATATAAGATATATATATATTCATATAATCGCTAGGAGAAAGCTAATATGTAAAAAGTGCTCGATACCTAAGTAGAGCCAATAATAAAGATAATCTAATGAGTCAGACGAACCTACTATTAGTTTCGCATAAAGCTCTTCAGGGCTAAAATCTGACTCAGATTTTATCCCTGAAGAGCTTTATGTGAAACTAATAGTAGGTTCGTCTGACTCATTAGATTATATATATATATAATATATATAATATAATATATATTATCAGGACAATTGAAATAAATATATAGCAGCCAAACGACGGCCCTGTTTAGATTTTCTCTTATTGGAGAGTTTCGATATAAATATTCATAAGTGGGAAAATTAGCTAAGAATCGTGTGGTTTGAAAAGACTCGTTCATGGTGGCGGAAAAGGTGTTTGAGGTAAGGCGGCTCGAGCACTCCATCCTGAAGCGGGCTTTACGCAAGCGACACATGACGGACGTCCTGGGTATATTTTCTACGTTTAAGCTTGACCATATATGTGATGTATATGACAGGGCTTGCCTGTCGAGGGTTGGGCTTTTCAGTCACGTACGGTCACATACGAGAGGAATGTAAAGCGTAAACAAATCGAGAAAAAATCGATCTTTGTATGTACATTTCAGCCTATTAGGCCTCATCAGCAGAGCTATAGACAGGTCAGTGCTTTGTGCGTGATATATATATAATATATATATATATATATATATATATATCAATGTGTATGCTTGGAACTATTATACTTGAAGAAGCGGTAGTAATCTAACGTACATTGTTATTAGAAGAGTGCTCAATATCTGTGCGTTTATAATAAATAGATGAATAAATGTTTTAATTTATATTTATTTGCATTGGAACAATTTTGCTACCATTGGTTTCTTGCTGTGTAGTCATCAGGTAACGAAAGTGTTTTGAAAATGATGCAATGATATAAAAAATATGTGACAAATATGGCACACATTTGCCACGATCATTTGCATCATCAGCAAAAACAATGGTAGCAAATTGTTCCAATGCAAATAAATATAAACTAAAACATTTATTTATTTATTTATTCCCCCCCCTCTCTCCTCTCTCCTCTCTCTCTCAATATATAGCGTATGAGTAGCACAGGAATCAGTGCGGTAAGTAAGAGCCGATGGTAGGTGTGGCGCTCCACCCTGGAGGCAAAACCAATCTCCTTTGTCTAGCGCTAGTGAAAACGGGATAGACTCCCTCGCTGATTAGCTGATACCGACTTTAGGCCACCCCGACTTTACTTATTATATATATATATTATATAATATATATATATATATATATATATATTAACCATTCATTTTATGAACCTGTGTTTTTTTTTCAAATTTTTATATAATATTATATATATATATATATATATATATATATATATATGCTTCAATATCCCGTGTATAAATTGTTCCATTTGAGTACCTAGTGAGGATGAACCTATTTACCAATCAGTAGTCAAGTAGACTAGGTTTAAAGGGCCATTAGTGTCTAATTATACTTTATACAATAAGTCAACTAGCAGACCCGTTTACTAGATCTTTCGGACAATTAAGAAATTAAAAAAAATCATTTACTCTAAACTTACAAAATAAACAAACGTAAAAATTTGAAAGACTTATTTTTTCTATCTTGTTTGACATAGAAAAAAAAAATTTCTGGATAAGGTTATCACTGACGATTCAAAATGGAGAACTCAAAATGAAGAAATATTGCCTAGATCAGGACAACATTTGATATTTCAATTTAAACAGAATCTGGAATTAGGACCATATACCTTTAGGCACTGCTTTTTGATCTCGATTAAGAAGGATATGTTTTTCATTTACACCGTCAATATCCGGTTGTTTTGTTAGGGGTTAGGGTTAGGGTTAGGATTAGGGGTTAGGGTTAGGGGTTAGTTTCATAATTTAAAAAAATCTAAAAATCGTCTGTTAAAACAACCGGATATTGACGGTGTAAATGAAAAATGTCCTTTCTTAATCGAGATCAAAAAGGGGTGCCTAAAGTCATATGGTCCGAAGATTATGATATTTCGGACTGTTGTGCTCATCTTTATTGTGTATCGCTCTGGCCACAGTAACAACGGGCTCTGATTTAGGTGTTTTTTACTTTAATTACCTTAAAATGAGTTGTCTTCAGATGACTACTGAATTCAAACGTGGTTCGGAGCCAAAATCATTACCAATGAGTGGTGTGTTTATACACAATAAAGATAGAGGACAACAGTCCGAAATATCATATTTATTCATATAAACCTAATCTCATAAATACAGACAAATACAAGTATGAACAGAATGTTCTGTTGCGGGAAACGGATAACTGTGATTGAATGAAATCTAAACATAGTTTTACAGCCGCACGTACAGTAGAAATTGGCTTCTTTGAGAAACAAAATTTACCCTACGGGTAGAATTTGACATAAGATCACAAGTATGGTGTATCCAATGAGGTTTGAACTCGCTTTTTAGTAGTAACGGATCTGTGCGACTAACTTGCGAACCATTACACCACGACGGGATGCCGTCAATAGGTTTCTTTGAATGACGCATTTAAAGAGTAGAGGCATTTTCTAAGAGCAAAGAATTTGACTTAGGATTTCCTTATTTTCATATTTCAAATGCAATGCAGAAAAATTATTAATGAAGTCTAAAAGGGAAGTTCGGCATAATGAAGCAGCAGTAGCAGCAGCAGCAGCAGCAGCAACAGCAACAGCAGCAGCTCATTATCCATATTTTTTTAAATTTAGACTCATCACTTGTTACATTTCATTCGACAATACTCTTGTTCGCTCAGCAGTTCCCATAGCTATTTACCCTAGCTGGAGGGAGAGTAGTTGCATGTGTGAGGATGACAAATAAATAACAAAAGTAACAAAAATATAAAATAAAATAAAAAATAATAAATAAGACACAAAAAGTAACAATCTCCCAGAAGGCTTCAGACTAGAAGAGCCCTCTAAGCAAGCGCACCCCCAAAAAATTCTTGGCGCCAAAAAGGTCTCTCATCCCTTTTTACTCCAAGACTTTCCAGAGGAACACCTACTGACTTGCTCGGGAAATATTTCCCCTAAACAAAATAGTGTGAACCCGCTAATCAATGGTCTTACTCTAAAGTCATCCTCGTCTCTGTCCTTCGCTTCTTTCATTAAATTCCATTTCAGCTTACCAGCTCACAAGAAGGAAGAGATAGTTTTATTGGGGATAGGATACAAGACGACGAACCAAACCTCACCCATACATGCATATCTCTCTAAGGATATTAGCGCCTGTGAAATGTAAATAGCCTAGTCCAGGATTTGAACTCGGGTCAACGGGTATATTTCCTTGACACTAACCATAACACGACGCACCTTATACATGTATGTATGTATGTATGTATTTATGTATGTATATACAGTATTTGCTAAGCTTAGTTTCGTACAAGGCCAGAAGTATGCCCCACCCCCAATGAGAATCGAGCTCATAAACAATTGTCTGCCAATCTAGCTTGCTAACCATTACACCACGTGAGATTCCCTATGTATTTATATATACGATGTTCCCGTATGCGTCTTTGTCGGTATATCTGATGAGTTATTTATATACGTATATATTATATTATATGTGTGTGTATTATACATATATCTATATTATATATTTCAGTCTGTGTGTGCGTAGGCGCACGCGCGCGCGTGTGTGTGTGTGTGTGTTGTGACACTTTTCACAGAGTACACACTATTAAAATCTGATCATAAGAAGATGTGAAGAGGAGCGACACTTTATTCCTAGTGTGAGAGCACAGGTGTTCTGCTCCGAGGCAGAAGTGTCGATACGCACACAATATAATACCATCATTTTTCGGGTATTAGGCATAAAGTAAGCACACAACACACGTACTCATCTATATAAGATAAATGAATGTTAAATACAAAGTGAATGTCATGAACTAATATAATATCAATAGATAAATCTTCAATCTTAAATGAGTCCGTCAATATATTTTTTCTGGCACATAAATTCACTGCATTTAAAAAAAACAACAAAGTAACTTTATTTTTAATACATCTCTAAAAAAAAAAATTGGAAAAAAAAAGAAGAAAGTGAAATAGGTTTTAATCTTGCGAACAGAAATGAAAGAAAATATTGGAAAAAAATATTCAAAATAATGGATTGAAAGAATTCAGTTAAAAACAACAATTGAATATTTCAGAAATATTTTAAAATCTTCCACTGATATGTATCACGAAATAATTTTATCTATGAAAAAAAACCAAAAAAAACAAAACCAAAAAACAAAACAAAACAAAACAAACAAAACAGCAATACCCCCCCCCCCCCGAAAAATGTTTTGCTTAACGTGATTATTTGTATTTGTTCATTTTTATATTAAATTCATGTTTATGTCGATATGAAGAGTCACAATTCTATAAGTTTGAATTTCTCTCCTTTATCGCTCTTCAGTAAAAGAAAACGAAAAAGAATGAAAGCTGATATTTTTCTGGCACGCATTGGGAAAAACAATTAGATAGAACTCTACAGTGGACACACGTGATTCTTTTTTGTTATTTCGAAAAATACGAACGAATAAACAAAATAATGTATCATAGTAATAACGGGTGGGTTAAAAATTCCATGAGGTACAGAGTTCAATCACCAAAAATCGAAATCTGAATGCGATATTGATTATTAACTGCCAACAAAATGCAAAATAGGATACAATATATATATATATTTTTTAAATCATGGGGTTGAGAAAAAATTGATTGAAGGTTTGATTTTACAGTGTTGTAACTCGATTATCAGAGTTAATAGAGATATAATAGGAAAAGAACACAACGAGTATTAATAATAGGGAAAACGTTTACTAAGCAAAAATACAAGGTGAACAGAGTAATTCGCAATTGCTAGATTGAATAACAAGTCCGTGAAATCTCATTGTTTCTCTACTCTGAGGTTTCGCCAGACATTATCAATAGGAAAAACAGATGATACCTAATGGCATACGGATGTCAACCCTTATTGGGTTATTTTATACCGAAAACGTTTTTTTTTATTCATTCTTATTGGCTATTCAAAATATTTAAAGTCATTCTTTTAAAGGCATAAAAAAAAAAAACTCATATTGATTTATTTAACCCATAGATTGGACCCTAACACGTACTACCACTCAAGATTAGAGTGAACCTGCGAGTAATTGCAATGAAGGGGTATTCTATACTATCCAGAGTTCTAGAATTGAACCTCACCACAAGATGCATCATATCCAGGACGCTAACATCCTCAGCACGCTTTCTAGCACATATGATAACAAGGGTTGAGGTGTTGCCATAAAAGCAATACGGTCGTGACAATCACATAGGTGCTAGTGCTTAATGTGACCAGCCGATTGATTGGAGGAGGCCACTCCAACCGCCTGTCTAACCCAAGTAAGGGCTCAAGTGAAGTGTTGCATGTCATGGGCAGATTAGTCATCAGGTTTCCGTCCTTAAGTATCACAGGTCACCAGCCACGGTCAAAAGGTGGTCCTATGGGGGAAGGGTAACCCCTCTGGAGAGGTGCAGTCGGCGTATTCTTCACCCCACTGACAGGGCCACAAGAAAAAGATATCAATTCCTCGGTCTTTATTGTAACCATCTGTATGCCTCCATGACAATAAAGATCTTTTGTCTGTGTTGGTTGGTTCGTACGTTCGTGGATTTTACGTCATGTCAACCTTATTGGGTTATCTTATGCCGAAGACGTTTTGTTTTATTCATTTTAATGGAGTTTTAAAAAGTTTTTTTTTAATAATAATCAATAATCGTGTTCCTTAAAAGTACCATCGTTATTATCTTGCAACACCTTGGTTAAAATGAGACCGTCCAAATTGTCCAAGATGAAATGCAAAAATGTAAATCCTGATTATCTGGTAGTTCTTATCCACCGAATTCTTATTTCTTATGACTAAATAACAGACCATTCCGTTTTTATTAAAAAGAAAGGGAGAAAAACAACATGCTACATAGGAAAATATAGTAAAAAAAGAAAGAAAGAGACTAGGGGAAATAGAGAGAAGGGTAATAGCGCGGAAGTGATAATGCTAATCTGTTTCAATTGAACATAATGAAAATATGAAAGAAGGAAAAGAAAATAAAAAAAGAGATTGGAGAGAGAGAGTTAAATCAAGATTATCATAATTTGTACTATTGAACTATTTAGCAATAGCTCTTAAGTAAAACATATCAAATGTTGTAATAATCAAATTATCATACTATTGTATATTCACATATCCTGATAGTAAATATTATATTTACACAAAAGAAATATATTACTGATAATAATTCACAGTATTTATAATATCTGTGCCCCACAAAAAGCAGTCTACGGCCACTTACTGCCTATACACTAACCATCCACATAAGACGAACAAGACACACTGGACACTGCAGGAGAAGTAAGGACGAAACACGTAATCGACGTTATCCTATGACATCTACACATGGGCACACTAAAGTCTGCACCCAGCAAAGATTTATATTGATCCACTCTGTACAGATACTGGACGCCGTGAAAAGGACTTGCCAGGAGCGATGACGGATAGGGACGAGTGGTGTGTGTATGTGTGTGTGTGTGCGTGTGCGTGGAGAGAGAGAGAGAGAGAGAGAGAGGAGAGAAAGAGAGGCAGAAGAGAGAGAGAGAGAGAGAGACAGACAGACAGAGAGAGAGAGAGAGAGAGAGACAGACAGACAGACAGACAGACAGAGGAGAGAGAGGGGGAGGGGGGAGAAAGAGTCATGAGAATCTGTGTTGTCAGCGTTCCATTGAAGAGGATTTCTGGCCTCCCTCCGTGGAGCTAATTTTGTTCACCTCCCTGTCTTTATTCTATTATTATCATCGACGGGTCATCTTACTGATTTATGATTTCAGAAAATTTTGAATTGGGCGGACAAGACAAAAACTAAACAGATGAGTGGAAAGAGAGAAGAAGACCTTAGGACTCAACTTAATTTCAGTTTTCTTTGAAAATAATTTCAAATTCATTCTGGTAGAATAAAATATTTTCATAAGAAAATTTTTTTCTCAGCTGTACAATGAGGTAAAAGTAAGGAATAAAATAACAAAACTCAGACAAAAATGTGTAGTATATTTTCAGACAAAAAGTGTAGTTATTTCGTTGAACATTAAGTTCCGCTTCCTCAGCCTTTATTGAATCATTAGGATCATACAAGTCATGTACGATCCTAATGATTCAATAAAGGCTTGAGGAAGCTGAACTTAATGTTCCAACGAAATATACTACAAATTTTTGTCTGAGTTTTGTTCTTTCATTCCTTATTTTACCTCATTCTGTCGGATTTATTCCAATCCCATTTTCCTCACATTTATACAATGTACAAGGTGTCCATAAAGTCTCTTTACAATTTAAAAAATTGTTACAAAAACAAAGGATCAGACAAATACGTGGAAATTATTACAAAATGAAGAGTAGATATTGAAGTTTATTTGCCTTATTTAATACACCTCTACATGGGCAACATTAGTTGCATGAAGAGTATTATCCTCGTACCCCACTTGTACTAGGTTAGGCACAAGGCCCTATTAACGTGGGACCACCTACAAGCCGAGACTCATTGGTGGTGGGTTTAAAAATTGCGTCTATCCGCTCGGCATTCCCCCTCAAGGGGGCGCCTCTGGCACTGGCAATAAACCAGCCCTGCCCCTTTAAATCGAGGGGCAGGTGTTGCCTGGGGGGATGGCCCCCTGGGATCGACGCTCGTGATTTTAACCCGGTCGGCGGCGCGTACACCCGACCCCGAAGGAACATTAGTTGCACGAAGCACGTTCTCGATTTCTTGCCACGTTCGCTGTAGCATAATCTCACCAGTTGTTGTAATGGTATCTATGTTCGATACACAATATCTTTAACATAACCCCATCAGAAAGAAATCCAGGGGATGGAAATCTGGTGAACAATGTAAAGGGACTTTACTGACATCCTGTATGTTTGCATAAATTCCAGTAGGATATGTTTAATAAGATGGGGAAAAACTCAAGAGAAATCTTTATAATTATCATTCTTTAATTAATTTTCAAAAACTAAATGTTCAATCTTTATTGTTTATTTATTTTCAAAAATAAAGATTTATTTTTTTTAATCAATTTTCTTAATTAATTTTTCTTTAACCAGATTTTTTAAACACAAATTCTTTTCAATCAAAATTTCTTTCTTTATTAAATCAAATTCTTTTCCACGAGTATTAATAGGTTGGTATGGATATTTCAATTAATTTCTTGAGTATTAACAAGTTGGTAGAAATAATTATTAATTCTTGTTGGATATTCAAATTTTTAAAAACTCATTTTTTAAACTATTTCTCTGAATTTTGAGATGAGGCTTGATGATAGTATTATTTGTATTATTCGGATTATTGTCTTAATCTTCCTTCATTGTTATCTCTAGACTGCAGGTTCAATCCTGGTCAGGTGTAGCAGTAACATAGAATAATAATTAACACAGCTTAACGCCTCTACTCCAGCTATGGTTAGCGGAATGAGAACAGGATACCCCCGTGGACCGAATAAAGGGTTAGGTCCAAAGTTCCGTGATGGCTCCCAATTACGACAAGAAGGTTCCGATTACGAAAAAGAAGGTTCCCGAGTCCGACAAGAAATACCAGAAGAAGTCCGGAAGGCACATCGGCCGAAACGTTGTACAGATAACAATGAAGATGAGGACAATACTCCGCATAATACAAATAATACTAATCATTTTTTAAAACTCATGAGAAATGACAATTAATACTCGTGTTCCTTAAAAAGTACCACAGTTATTATCTTAAGTATTTATTTTTTAAATCTTTATTATTTATTTATTTATGAGATGAGATTTGATGCGAATAATTTTGATGGTTCGGATTGTGCTCATCTTTATTGTGGTATGTATAAATACGTTTCGGCCGCCGTATCATCATTGCCTTCCTCAGGTGTTTCCTGTGTATTCGAGCATAATAATGACCCAACCTGGGAAATAATCTAATCAAATAGACGTCGAAGAACTTTTGAAGATCTTATTCAAATAATGACGTCATTGTTTTTTTGCACGCCAATCATTCCGACACGTGTCACGAGAAAAATCACGATCATTTAGAACAAAAATGTTTGTTAGCGTTTCCTGTACAACTTGATGTGTAAAATCCAATGACATCAGTCTTTTTCGATATTCATATTTTCAAAGTGAACTTACTTTAAAAACAATTTGATTTAGCTTTTTCAATGATTGGTTCCCATATTGTGTTAATCTCTATACTTGGTCTACTCAAGAGGTTACTTGTTGTTGTTGTTGTTGTTTTTAGCACCTTCCGTTCACTATCCGATGGTGTAGCGTCCAACGAATGAATTAAAAAAAATTTATCTGCATCTGCTCAAGTGGCTGTGCAGGCCTATCCCTGAGCGACAGTCTTTGACTGCACACAAATTGTGATGCTTTCTGGGGCTGCTATTTTCTCTCCCTCTTTCTGGCTCTATTTGCTGTTGAGGCTACTCTCCTCTCCGCCTCACTCCTTTTCGTGTCTTACTTAACGTTAAGGCGCCAGGTTACTGCAGCCCAACATATGTGCTGCTTCTTTGAGACGTCTTCTTTTCCAATGTCCTTTTTATGCATATCTATCTATCTATCTATCTATCTATCTATCCCAGTCAATCTTAGTATATCCCTATCTATCTATCTATCTATCTATCTATCTATCTATCTATCTATCTATCTCAGACAATTCATATCTATCTATCTATCTATCTATCTATCCCAGTATATCCCTATCTATCTATCTATCTATCTATCTATTTATCTCAGTCTATCCATATCTATCTATCTATCTATCTATCACTGTCTATCTCAGTCTATCCATATCTATCTATCTATCTATCTATCTATCTCAGTCTATCTCAGTCAATCCATATCTATCTATCTATCTATCTATCTATCTATCTAGTCTATCCCTATCTATCTATCTATCTCAGTCTATCTCAGTCAATCCATATCTATCTATCTTCTCAGTCTATCTCAGTCATATCTATCTATCTCATTCTCTCAGTCAATTCATATCTATCTATCTCAGTCTATCTCAGTCAATTCATATCTATCTATCTATCTATCTACCAATCCCAGTCTATCCCTATCTATCTATCTATTTATTTATCTCAGTCTATCCATATCTATCTATCTATCTATCTCAGTCTATCTTAGTCAATCCATATCTATCTATCTATCTCAGTCTATCTCAGTCAATTCATATCTATCTATCTATCTATCTCAGTCAATTCATATCTATCTATCTATCTATCTATCTATCTATCTATCTATCAGTCCCAGTCTATCCCTATCTATCTATCTATCCCAGTCTATTCATATCTATTTGTGTAAGTATAAACTGAAATACAAACCTAGCAAGCGATGCCAAGAGAACAAATAACAAACACGAAAAATAGAAAAATGAAGAAGAGAATAATCGAACTAAAAATGAAAAATGTGAAATCGCTTTAGATTTGAGTAAAACATATAAATCGAGTATTTTACAATCATAAAAAGAAATCAGATATTTTTCATATTCAGCTGAAAAACCAAAAAAAAACAAAAAACAAAACAAAAAACAAAAAAAATGAAGAACGGTTATTTGAAATGCTTTCTCTGACCTGTTCATCCCTCAACGTAAAGAGATCAAATATACCCGATTGTAAAACTCACGTTTTGAACAGCCTTATTCAAAATAAAATAAAGAAAGAAATAGACTTAAACGGATATTTTTTTTTTATATTCATTCCTGAGACGAGGATATTTTTTATGGAAATTTAAATCGCTATCTTCTTTTTACAAAAAAATCTCTTGCTCAATGAGAATCATTATTCCCTCCCCGCCAAAGAAAAGAAAAAAAAATCTATATAATTTTGAATATGATAAGCAACAAAAAGAAAAAAAAAAAAAAAAAAAAAAAGGGAAAAAGAGAAAAAAATTGCAATTCAAGTATACGCGATAAAATTCATCATACTATAATGGAACAAGCACTTTTATTTCTTCGCTAGATTTAAACGTCGACCTACCAAGAAATATATTCGAGGAATATCATAACCGGAGTTCAAGAGTGATGACCCGTAATGCTTAAAGATGGAATCATGGTGACTGAGCAGTCCATGACATGCAACACTCCACTTTGGCTCTTACTTAGGCTAGACGGGTGGTCGGAGAGGCCCCTTCCGATCAATCGTCAAGTATCTATGTGATTATCCCGATCCTATTACCCTTATGGCTGACCCCCAACCCTATTTATCATATATGTGTTAGAAGGCGGTGGCTGAAGGTCTTAGTGTCCTAGTTATGATATTAAACTCTCTCTGATTGTGAAGTTCCAATTCTGGAATTGTGGGGAATATGGAGTACCCCTTCATCACCTTTACTCTCAGGTCAACTCTGACCCGGAATGGTAGTACATATTAAGGTTAGAATAGAAAAAAAAATGAGTTTAAAAAATGTGTTAAAAAAATTGAGCACCCATCAAGAATGAATCAAACAAAGGGGTTTTAATGGGGCATCCTGCAGGGATCCAACTCATAATTCAGTAATGATGGATCTGCGAAACTAACTTCTTGCGTCTCTCACTTTGAACCCAGGCGACGCCGGATAGCCGCTTCTATATAAACGACAGTTGATGTAAATGTATGTATATATGTATGTCCGGAGGGTACCTCATGTGGTGTAATGGTTAGCAAACTAGATTAGCAGACCATTGTTAGTGAGTTCGATTCTCACTTGGTGCCCCATACTTCTGGCCTTGTGCCATATCTAAGCTTTGCTTAGTAAATAACTATATGTATGTCCGGATGAAACTACGAAAGAAACAATTGACGATAAAGTAAATACATATACACATTAAATATCACCAGTTCTTGATTTTTGTGCAAAAATTATGAAGATTTGATTTATATTTGAAAATCAAAATATACATAGAAATAGCATTGAAATTCTACTTAAAAAATCTCCAGCATTTGTAAATCACAAAAGTTAACAAATCAATACACCAAGGTTTCCCTCCCCCTTTCTACCCAGTCGACGCTGAGTAGCCGCTTCTAGTTCAACATAAATCTCGAACTGCTATGACAGCCAGTACATTCGTGTACTAGTAAAATCTGAAAAGAAAACTTGTAGATATAAAATCCATTTAGAGTCGATCTATTCATCCTTTTACGTTTTCCCGTCGACTTATTTTTTTTTCTCTCATAAAAAAAAACTAACAACACTTTTCGTCATGCTTTCAGAACATATAAGTATCTGCGCATATATATATATATATATATATATATATATATATATATATATAAGTGTGTGTGATAAATTGAGCGAATAAAGAAATAAAAAAAGACATCGTCGATTTCAAAGAGAAAACCACACAAACCCCCAGAAGACAATAGAAAGGCAAATAGAGGTTACTTCTTTTCTTCTTTTTTTTTTGTATTTTATTGTATACGAAAGTTAAATACACCAAGGCCTCGACCAGTTAACAATTGGGTAAGAAAAGGTAGCGGGGATTCGGGTATTTGTAGCCGCGGCACGCGCCGGCCTCTTTGTTCGGGGGTGCAGTCTGAAGACAAACGGGTGATAATCGTCAATTTGGCTAGTAGGTAGAGTCTTTGGGGGTCAAGGGTCGGCACGTGGGTCGGTATCTCGAAGGACGTGTCCCAGAATACTAGCGCCATTATTCGGGTGATTAACGAACTGATGAAGAGATGCACGTGTACTGGGGACACCATTACGAAAATTATTTAAAGAGAAGAAAATAAAGAAAAAAAGAAAAGAAAAAAACAAACTATGCATATGGATAATCGAATTTATATCAATAGTACTTTTTTTTTTCTTGTCTTCTTTTTTAGATTCTGTATTTATTTATATATTTATTCGTTTATTTATTTTGTAAGTTTTTACTTTTCTGAGCCCAGAAGATGTAATTATCTATATGCTCACGTACATGAAATAAACTAAAAAAAAAAAAAAAGAAAAAAAAATCTATGTATAACAGGGGCGGGGTCATAGTTTACGTACCGGACATGTATGCCGAAAAGGAGGGTCCTCTTATGGAAAAATTTGGATATTGTAAAAAGTACCAAGAACATCTACGAGGGGTTGTTCCTAAAATGAGATAACCAAGTGAGTACCCTGTACTATTAGTATTTTTGTAATTTAACCATTGTAGTTCTTTTTAACAATAACAAAATAAATAAAATTATTCTAATCATTTATTATTCTGATAACTCCATTACATATTTGAATGAACTGTATATTTTATTAAATTATAAAATGACTTGATTAGTTAAGTTAAAAGTTAAAGTTAATAGAAACAATGACATTGTGACATGCATTAAAAAATTGAAATAATATATTATAAATTATTTTAGTTTACTTTCTTGATGTATGAATAAATTAATTACTTATATTATATCTACATCTAAATGTTGTGTTTAAGTAATAGTTAACAGGTACTTTTTACAATATCACAATTTTTCTTGATACATATCTGGTACCTGAACTTTGCTCCCCACCTTGTATATACGGATAATAAAATTTATATCAATACTACAATTGTCTTTTTTTACGTTCTGTATTTATTTATTCTTTTATTTATTTTGTAAGTTTTTACTTTTCCGAGCCTAGAATATATATATATATATATATATATATATATATATATATATATATATGTGTGTGTGTGTGTTTTTAAAAGCGAATGTTATAAAATATCCCGAATATTATAAAATATTCCTATAAGGAATATTTTATAATATTCGCTTTCAAAAAACGTATATTTAGCTCTTTTTATTGAGCACTTTTTAAATCGATTTTTATTAACCCAGAAGTAAATGTATTTGCTTCGTGGATTAGCAAAGATCCGTAATATATATAAAGTTAAACCTAATGAGTCAGATATACCTACTAACAGTTTCGCTTAGTAGCTCATCAGGGCAAGAATCTGAGTCAGATTCTTGTCCTGATGAGCTACTAAGTGAAACTGTTAGTAGGTACATCTGGCTCATTAGGTTTAACTTTATTATTTGCTCTACTTAGGTATTGAGCACTTTTTACGTTTTAGCTTTAGATAACCCTAGCGGTTTATATATATATATATATTTCATATATATATAATTAATTTTTTTCTTTTGACTAAGTGTTATAGTATTAACCGATTATTTACGGTTGGTACGACCCTCTTGGTCTTTTATTTTTTTTCATTTTTTCCCCAGTTGAAGTTTGGTAGTATATTTTTACTATCAAAATATTAGCCGGGTTTTTTCTTATCGAAAGGGTTTACCAATAAGTTTGGTATGATATATATATATATATATATACCCGCAAACATTCCCTACAGCTCCCAACACAATTTTGACAATCCGACGTCCATACGCATATATTCACACGACATACTTATAGACGTAGTAAGGGTATCACATCGTGGTATAATGATTAATCAAGCTGGCCTCACAGATCCATTACTACTGAATAGCGCGTTCGATCCTTGCTGGATGCCCAATACTTGCGATCTTGGGACACATCCTATCAATGACGAAAGTGTTGGGTGAAAACTTATCCTAAGTTTCTGTTTAAATAGAGACGACAAGACGAGTTCAAATCCTGGACGAGGTATATATATATGTATATATATATATATACCTTGTCCAGGATTTGAACTCGTCTTGTCGTCTCCATTTCCTACGACGATAATCACTACTCTACAAACGCCTCCATATCTTATTATAATGGAGAGTGTGAGTTTGTTTGTCTGTAACCAAAACTATGTTACTATACAAATCACAATTCCCTTTAGTTATTTACATCACAATCTCCATGATTTTATTTTTCATTTAAACCTCAATTATTAGTAAAATTGTTCTATATCATTAAGACTGTTAACAATATCTACATACTAATATCATGCAATTGTATTTATATATACAACAAAATACGGTTCACAGTGTGAATGGAAGGCTAATTTGCATATTGATCTTAAATATTTGATTTTGATAAATATATGCTTAGTATTATTGATTTCTAATTCTTTGGTTTTATCTTATCGAATATGAGCAAAAATCTCAGGAATAAATCTTAAAAGAAATCCATTAACAAGAAGAAATAGCTGTAATATTATTCTTTACTTCCTATCTTAACTAAATAGTTAAATTAAAGACAGACGGGAGTAATGTAAAATGATGGAAGAGTTAGTTTCAAAGTTGTTCTATTTTTCAATCATACCCCCTCTGTTCAAAATCTTTTTATCTGCATTCTTATTCAGTTTCATCAGCCTTTGTAATTTAATATATCTTTATATACTGAAACTTAAATATTGGCACCCGGAGGGTGCATATATTTGCTAGTACTCTTAATTAAAAATATTATTACAGAATGCACCTTATTATCAAGCACTTGTGAGAGCTGCACCGTTCAATGTATGTAAATCGCAATGGAAAGTAACTGGATTACTGTCCGATTGGATTGGCTCATTTGCATATGATATCAATTATTCTAATTATCCTTATTTGGGAATTAGGAATTAGTCAGTTATGTTTGTGACGTTATGTGTTTTGATAAACGTTATTTTTTTTTTGTTCTTTTTTGTTTGTTTTTTTGTTTTGTTTTTTGTTTAAAGTCACGAACCACAAAAATGAAGCAAGTTATTTTTTAAGTAGTTTATTGGTTAATTTGACACGAGGAAATTAATTTTATCAGCAGGTAATCTTTTATTTATACGAAATGTTTATCGCAAATTTAGAATTTGGCATTCCTAGAATGATTAAAGGATTGCGACGTAAAAGTCTACGAAGTGAAGAGGTATATGTAAATATTCACACACACACACACACACACACACACACACACACATATATATATATATATATATATATATATATATATATATATATATAATCAATAGTAATGGTATTATGGATGATTTGGACTCATAACTTAAAGTTTCATGGTTATGCAATCCTCAGATGAGTCAAATGGTTGAGATCTCTTACTTTTTAAAAAACTTTTACTAAAAAGCTCTTTGAAACTTATAAAAATTTTCTGATATAATTATTCAGATTCTTATATTTATAGAAAAAAAGTAAGTGAGATCTCAACCATTTGACTCATCTGAGGATTGCATAACCATGAAACTTTAAGTTATGAGTACAAATCATCCATAATACCATTACTATTGATTATAAATATGCTCTGCTTTATTAGCATTGAGCACCTTTTCATGCCAATACTTTTCTCATTTATTCTCTATTCATTTATATATATATATATATATATATATATATATATATATATATATATCTTCATGTCATGCAGGCAGCACGGACATCCATGACAACCTCTCGCCAACCTTCCCTATCACTCATCGCCTCTGGGAGTTCCTCTGCGCAGCTTATGAGCTCGTCCTTGCTTCTCCAGCAGTGCCCCGCATGCCTAGTCCGTCTTACTCGGATGGTTTGTGAGACGGTGGGCAGGTGACCACACAGCTGTCTCCTTGTGGGGTGCTGTTTCCACGACTTGTTCAAGACTGCACGCAGCATTATATATAAAGTTGTCGGGATGGCCTAAAGTCGCTATCAGCCAATCACCGAGGGAGTCTATCCCCTTTTCACTAGCGCTAGACCAAAGAAGATTGTTTTAGCGTCTGAGGTGGAGCGCCTCACCTACCATCAGCTTTTTACCGCACAATCCCTGTGCTACTCATACGCTGAGTTGGTGAGGGCCGGTATCGAACTAGGAACCTTGTTTTCTAGCAGAACGCTCTACCGACTGAGCTGACTAAAGCTGAGTGAATAAATGATTGTTTTCTAAAGGCTTTTTTTCCTGTTTATTTTGATGACACAAAATTCAAATAAAAATATTCCTTAGTTCTAGGATTGAGTTATGTTTGAAAAAAAATCCATTTTAAAATCATCCCAATGGGGCCACCTGTTGGCCAGTGGTGGCGACCCCTGATGTTTATGGTGGCTTAGCAGTCCATAACATGCAACACCCACTTTGGTCCTTACTTAAGCTAGACGGGCGGTTGAAGAAGTCCCCTCTGATCAATCGGCTGGTCACGTCAAGCCCTAACACCTATAGGATTGTCCCAACCCTATTGCCCTTATGGCAAACCCCAACCCTTTTTATCATATGTGTTATAGGTACCACCAAAATACAGTTAAATTATCAGTTTAGGCCATATTGAAGAAAGAAACGTAAATATGTTTGAACATTTTTTAAATCTCGCAAAAAAGAAATAACGAACATAAAGAGTTGTTACAGTTAATTCAAAGATCAAATTATCTGATTAGGGAAAAATTACCGTTATCTTGAAAAATAAGTAAAATAGTCATTTTTTTACAGCAGGGACAATTTCTTTATTGATATTTTTTATCCGAATTTGTATTCATAGTTCTTTTACAAAAAAGCTCTCGCATTGAAACTTATAAAAATCTTCTGATATAATTATTCAGACTCTTATCGTTATAGAAAAAAAGTAAAAATCGTTTTTTGTCGGTACCTTTTTTCACATATTAAATAGTGGGGCAGACCTCGTAAAAAATATTTCCCTAATATATTTTAGGAAAACACTATTTCAGACATATTTTCGTCAAACTGTAAGTAATTATGGAAATTTTCATGAAAATCGGACCATTAATTTATTTTTCATAGAATTTTAAAAAAAGCCTCTAGCCATAACTAGTTTTTGGCTACGTTAAATTTAAATTGATTTAACGGTGCAAAAATGTAAACATTGCTTTTCGTCCATAATTTTCACTATTTCCGTAAGCTGAACTTTTTTCTTTTTAAATCATCAGGAGTTTGTTTAATGTTTCTTCTTCTGAATGAAAAAATTTCAAGATAATATTAACCTTTATGCAAGTTTCACAGGGAAAATTGGTGGTACCTAATGTGCTAGAAGGCGGTGGCTGAGGGTGTTAGTATCCTAAGTATGACATTAAACTGCATCCGGAGTGGTAGTATCTGTTAGGTTCCTATCTAGAAAAGTTGAGTTTTAAAAAATCGATTAAAAAATCGAGTTTAAAAACAAATTTGCATGCCCATTATGCATGAATACAACAAAACGTCTTCGGCATAAAATAAGCCAAAAAGGGTTGACATGCCATAAAATCCTACAAACCAAATCAAATCAAACCTTTATGGACATATAAATTGATAAACCAGAGTTTTATTTAATGGGAGGTTTATCTTACATATTATTATTAAGCTTGGCTTTGCTTTGCACAAGGTCAAAAGTATGGGACACTCAGTGGGAATCTACCTCACTAGTAATGATCTGCTAGTGTAACTATTACTCCACACAAAGGACTATAGTGAAATATAGTTAATGACTACAAGGTTAAAGGTCCGAAATCTTTTGCAGCATATGATAAATTGTTGTTTAATAGAATCAATAGTCCATAAATATCTTCAGATTATAATTGTTGATTATTTTCATTCTTTTTTTTTATTTGGTTAGAGTGCATTTAAGTGCGGGAAAATTATTGTATTCTTATTATTGCTTTGATAAGGATATCATTATATATATATATATATATATATATATATATATATATATATATATAATATATATATATATATATATATATATATATATATATATACATGAACATATATATATATATATATATATATACATGAACATATATGAATATATATATATACATATACATATATATACAAATATATGCATATACATACATACATGTGTATGCATGTACATATATATATAGATGTAAATATATGCATATACTTATATATATATATATGTATATACATATACAAGGACATACATATATGTATACATATATATATATATACATACATATAAATATACATATATACATTTATATATACATACACCTATATATACAAACATATATGCACATATGTACACACACACATATATATATACATATATATTCATATATACATATATATATACATGATATATATATATATATACATATATGTATATATATATACATATACATATGTATATATATATACATATATATATACATATGTATATACATATACATATGTATAATACACACATATATGTATATTTATATGTATATACATATGTATATACACACATATATATGTATATTTATATGAGAAGAGAGTGAGAGAGAGAGAGTGTGTGTGTGTGTGTGTGTGTGTGAGAGAGAGAGAGAGAGAGAGAGAGAGAGAGAGAAGAGAGAGAGAGAGAGAGAGAGAGAGAGAGAAGGGGGGTTATTTCTAAAGGAATACATATAAGTGACATTGGAAATAAATAAATCGGAAAATAAAGCGAATCAAATTATAAGAAGCAATTACTGAACGCTAAAGAAAATCTTTAGAATTCCAAAACGAGTTTTTCCCCCGAAGCCAATAATATTTGGAAGAGAGAGAGAGAGAGAGAGAGAGAGAGAGAGAGAGAGAGAGAGAGAGAGAGAGAGAGAGAGAGAGAGAACATTTGTGTATGAAAGGATTTGTAAGCAATTCAATTTGAAATACAATTGCCTTCTTTATTGACTGATTAAAATAGAAAGCATATTAAATAAATAAGATTTATAGAGTAAAATAATCGTGGATTACCAAACTCAACCCAACTCAATCCAACGCAGAAAACTTAAAATAATTTTTCAATAAACAAAAAAAAAAAAAAAATAAAAAAATAAAAATAAAAAAGGTTTTAATGCACTTTAGCGCGTTAGAAATAATATCATTATATTACGTATAAAAAGTATCAAATTTTATTACATTTTATATTCCGTATAAAATATACGTATACATTATATTTATATTTCATTACATTTTATATTTATATATATTATCTATACATTTTTTATATTCATATTTATATAATATTCATTTATATGTTCATATATATTATATCTATATTATATCAAATATACATTTCATAACATTTCATAACATTTCCTATTAGGTATAAAATATAGCTCACACTGATACGTTCAACATAAGACCAGGATTTTTTAACCTCGATATATCAATCGCAAAAACTATAATTCGCGAAAATAAAATTAAGATCCATCGAGAATATGGTTAAAAAATGCAACACCAAAATTTAAAAAAAACTTCCCCAGCCAACTACATAAATATTGACTACCTACCCCATTTCATCTCGTCTCTTCCCCCTCACTCGCAAAGAATCAAAATTCCTATCCAAACCCACCATAAAACTGACGGAACAAATGCGCGCACTGATGTATACAAGATTCCGGGTTCGATACCGATCCTCGCCAACTCAGCGCGTGAGTAGCACAGCTTAGATCTGTGTCATATTGTGGAGAGCTGATAGTAGGTGTGGTGCTCCACCACTGACGTTTAGACAATCTTCCGAGTCTTGCGCTAGTGAAAATAGTATAGATTTATCGGACCATATGACCTTTAGACACCCCTTCCGCGATCTCGACTCACAAGGACACTTTTCTCATTTACACCGTCAAAATCCGGTTATTTGTTAGGGGTTAGAGTTAGGGGTTAGAGTAAGGGGTTAGTGTTAGTGTTAGGGTTAGGGGTTAGTGTTATAATAGAAATCCCTCTAAAAATCGTCTGTTAACAATTAACCGGATTTTGATGGTGTAAATGGAAAAAATGTCCCCACGAATCGAGATCGCAAAAGGGGTGCCTAAAGGTCATATGGTCCGATTTATCTGCTGTCCAGCAAATATCGACAATAGGCCACTCCGCTGACTATCTTTATGAGAGTTTATATATATATATATATATATATATATATATATATATATATATATTACCAACCCCTCCACACAAGCGGCATGGGAAACAAGATCCATTTCATGAGCGGGGTTTAACAGGTTTATTTTCGAAGTTTTCACCAGATATACAGATTCACACAACTGCCCTATATATATATATATATATATATATATATATATATATATATATATAGATAGATAGATAGATAACACACTAGATCGATAAATTAATGAATAAGTAAATATATAGGTAAACAAAATGATTAATAGATAAATGAATAGATATATAGAGGAATATGAAATATGTACAAAAGATAAACAGGGAGGGTGGAATAAATCAATTAAATACAATATTAGATTGACTAGCAAGATTATTCGCCCTCCACCGGGCATAAGTATATAAGTTTTAATGTAATGAAATATATTAAATTAGAAAAACTAACGAAATTAATTAAGAACGCATATAAAAAGATTACACTTATTTTGATTATATTCTAATTGGTTTCTATATAAAATCATTCATAGCATTGATTTTAATACGTTGAGAATAAAACAATAATATTAGAGATAAATAACACCGAGCAAAAAATTATTAAACCCAGTTTTGTTAAAACCAGTATATGAATAGTTCACAACATGTATTACGTAAACTTTTATTTCTTAGTGATTGCAGATTTTAAACGCTCTAATAATATGGGCTATCTTGAAGCAAATCTCACTCAGATTTTCATAGAGATCGTTAATAAATGAGATTTATTCTATGTATTAATGATTTTGACTATAACATAAATACACATTGATAAACTTACGCAATTCCTGAGGGTATTGTGACGTAAGCAGTGACACAGTTTCGGTTACAGTCACTGAATCCCCATTATAATAAGATATACGATGGATAGATGGAGGCACGTGGTCTAATGGTTAGAGTCGTAGGAAATGGACTCGTCGACCCGAGTTCAATTTCTGGACGAAGCTGTTTAGATTTCACATGGTGCTAATACCCTTGGGAAAAGTATGAATCCAATTATCCCCCTCAGCTTTGGGTAAATAGCAGGGCAGACTGGGCTCTTGAACCATGGCTAGGTAACCAGTCTAGGAGAAGGAAAACTCTGAATTCAAACCTGTTAAACTCCGCTTAAGAAATGGACCTTGTGTCGCATCATGCTCGTCCGGAGGAGTTGGTTAATATATATATACGATGGATAGATTGATATATAACGAACAGAGTGAGATTGCT
>CM042156.1:32150178-32202678 GCA_023376005.1 Doryteuthis pealeii
TGTCTCTCTTTCTCTCTCTCTCTGTCTATCTGTCTCTACACACACACACACACACACCTCTCTCTCTCTCTTTCTCTCTCTCTGACTCGCTGTCTCTGTCTCTCAAACGACACATTTAACAACATAATTAAGCTAATAAAACCCATAAAGACAAAATTGTTCCAAATTGCACAAGCGCTAAATTGCAAGTAAATCTACCACTGGAATTTCAGAAACGACCCAACGGCCACGATAAGAGCAACAATTAAATTATAATATTAGAGTGACAGTCATACTCATAATAATTGTTGGCTGGTTGGTTGGATTTTACGGCATGCCAACCCCTGTTGGTTTATTTTATGTCGTAGACGTTTTATTTTATTCAGTCTTATTGGTTATTCATTTGTTTTAAACTCAGTTTTTAACATATCTTTTAAAACTCATTTTTCTATTTAACCCATGGATGGGAACGTAATAGGTAATACCATTCCGAGTCAGAGTAGACCTGAGAGTAATAGTGATGAAGGGGTACTCCACATTCCCCAGAGCTCCAAAATTGGAACTTCAATATCAGATAGAGTTTAACGTCATAACCCAGGACATTAAGACCCTCTGCTATCGCTTTCTAGGACATATATGATAAAAAAAGGATTGGGGATTGCCATAAATTTCCAAATTTATTACGTCAAAGAAAACTATTATTTATAACAAAACATTAAAAGATATTACAACACATAATTCATTACATTCTATTTTATGAATTTATACAACCCATTGCTATTTTTTCTTACTTAAAAAAAATGTAAAACAAAAATCAAGGCATTTTTGTTGCGGGGAGAGGAACGGATCAATGGCATTTCAGCTTATTTCAATGGGGAACATTGATTTGGTATACGAGGAAACTGAATTATGAGCGGAACGAATTAAACTCGTAAGTCAAGGTAACTAACATTATACAATTATCAAGTCCAATACTGAAATAAACTGAAAATTACTATTCACAGTTAATTTTGCCGAGTATTTAACGATATTTCTATTTCAGAGTAACAATAAAAAACAAACTTAAAATAATTAACTTTTGCAGTTCTGAGGTCAAAAAAGTGTATAACTGAATCACAATGCAACAACTTTAAATCTATACAATATAAATTAATGCTGCCGTTTAATAATAAAAAAAAACAACTTATTAATGAATTAACATATTAAGTTATGTTTTCTTTAGAATTTGATTTTTATTAAAAGTATTAATCCCAGTTGAAAAATTAAAAAAATATATATTAGTCTTTATTTCCTATTCCACTAACATCTGTCCGGTAGACTATAGTAAAAATTTACGCCCTCAATTCATAGTCTACCCAACCCCATTTTCTAAAGTTTTATCGTGAAGTGAAATTAAAAATCAACAGATGGATTTTGAACTTGCTTCGCCGATTTCGCTTATGACTAATCAACCTCTCCCTCCCCTCTCCCCCCTTATCTCTCTCTTAGAACGTGTGTAGACAACCCTGATAGTGGGTGTGTGGGGGGGGTGGCTACCAAACAACGGAGACAAACAGTCTACTGACCTTTTACGAGCCACACATCCAGTAATGTTTCTTCCTCGACCAAGTTTAAAGAGCATAAGAAAAAGCGGAAAAGACACCCTACAAACATTGACAAAAAATACACAAACACTACCACCCCCACTCACCCCCCAAAAAAATCCTGTTCAAAATCTTACCCTCCCCATTCACAAACAGCTAACCTCCTGCCCCAGTGTCAACCTAGTATTGTCAGTCTTTAACATACCAGAACGTCCAATCAGACGTTGATGTTTTTTCTCAGGGTTTCGACAGATGAAACCAAAGAAAATATTCGCCGATTTGATTGGCTCGATCGTAACCAATCACTAATTTTTCAACATCTTTCAATTCATACATTTCCTTGTCACACTGTCTCCCACGCTCTTGTCAACCCCTGACAAGTGTCTATCAGTCTACCCTAAATGTTATATGACATATTTTTTTTCTTTTTCGGCAAACGATAATTTTCCCATAACCTTACGAAACAATCTTAGAAGCCACGTCGCGACCTAATTGTCATTCTAAGGAAATTCTTAAACGTCTGCTCTTGAAGAAATCGTTGAAACACACCGACTTCTTCACGAAGGAGTTGTGATTTGCCATGAAGGGCATTTTAGAATTCTTCTTTCTCCAGCCTCTCCATCTTTAGCCTCAACTTCCGCTTTCTTCTCTTTGTAATTAGGGGATTCATTCATTTCGACATTGACTTAGTAAGTGCGTGGGAAATGATTTTTCAAGAAATCAGGAGAGAAGAGAATAATTAACCTTTGACCTGATGGAAGAAAAAAGTGAGGCTTCTCAACCGGAAATCGTTGTTACCTTTTAATGTAAATAGATGGTTACTTCACATTGGCTTTAAAAGATAGCAAGAATGAGAATAACTCAGTATAATACTCGAATTATCTAACAGGTTATTGGAAAAACATCTATTATTCTATTGCTTCCAATATGTGCCTTCAAATGTCTACTTTCTGTGTCTTTGACCCAATCTATCTATCTATCTATCTATCTATCTATCTCATTCTGTTTACATCTACTATCTATCTATTCTGTTTACATCTATCTATCTATCTATCTATCATCTATCTATCTATTTATATATCTATCTCATTCTGTTTACATCTATTATCTATCTATCTATCTATCTCATTCTGTTACATCTATCTATCTATCTATCTATCTATCTATATCTATCTATCTATCTCTCTCATTCTGTTTACATCTATCTATCTATCTATCTATCTATCTATCTATCTATCTCTCTCATTCTGTTTACATCTATCTATCTATCTATCTATCTATCTATCTATCTATCTCATTCTGTTTACATCTATCTATCTATCCATCCATCTCATTCTGTTTACATCTATCTATCTATCTATCTCATTCTATTTAGATCTATCTATCTATCTATCTATCTATCTCATTCTGTTTACATCTATCTATTTATCTATATATCTATCTATCTATTTGCACGGCTTAGAATGTTAGAAAGAAAGAGAGTAGGGGAAATTTTTCACAGGTGTGGTCTATGTTAAAGTTAGACAATCCCCAAAATTTGAGCTTCCAATTCCAAGCATTGGAGGAGTTATGTCGATTTTTACCTCTCCAAATTTGAGGTGGGGTCTCAACAAATGGTGATTTTTGTAATCTATTTTTGTCAGTAAAATGAGTTCTGAAGCTTCCCTACTCCTAAAAATTGGTTTATAAAATCATTTATAAGGAATCTATAAACCCGAAAGTCAACCAATTTTAAGTTATTGATGATTTTTGATTTTTTAATGTCTAACTTTAACACTTTCACACCTGTACAAAATTTCAGAGAAATTGAAGTGGGTGGGTGACAATTTTACTTTTTTTCTGGATGATTCGACATGGAATTGCCCATTTAATAGTTTAGATACAAATTCGGATTTAATTTTTTTAAAGGCATGTATTCATATACAATGGTACAATCACGTTACACACGAATTTTGATTCCTTCCCTCTAAGGTTTGAATTTATCAGCGGCTAGCAGAGCTACCCGGCGTTGCACGGGGTTTTAAAAGTTAAAAATAAATCTATCTATATTTATATAAATTAATAAAACTTCTTTTTCTATATAATTACTTTATCATCTTTCATTCTTTATGTATTTTCGTCCTTTAAAAAAAAAATTACACTGTAATACATCATTGATTTATAGCCTTATTATATTTTTTTAAATTTAGATTTTCTTAGGAAAATGAGGGTTCAAACATTTTTTTAACCCCTTTTAGACAAAATTAGCGTATGGCTTTTTATCGAACTTTGGTCTTTGCTAGTCTCACCAATTTTCCTTTAAAAAGGACATGCGCTCCGTTGCTATACAAACAAACATTCAGACAGACAAATAGACATATATAATCTTGCAACTCTTGTTTTTGTGAATAAACACACACACACACACACACACACACACACACACACACACACACACAAACTCTCTCTCTCTCTCAAACTCTTTTTCTATCTCTCTCTCCCTCTCTTCCTTTCCAATCTTTCACTATTTTAGAAAAAATAGGCCCCATTCAGTAGTTGAATAAATGTTTTTTTTAAAGAAATTCGTTTTTTTTATTATCGATCTTTAAATCTGGATATTTGCTAATTTCAGAAAAATCTCAGCTACATCTCAAGGAATTGTTGCACGATTATTTACAAGAAATGAACAGATATGAAATGTACATCGAAATACCTACATTACATATCTACGCTTCTACATTTTAGCTGGAACCATAACGGATTTAGATATGGTGAATTATTCATCAGAAACTTTTTTTTAGATGAGGCTTGAAAATTTGGGTTATTTAGATTTTAGACACATGGCACAACATGTATAAGTGTTGAGTTAATACAGTTCTAAGGGACAACCATCTGGAGGTTGCAGGTTCAATCCTGACTACAGGCGAAAATAAAATAGAATACTTAACATAGCTTCACACTTGTACTCGGTCATGAAAACGATCTACCTAGATGGATTAGTTAGAGCGTTCGGTTCGAAGTTCCCTGAAGGTTCCCGAATTCGACAAGAAAGATCTGGAGAACACATCGGCAGAAACATTGTGTATTTAACAATAAAGATGAAGACAACAGTCCGAAAAATCTAAATGAGATAATATAGGATGAACGAAATATATTTGGCAAGTTCTCATTTTAATAATTGGGTCTGGTCTTCGGGCCTGGATTGGGTGATCCGTTTTTTTCTCAAAGCAACAGATTATTATTTCTGATAAAATAAAGCGAAAGTTCTTCCAAGCTGTCGCCGAGTCAGTACTAATGTAGGGCTGGACCACGTGGACTCTAACAAAACGCTTAGAAAAAGCTCGAGGGAAAATGTGCAAGAATGCTACATGCTGTCTTGAAAAAAAATCCTAGAAGCAGCACTCCACAAAGAATCAACTGTACGGCCACTTACCCCCTCTGACGCAAACCAGGTAAGACGAAATATATGTCCTGGAGACTGCTGGAGAAGCAAGGACGAGCTCATAAGGGACATTCTCCTATCGGAACGTACATATTGACACACCAGTGTGAGTCGGCCAGCAAAAAACTACAACGACTACATGGTCGATATGGACGGAAGGTGAGGTAGAACCATGGAGAAACGTACATTATTCAATAATATAAATAAATAAATATATGTATAAATGAGTAGATATGTAGATATATATAAATATATATATATATAGATAGAAAAATGAATATATAAATACATATATAAATGAATAAATATATAAATATATATATATATATATATAAATAAATAATATATATATAAATAAATAAACATGAATACATGTGTTCGAATGTCCTGTCCTGTTATCACCTCAGATAAATAATGGACCATTCCGTTTTGATTATTGGGAAAGAATGTGAAGAAAAGGAACATCCTATACGTCAAAGAGAATGTGAATGGTGTAATGGTTAGAATCATAGGAAATGGACTCGTCGAGGCGAGTTCAAATTTTGGATAAGGGTGTTTGCATTTCACATAACGCTAATATTCCCGAGAAATGTATGCATGCAACTACTCTCTTTCCAGTTATGGGTAAATAGTAGGGCAGACTGCTTAAGCAACCCGTCTAGGAAAAGGAAAACTCTGAATTTAAACCTGTTAAACTCCGCTAAAGAAATTGATCTCGTGTCACAGCCTGCTCGTGCGGGGGGTTGGTATATATATATATATATATATATATATATATATATATATGTGAGAGAGAGAGAGAGAGACTTAAATCAATTGTTATACTTTTTACATATTGAACTATTGTAATAACCTTAAAGTAAACATATCAAACGTTGTAATAATTAAATTATCATACTGTGGTATATCCACAGGTTCTGCTAGTATGAACGAGAGAGAGAGAGAGAGAGAGAGAGAGAGAGAGAGAGAGAGAGAGAGAGAGAGAGAGAGAGAGAGAGAGAGAGAGGGAGGGCATATCAATAGATATGTAGATAGCAATGAATAATTTACTTAATTATTTGATCAGCGAATTAATTTTCTCCTAACGCAAGAGAAGGCGAAAAATAACAAAACGAAATCAGTGAAAATGAAATAAAAACCAATTAAAATTAAAAGAAGGGTACTTTCTATTTAGATAGGAAATTGCATCCTTAGAGGAGCGTTTTTCCTACGTACGGCCACCAGCCAATCAGAATTGAACACGTCATTTGCAGAGCCTAAAAGTGAATCATTAACATTTCGTAGCCCCAGAGCAAAATGTCGACAATTAGCTCTGCTTGATTTGAAATAGGTTTATACAACCCAGAGTTTTCCGAAGATGATTGCGTTTCTCATCGCCCATGGGTCACTAGTCGCTACAGACATTCGAACGGCTTCAAGAAATTGACTGTTGATTAACCGGATATTATTAATATGGTCGGCTGCTGTTAACCCTTCACAGGAAATACAAAAAAAAAAACCCTCCGTTGTCTTCCAGGCAAAAAAAAGTAAAAGAAAGTAATTGCAATTACGAAAAAAAATATGTATGGAAAATTCTTAGTTATATTTTGCTCAAAATATTATTTTTTCAAAATGTTATATTCGTTGAGTTTCTACATCAGTTATAACTGGTGGTTTACACGAGAGATGAAGTGACAGCAAACCAGCTAAATCCTTATCATCATGTCGTGCTGGCAGCACGGATGTCTATGATAATCTCCCACCCCCACAATACTACATAGTATGGAGAAGCCAGCAAGGAACATTGGTCTCTATGTAAAACAGACTTCATGTGTTCTAAACTGGAAGGAGAAATCTCCACACATTCAAGTACCTAGGTAGTAATATCTCATCCACAGAAAGTGATATCAATGCACGTATATGAAAGGGTCGAATCGAACTTAACGGACCTAAATTCCACCATCGTATGTCACCCCGCCGAAAGAAAAAAAACCCAAAATCAGGGAATTAACCTAATTTAATGAAATTTTCAGTGTTGATCTATTGATGAATAAAAGATATAATGCACCAGTTATTTTATTTAAAAACTTTTACATTTTTTCAGGTCATTTATTTTGAACCACGTATCTTTGAGTCGTAACACAGATTCTTAAAGGCACGTGGTTCAAAGTTAACTGACCTGAAAAAATGTAAAAGTTTTTAAATATAATAACTGGTGCATTATATATTTTATTCATTCATAAATCAACACTGAAAATTTCATTAAATTCGGTTAATTCCCTGATTTTCTGTATTTTTTTCTTTCGGCGGGGTGACATACAATGGTGGAATTTCGGTCCGTTAAATTCAATTTAACATATGAAAGACATGGTCTCCTTTAGAAAAATTATCAATCATATAGAAATCTGATCTCCATGATATGTTAAAGCGACAATTCTTCCAAGTCGGCTGAATACCCACACACTATTCTCTACGCTTACGATTTCAAATGCTGTCGTATAAACATTTGATTGGTTGATTGATTTTAACGGCATATCAACGTGTCTAGGGTTATTTTATGTTTAGAGGTTAGGGAATCACATTCACTATATGTTCATATTTACGTTTTTGTATAGTTGTCTCCCAAGAGTATTTTTTGGCCCACGGTCCTATCGAATATATATTCCCCCCCCCCGCTCCGCATGAACAAGATGTGACAAATGCGTGCGTGCGTATGGATTATATATGTACATAGGAGTTGTTATTGTACTAAAATTAATATTTTTATTTATTATTATTTATCATTTTTATATTTTTATCTCTTTATATCTTTTATATTAAATATTAGAGTTATATATTAAATTCTAACGTAGATTAATTTGAAGATAAAAAAAACAAACTTTTTTATCATTTCAAAAAATTTTTTAAAGAAAAGTCTAGACAAAAATTTTTATTTTTGATTTTTTGTTTTGTTTTTTACTTGTTTTTATTTTTGTTTTTATTGTTTTTATTTTTTATACGCATTGTAATTTCCTTCAAATTATTAATATATTATAACATACTTAACAATGCTTCAAGCAAATTACCAATTACTTTTATATCTAATTTTGTTTTTTGAGGATGTCATCTGAACAGGAAACTGTTTATACTTTGTATCTCTTTATTAGACTTAGAATTTTAACCTTATACTTGCTGTCTGACCTGATTTTTCTGGTGAAACTGTCTTTAGGTGAATCCCTTCATTTTGTATTCTCCGTCTGAAGAGGCCAGCTTCTTAAGGATTTAAAAAAAAATTTAAAAGCCTTTTGAGTTTCTGGTCGAAATAAATTTATTACGGAATGACGGTTTGTTAAGTTTTTTCCTTCTTTGAAAGTTAAATATTGCTCTGTATTTAATCTAATTTATTGATTATTATACATTGAGCTCTCTTTAGGGATTGATAAAAATCCTTGTATGAATATATGTTTGCACCTACAGGAGCATACAGTGTGGTTATACAGTGAGATTTGGAGGATCCCAGGTGGAATTATCCCTTACTACCAGTCATTTGGATACCTTACACACACACACACACACACACACACACACACACACATATATATATATATATATATATATATAATATATATATATATATATATATATATATATAAAGCTGGTATATTCGTGTATTTGTTTATCCGGGTCTTGGATTCTACATCAGTTGTGTGAACGAAACAATACATTTTGAGTAGCCTGCTATACAACTTGACAAAGGTAGCGATTTGTTCCTAATCGGTTTAGCTAATTTACATATTTCACTTTACAAATCGTTTGATAAGCAAAAGAAAGTATAGGATAGACAAGAGAAGGAAGGAACAATCAGTTTATCTCAAACCTTTAAGAAAGAGGGATGACCCTCAAAATATTGATAAATAAAAATGATTAAGAACACAATATTCATCATTTTGTCAACCACAACTTTCCCTCTAATATATATATATATATATATATATATATATATATATATATATATATATGAAAAATGGAATGACTTACCGCTGAAATTGGTTTCAATATTTAGTTGATACAAATTTTACCCAGATAAGTCAGCGTTATAACAAATATAAAGTGCTCAATACATAAGTAAAGCGGATTCATTATTATAGTGAGTACAGAAATAACCTACTCGAGTTTCACCATAAGGATCTTCAGGATTAAATCCACTGAATTAATCAATATATTGATTAATTACAGCTACCTGCAGGAGTTTATGATGAAGTTATCATGAACTCCCACAGTTAGCTGTAATTCATCAATATCTTGATTAATTCAATGGATTTAACCCTGAAGAACCTTTATGGTGAAATTCGAGTAGGTTATTTCTGTACACACTATAAATATATATATATATATATATATATATATATATAATATATATATAGGCTTGAAATGCTTGGAGAAAAATCTATAGAAGAATGCTGCGTGTTGTCTTAAACAAATCCCGGAAGCAGCATCCCAGAAAAAGCAACAATGCGGCCACTTACTTCCTATAATACAAACCATCCAAGTAAAATCAACAAGACTGAACACTGTTGGAGAAATAAAGATGAATTCAGAAGTGAAATTTTCCAGTTTACACCTACACATGAATACACCAGTGTCGGCCGATCAGCAAAAGCTTACGTGCAACAGTTATGTGCTGACACTGGATGCCTGTTGGTCACGTCAATCCCTTGCACCTATATGATTGTGCCAAACCTATAGAGACACGTGGTCTAATGGTTAGAGTCGTAGGAAATGGACTCGTCAACGTGAGTTCAATTCCTGGACGAAGCTGTTGGAATTTCACATGGCGCTGTAACGTTAGTTTCGTATTTGCCTGGGAGAGTTGTCTGCCCGATTTAGTTTGCTGGTGCCCGCTAGGGGGCTGTAGTATTTAAGCGCCGGGTTCAAACCCTTCTGCCTCTTTTCCTGTTCCAGTAACCACGAGACACATGGGGTAGATTTTGGTCTACTCCTTCTCGTTGGGCGTCCGCCCCCCTTACATTACTGTAAGTGAATTAACACAGCATGGACTATCCCTAGTCTCATGTCTGTACTTTTTGTATATCTTGTACCATTCATGAATGTGTGTTTATCCTTCTACATGTAACTTCGTCTTACTTATGTATTTTGTATCTTGTCTTATCCATGTGCTGTACTATATTAAATGTTTTGTCTGTTAACCTTCGTCGGAGTCATGTATCCAATATATATAACTTTGAACCTTTCTTACAGCGCTAATACCCTTGGGAAAGGTATGAATTCTACTCTCCCTCCAGCTATGGGTAAATAGCAGGGCAGACTAGACTCTTTAACCATGGCTAGGTAACCAGTCTAGGAGAAGGAAAACTCTGAATTCAAACCTGCTAAACTCCACTTAAGAAATTGACCTTGTGTCGCATCCTGCTCGTGCGGAGGGTTTGGTAAATATATATATGATTGTGCCAAACATATTGCCAACCTTTTTTATCATCTAGTATATTCTAGAAAGCGGTGGCTGATGGTGTTACATAATTCATGTGGTAGCATAAATTGTTGACAGTCCCTTTAACGAGAATTCAAGGGGTCCATTGGCTTCCAGATCAGGGAGTGGAAAAAAAATACCAGTAACGGTTATAGCTCCTTGACCCCCAGAGGCGCGAATCTCGTGCGTCACGTGATTTAGTTAGTTTAGATTTTAGTTTCGACCTCAGATTGAAGCAGAGAGCACGCGTATCTCTCTGCTGGGGTTGTTAACTCCCCGCGCAGAAGAACAAGGGGTAGTGGAATAAATCTTGATCAAGGAAAAAAATGTCTTGTGGTTTAATTAATTGTATGACTAAAAAGTTAGCCCTTAGAAGAATTCCTTTGGTAAGAAGACAGCTGGACGACAGGATGACAGCCAAAGAAGTAGAAGAGGAAACATGGCGACTAGAAATAGTAAAAATGAAAGGAAGTAACAAGTAAGTCTCAAATCTCTGTCTCTGTCTCTGTCTCTCTGTCTCTGTCTCTCTCTCTGTCACCTGATTTTCCTCTCTCGGTTATATACCCGATGTTGGGTATATATGGCTATACAACAATGGTCTTCATGTTCTGGGTGTGACGTTAAACTCTATCTGATGGTGGAGTTCTAATTCTAGAGCTCTGGGGGATGTGGAGTACCCTTTCATTCCCATTCCTCCCAGGTCCACTCTGACCCGGAGTGGTAGACCTGTTAGGGTCCCATCTACGGGTTAAATAGGAAAAAAAACGAGTTTAAAAAAATTGTGTTTAAAAAAAATTGAGCACCCATCAAGAATGAATAAAACGAAACGTCTGCGGCATAAAATAACCCAACAAAGAATTATTCATTATATCCGGTTTTGTTAAAACCAGTATGCAAATTAAACACGACATATATTATGTAAACCTTTATTTCTTAGTGATATATAAGACACATTGCAGGATTTTAAACACATTAATAACATGAGCTGTTTTGAGGCAAATCTAACTCAGATTTTCATAGAGACATTGTTAATAAATAAAATTTATTATTCTATGTATCAATGATTATCACTGAAAATGAAATACTCATTGATAAACTTACTCAATTCCTGAGGGCATTGGGACGTAGACAGAGACGTAGTTTCGGTTACAGACAGGCACCGAATCTCCATTATAATAATCATTTATCCCAAAGATAAACGATTCTATTTAAAATCTTGAAGAAATATTGAGTTCTTTTTGATTGAGAGAATCCTTTGAAATTATTTCATTGAGGCAATTTACTTAGTCGAAGCAATGATTCAATTTTAAGCCACAGGTCCGAAATTTGAAAATTTGTGATTAATCTATTTTCAAAATTGTTCTCACTTATCTACAATTTAAGTCTCTGGGCACCTCGTATAATGGTAGTTGGAACTTCGATTTATATATATATATATATATATATATATATATATATATATATATATATATATAGAGAGAGAGAGAGAGAGAGAGATGGATAGATAGATATGAAGATATGAGGGTTCGAGTAAAATCTGACAGTATGAGGTAAGGTAAAAGGAAAAATGGACAAAAAATAATGACCCAACTCACTTTTTCTTCTATAAATACAAATGTACGCACCTTGTTTTGAATAAATTAGACTGATGAAGTCCCTCGTGTAAAGCGGGACGAAATATTTCTCTCCTACTTCTACTTGTTTGAGTCATTATTTTTGTCCACTTTTCCTTTTACCTTACCTCATATATATATATATATATATCAGAATTAATGGCAAAATGAATGAATTAATGGAATAATTGAAAAACTCTTGTCCAAAAAAAAAGAAGAAATTATTGCATTCATTCATTTCTTCCATTAATTCTTAACTAAATAACTTAGAAGCATACACAAAGTCTTTATATATATATATATATATATATATATATATATATATATATATATATATATAGTAAGAAAAGGTAGAATGAAAACATCACACAATGCTGTTAAAGAAGAAAACAATTTATAATATAATCATAGCTGATACTGATCAATATTTCGATTTTACAAAAATCATCATCAGAGCTCATTCACTCCCGTAGTTGTTTGGATCGGAGAGGAAAGTCAAATGAGTTTACAAAACAAATATATATATATATATATGTATGTATATATATATATATATATAGATGAAAGGTATCCAAAACTTGGTAGTGAGGGATGGTTCTATATGTGATTTCTAAAATACACTGTATTATTATTGTATGATCCAGTATGTATAAATACAGTGAATCTTTAAATCACTAAAGAGAGCTCAATGTATAATAAACTTTTTAGATTATATACAGAGCAATATATATATATATATATATATATATATATATATATATATATATATATATATCTTATTATAATGGAGATTGTGGGTTTTTCTGTCTGTAACCGAAACAATTTTACTACTCAAGTCACAATTCCCTTTGTTATTTACATGACATTCTCCATGATTTTATTTTTTATTTAAACCTCAATTATTAATAAAATTGTTTTATATCATTAAGACTGTTGACCATATCGACATACTAATAACATACAATTGTATTTATATATTCAACAAAATAGCGGTTTACAGTGTGAATGGGAAGGCTAATTTGCATATTGTTATTAAAAATGTAAATTTAATAAATATGTGCTTAGTATTATTGATTTCTAACTGTTTGGTTTTATTTTAATGAATATAAGCAAAAATCTCTTCAATGAATCTTAAATGAACTTCATTAACAAGAAAAAATAACTGTCATTTTATTCTTTACTTCCTCTTTTAACTAAATACTTAAATTAGAAAAAATAACAATGAAAGATGGGAGTGATGGAAGAGTTAGTTTCAGTGGTTCTATTTTTCGATTATACTCCCTCTGTTTCAAATCTTTTTATCTGCATTCTTATTTAGTTTCATTAGTCTTTCTAATTTAATACGATATTTTATTAATTTAAAACTTAAATACTTGCACCCGGAGGGTGCATATATTTGCTAGTATATATAATATTAAGTGCAACTGTTTTGTGATTTTAATATCTGACTTTATGAAAAGCAGGCAAGTAATGTATCTGTTACGCTCGGTTTCTTTTATTTGAAATAATGCACAAACTGTCGATTTTTCCTCAATTATCAAATTAAGGTTCTCGCCTTCTGTTAATACTGTTAGACTATATCATCCGGATTTCCAAGATTTAACTCCTTCCGCCACTGAGCCTTTTTTTCATTACAGTAAAGTCACTGTACTCTAGCTTCTTTTCTTTGGAGAATATTTGATTTCCTTTGGGATATTACAGTAAATTAAGATTTGAATAAATCAATAAATAAATAAATAAATAAAAACAATTACTAACGTTAGTCCTTTATTTTTATTGTTCTTTTTTTTTTGTTGCATTTTTGCTTTTCCCCCCAAAGTTATTGATGATTTAAACAACTAAATCTCTATGCAATGTTTTAGTTTCATAAGTTTTATTTTTCGGACAACGATTCTGTCGCTGTATCCTCCGAGCTTCTTCATGAGTTTCCTGTGTATCCGAGCGCATAAAATACTCGAGGAAGGCCAGAGGATACAGCGGCCGAAATCTTTGATTTTAAATACCCCATTAAAGATAAGGACAACAGTCCGAAAAATAAAATTATATACATCAAACAAAATCAGACAAATAAAGGTTTGGTTTCGTTTCTTTGTTTTATGACCTATCAACATTTGTGGGTTATTTAATGTCAAAACCATCCTTGTCGAAGGGTTGAAGTGGTACTATATAATCCATCGCTTGTGACATGATTGTGTTGATAAGGGTAAGGCGTACCATCGTGGTGTCATAGTTAACAAACTAATCTCGCTGATCCATTACTAAAGAATAACGTGTTCGATCTTCGCTGGGTGCCCCATACTTGTGACCTTGTGTCACATCCTACTTTCCCATTGGTGTTAAATCGAAAGGTTGCCTAAAGTCAGTATCAGCCAGATAGCGAGGGAGTCTACCCCCTTTTCACTAGCGCTAGACCAAGAAGATTGTTATTGGCATCTGAGGCAGAATGCCACACATAACAGCAGCTCCTCACTTTACCACACAGATCCTGCTGTTATTCATACGCTGAGTTGGCGAGGGCCAGTATCGAACATGGAGCATTGCCGTTCCGAGTCGGACGCTCTACCGACTGAGCTAAACATATATATATATATTATATATATATATATATATATATATATATATATATAATTGTTTATATCTATTCATTATCCATCCATCTATCGATCTATCCCAATCTCTCTCTCTCTCTCTCTCTCTCTCTCTCTATATATATATATATATATATATATATATATATATATATATATTATCATAAAGGTACACGGTAATTTTTTCTCGATAAACGGTTGATTATTCAACCGTTTATCGCGAAAAAATACACACGTGAAATCGACTGCAATTAATCAATATCTTGATTTATCCAGTGGATTTAACCCTGAAGATCCTTATGGTGAAACTCGAGTAGGTTATTACCGTGTACCTTTATGATAATAAATTTGCTCTACTAACGTATTGAGCACTTTATATTTGTTATATCACTGTCTTATCATTGTGAAACTTGAATCAACTAACCATTGTGCCAAATTTCACCGGTAATTCACTTTTTCCACAAATACCATATATATATATATATTCACTTTTTCCACAAATACCATATATATATATATATATATATATATATATATATATATATATATCAGTCTATTTATATTTATATATAATTCTTGTTGCATTTCAATTAACGATAGTAACAAAGAACGACAATTATAAGTTCTTTCACATTTGACAAAACTTTGAGAAAACTTATAATTTCGATTCTTTGTTTCATTCTCTTTAATTGGTAAGTGTAAACGCGCGCCAAAAAGACCATTCCTAAGAGAAAGTCAAAGAGATAAACTAATTCTCTTTTGTTTGGTAATCTTTTTACCGGTTCTGTTCTCACTTAACTGCACCGACGACGCGACCGAGATTAGTGAAAAATGTACGCTTTGTCTCCTGAACAACAAGAAGATTGGATTTTAGCATGGCTTTTCAAACCCCAACCACAACATATATTTACTTATTTATGTATATATATAAACAGGAATATTTACTTATTTATTTATAGGTAAACTTATTTATTTATAGGTAAAAATGAAAAAACCGATATGTGCAGACATGGACTCTCTCGTCGATTTTCGACGCATGAGGGTTCACACACACACAATGAACACCCACACAGTGATTTGTTTATAGTGGTGAAGGCATGTGTTGGACCATCCACACTTTTTGGCACAGTCGATAGGAAAGAATTGGTATTAGCGCTATGTGAAATGCCAATAGCTTCGTCTAGGAATTGAACTCCAATCAACGACTCCATTTTCCACGACTCTAACCACTAGCCCACGCGCCTCCATATGCAGACATGTATATATAAACATAAATACATATTTATCCCGATTAGTTTTTTTGTAAGGTTATCTATATATCTTATTATAATGGAGATTGTGTGTTTTTCTGTCTGTAACCGAAACTATATTACTTCTCAAGTCACAATTCCCTTAGTTATTTACGTCACATTTTCCATGATTTCATTTTTATTTAAACCTCAATTACTAATACTGTTAGCCTTATCTAAATACTAATAACATGCAATTGTATTTATATATACAACAAAATAGCGGTTTATAGTGTGAACGGTAAAGCTAATTTGCATATTGATATTAAAAAATGATTTTAATAAAAATGTGCTTAGTATTATTGATTTCTAATTGTTTGGTTTTATCTTAATGAATATGAGCAAAATTCTCGTGGATAAATCTTTAAAAATCCATTAACAAGAAGAAATAACGGTAATTTTATTCTTTACTTCCTATATTAACTAAATAGTTAAATTAGCAAAATTTAGCATTGAAAAACGGAAGTGATGGAAGAGTAAGTTTCGGTTGTTCTATTTTCCAATTATACTCCCCCCCTCTGTTTCAAATATTTTTATCTGCATTCTTAATTAGTTTCATTTGCCTTTCTGATTTAATCTAATATTTTATTACATTTAAACTTAAATACTTGCACCCGGAGGGTGCATATATTTGCTAGTTATAATAATGGACATTCGATGTCTGTCTGTAACCGAAATCACATCACTACTTACGTCACAATACCATCAGGAATTGTGTAAGTTTATCAATGAGTAATTAATTTATAGTCAAAATCATTGATATATAGAATAAATGTTATTTATTAACGATGTCTCTATGAAAATCTGAGCTAGATTTACCTCAAAACAGCCCATGTTATTAGTGCACTTAAAATCCTGCAATGTGTCTTATACATCACTAAAAAGTAAAGGTTTACATAATATATGGTGTGGTTAATTTGCATACTGGTTTTAACAAAACCGGGTTTAATAGATAATTACTACCTGTTATTGATCTATAATATTATTGCTTTATTCTCCAACTTATTAAAATCAACCCTATTAATGATTTTACATAGAAACCAATTAAAATATAATTAAAATAACTGTATTTTTTATATGCGTTATAATCTAAATTTGTTAGTCTTTCTAATTTGATTTATTTCATTACATTAAAACTCAAATAATTACGCCCGGAGGGCGAATATTCTTGCTAGTATTTATTTATTTAAGATTAAAATGAAGACAATTGTAAAAAACACTTTATGAACTCTGGTATTCATCAGAGCACATATTTTTGTTGAATGAAAAAACGAGGAAAATTTAAACGTTTGACTCGGAAAGTTCAAATAACGTTTTAGGTTTAGAAATAAAATTTATATTATTTTCAAACCATTTTTTATACAATTCTTTAAAGACATTCTGGCACAGAATGTGAGCGTTATTTGAACCTCTCGTGTCAAACGGTTTAAATTTCCTCCTTTTTTCATTCAACAAAAATATGTGCTCTGATGAAGACCAGTGTCTTTTACAATTGTCTTTATTTTAATTTTAAAATGATTTCACTTGAATTCCACTTTATAAATCTTTCAGGTTGAATAGTTTCTCCTCAAACTATATACATTTCTTTGTCCGAATTTTTGTGGCTTTTCAAACACTTCGAAAACTTTTAGGCTTTCTAAAAACAATATTTTTTCACAAGAAACTTTCTTCTGACGAAGGCCTAATGTCGAAACTAGTTGAGAACAATATAAAAAAATAAATATTCTAGTTTGTCTTATCACTTTTTGTTCATATATATATATATATATATATATATATAAAAACAAAAAGTGATAAGACAAACTAGAATATTTATTTTTTTCGAAAACTTTTAAGCTTTCTAAAAACAATTTTTTTCACAAGAAATTTTCTCCTGACGAAGGCCTAATGTCGAAACTAGTTGAGAACAATATAAAAAAAATAAATATTCTAGTTTGTCTTATCACTTTTTGTTCATATATATATATATATATATCTTGAGTAGAAACTATTTGCACGTGCTTGAACGGTGCGTGTACTAAGATGACTCTTTAGTCTTTTAAAGACTCTGTTGTCGAATACACATGCAAGAGGGCTGGGAGTGTAGGGTAAAGGGATCCTTGTTAAAGAAGGCAAGATAACGATAAAATTTGGGGTCACCCAAGGGTCCTTGGAAACAATAGATTTTACAATGATAACAACCTTTTTCACGAGACGACGTTACGCTATCCGCACAATGCTGTTTAAGGATACACGAGAGCAGAAAGATAGAAAAAAAATGGACAATATCCCAAAGTTGAATGTGATTTTATAAAAAGGACGTACGCGAATAAAGCTGGCTCTAAATGCTTCAGGTAGGACTACAGAAGGACACATTATGCAAATTTTAAGTTTCCCTCATCAGGAATGAGAAAAGTTGAATTAGTTTCTAAATATAGTGACGGATATATATATATATATTTGTTGAATTTTTTAAATATAATTGTTTTCCATAAGCAACTACCCAGGTTTCAGGTTATTTCACCATCATCAGGTTGCTAATAGATCAATAATGATAATCAACCGACGTAATTTGCGGTCCCAAAATATAACAGCAAGAAATGTCTTCGCATAAACACCAGAAGACCTATTAGCAACCTGGTGATGGTGAAATATCCTGAAACCTGGGTAGTTGCTTATAGAAAACAATTATATTTAAAAAATTCAACAAATAAATAAATAAAGCTCCAACAAATTTGTGGTTGAGCACTGTGATTTCTTTCCAAATTTTTTAATATATATATATATATATATATATATATATATATATATATATATATATGAGAAGTAAATAAACAAACGATGTGTTTTTGATATGGCTTTTTTTTTAGCCGACAATTTTTGGGAGAATATGTTCTGAATTGAAGTCGTACCTAATTTTGAAAATTAAGTAATTAATAATGAATTAACTAGCCTTACATTTGAATAGGCATGCCCGCCTAATTAATTAATTATTAATTAATTAATTTTCAAAATTAGGTACGACTTCAATTAAGCACATATTCTCCCATATATATATATATATATATATATATATATATATATATATATATATATATATATATAAGTAAGTAAAGCCTAATAAGTCAGAGACTATCAACCTTGGTTTCTTCTAATTGATCATCAGGATAATTCTGACTCAGAATTATCCTCCTGATCCATTTGGAGAAACCTTGGTCGATAGACACTGACTCATCAGGCGTTACTATTATTATTTGCTCTACTTAGTGTATTGAACATATTTAACTTAAGCATGGACTTAGGCTCTGGACTTTAATGTTAAGAGTTAAACACATTACATCATTATTAAGACATATATTGTAAATTTTCTTTAAAAAAAACAATGATTTCCATCCGCCATTTAAAAAATCTTCAACTACCCTAAAATGACTTCCTAGGTCAATTAACTCTTCAGCATTGTCTTAGTCAATTTTTAGGAAAAAAGTATTCATTTGCCCAATCATAATGAGAGAAACTTAAAGTTGAGATGATTTTTAATAAACTTCGGATTTTTTCTTTGAACACAAAACCCATAAATTTTACCCTTGAAAATGACCAGGGATGGCTAAAAGCACCTTGAGAAAAAAAGTTGGATAATTTCAATATAAGTTTGAAAGCAAACATTCATTATTTCGTGCTAAGACAGAAAAAAATTAGTTAAAAAAAACCCTACTAAAACAAACTGTCTTTGGTATTTGATAAAACTTATTTAAAAAAGAGATTACCATATTTGACGGCATATAAGATGCACGGGCATATAAGACGCACCCTCATTTCAGCAGGTCAGATTCAGGAAAAAAAGTTTTCAGTGTATTTAACCTAAGGTAACTCTTTCGGTATTCTTTCTTTTGGCCATTACGGTAGTGCCGACTGATTATTTTTAGGTGCTGCATACGTTTTGGTCTTTTCCTTTTTTAAGAATTATTTTTTCTACAGGTATAGATTTGTATTTTGTAATTACAAATCATAGTACCGCTTTTTTACACCGTCAGTGTTTAATATATATATATATATATATATATATATATATATATATATATATATATATGTATATATATATATATTTGGAGGATATGTGCCTAATTGAAGTCATACCTAATTTTGAAAATTAATTAGTTAATAATTAATGAATTTAGGCGGGCATATATGTTCAAATGTAAGGCTAAACAAATCGAGAAAAATGTCAATCCCTGAATGTACATTTCGACCTATTATGTCTCATCAGCAAGGTTATAGACATGGGAGACTGCTCCGTGTGTGACTCGAAACCTCAACTGCCAATATATTTTCTATTTAACAGAGCTCTAACAAATGGGCCCTGTGCCCGACAAACACTTTTACAGCTCACTATTTTAGTGTTTTGCTTTTGTAATCGTTTATAACCAATTTATTTATTCATGCAGAGTCAGATTTTTTACACTAAGGGGCGACTTATATTGAAAGTGTTCATCCCACAGACCTTTAAACATGTCTGCCTTTTGTGTCTGACTTTGTTTTCACCAAATTAAATCAAAACTTATGAAGAACAAAGACAAATAAAAAAAATCAGGAAATTGTAAAATTCATAAAAAGAAAATGAAAAATGGAAATTTGATCCAATTATAAAGTTGTTTTTTTGTTATCTTTTGTCTTACGTAGAAAACCAGGGTTGAAAATGAACCAAAAAATACAAAATATCATAAAGACGATATTCATGTAAGAAAATATTAGAATCAAAATTCCAGTCTTGGTGGATCCAAGATTTATTGTCAGCCACTATTCTAGACCCCCCCCCACAAAAAAAACAACAACAACAAAAAACAACAAACAACAAAAAACAAAACAAAACAACTAATTTATTTTTCTGTAATTTTTGTCTGAAAGTCTATAAACTCATAATATTCAACCACCTTATCAGCCGGGCCGTTAAAATACACCGACTGCACCTCTGCATTAGGAGTACGACTCCCCCAATGGGACCACCTGTTGGCAGTGAGTGGCGACCCGTGATGCTTAAGGATGGAACTCAGGTGGCTAAGCAGTCCATGACATGCAACAATCCACTTAGGCCATTACTTAAGCTAGACGGGCGGTTGGAGAGGCCCCCTTCGATCAATCGGCTGGTCACGTCAATCCCTAGCACCTGTATGATTTCCCCAACCCTATAGCAAATCCCAACCCTTTTTATCAATGGGTGTAGAAGGCGGTGGCTGCGGGTCTACATGTCCTGGGAATGATGTTAAACTCTATCTGATGGTGAGGTTCCAGTTTTGACGCCTGGGGAATGTAGAGCGCCACTTTATCACCATTACTCTCTGGTCCACTCTGACCCGGAGTGGTAGTACCTGTTAGGGTCCCATCTATGGGTTAAATAGAAAATTGTGTTTAGAAAAAAATTGAGTATCCATTAAGAATTAATTTATTTCAAAACTTTGTCGGCATTAAATGACCCACTGAAGTTGATATGCCGTAAAATAAAAAATAAAAAAACAAAAAAAAACTTTTTTATAAAAAAAATAATATAAAAAAATACGGAAGAAATATAATGAGTCCCAGAAAAAAAAATCCCGTTGCCAAATAAATAACGAAATCCGACATCTGAAAATTTAAAATTCTGGCTCCTTGTGTGTGTGCTTTGAAATGAATTCCACGTAGTCAATTTCTTCTTTTCTTCTTTTCCTTTTTTTTTTTTTTAAACCACGTCCCTTTGTTATGGTGTTAAACTTGTGATAAATATTTCAGTGTGTTGAAATCCTGACGGTCTAAATTTATTAGGCTGTTGAATATTTCCATGTTTCAAGATCCACGTGCTGTCATTTCACTATGTCCAAAGTATCCTGTCGCCAGTTCTGTTATGTTTTTACATACTCTTTTTTTGTGTTTTTAATAAAAATGGATCCTACTATTCAGAAACTTTTAGAACAACAACTAAATTTAATGCAACTTTTTGCAGAAAAAGTAGGAAAATCAGAACAGACTCCTGTTGAAACGAAAATAATAGTGTCAGGAGATTCTTTCGAAAATTCCATCAAAGAATTTCACTACGACGCTGAAGTGAAATCAACTTTCCCGCGTTTTGAAGATCTTTTTAATATAGATTTAAAGAAAAAAAACGGTCGACCGTAAGGCGAGGCCCCTTCTACGGAAGATTGGTCCAGCTGAACATGAAAAATATGTTAACCGAATTTTACCAAAACACCCCCGGGACTCTAGTTTCACGAAACAGTAGACACAGTATAAAATATTTTCGGTGAACACACTTCACTTTTTAATGCAGAGTTTAACTGTTTAAAACAACAATGGATTTCATGACTTACTCAACCATCGTCAACAAAGAATGTGAGCGGTTTAAGATCTCTTCCGTCACAGACCAACAATTCAAGTGCTTGATAGTTGTGTGTGGGGTGAGGTCTGCACGGTTCATGATATCCGCACAAGTATTCTCTCCAAGATAAAACAAAATCCAGACATTACTCTGAATCAAGTCGCAGAGAAATGTCGTCTGAGCTGGAGCGCGATCAGCTTGTCACTTTATCGCACAGATCCCTGTGCTACTCATACGCACTGACTGCACCTCTGCAGAGGATAAGATCACTATGTGATCCTTAAAGATGGCATACATGACTTGCAACACTCCACTTACTTAGGCTAGAAAGGCGGTCGGAGAGGTCCTCTTTGATCAATCCGCTGGTCACATCAAGCCCTAGTACCTATATGATTGTCCCAGCCCAATTGTCCTTATGGTCAACCTCAACCTTTTTATCATATATGTGCTAGAAGGCTGTGGCTGAGGGTTTTAATGTTCTGGGAATTACATCAAACTCTATCTAGTGGTTTAGTTCTAGTTCTGGAGCTCTGACGAATACTAAACGTGATTCACACATGGTACAACAGTCAGTAGTTGCTACAACAATATCCACAATTAACACTGTTTAAAGACAGAAGCACTCGGTACTACTCAACTCAACATAAAAGAAACCTCCATCTACTTACTGGAATTGTGGCAGCTGGCATTTCGCTCGGAAATGTCCATTCAAAACACACCGCTGTCGTGAATGCAACCAGCAAGGACACAAAGAAGGATTCTGCACCACACCGGTACGCAAAACCACACACAAGCGACCACAAAACAAACACAGGCTGAAAAGAAAAAACACACCAACAGTCTGGTTGCAACTTTCCTCCCCAACCTAAAGTCAAACCGAAAATATGGGTCAATAGAACTGAACGGCCATCCTGTTCGTTTGCAAATTGACACCGCCATGTCACTTTTGGATCAGGGTTCGTACTGAGTGGACGCAGCTTACAACACCTGTGAGCTAATTAAGTCACTTTTAGGGTAGAAGCATTCTCTACCCTGTGTTAAATAAAACCTCGTTAATTTTTCCAACAACCTGGTCTTGCATTATCATTCAGTCTTTCGCATTTTATCTGGATGTAAAAACATAACAGTTATTTAATGCCAAACCATCCTTGTAGAAGAACAGTAGCGGTACTTAGCGTCGAGATTTTTGACAACAACCCCAAAATTCCGTCATCATTGCAACGAAGATGTTTTCCCCTGATGTTTTTGTTGTTGTTAAGTTTAAATTGCAACTGTTAAGGATTTATTCAACTTCAATGCTTTCCCCATTAACACGAGGTTTCAATGATCTTTGAAGTGTTGAACAATCTCAGAAAAAAATTGTTATGAGAATACGACGTTTACTTGAAAGGAGAAGGAATAAAGAATAACATTGATTGGCTATAGATCTCCATAGCCTCTTCACAAGAAAGAAAGAAAGAAAGAAAGAAAGAAAGAAAGAAAGAATGCCTCTTAAAACAAAAGGGAAAACTATGCAATCTTCTTATCGAGTTAACATAAACTGAACGGAATTTATTTTCTGATATTTACAATCCGATTTATTTAAGCGGTTTTTATTTCTTTGACGATTTTAAAATTGAATCCAATCTCCAAACCTTTTTATTTTGTTTTTCGATTCAAAGTTCTTTAGATTAAAGAGACTTTTACTGAATTCAAAATAGGAAACAGAAACCACGAGAAAAACAAATGTTTCAACAAATAAATGTTAGTATCTGTGTATGCACTCGCGCACGTGTCGGTGTGTCCGTGTTTCTAGTATGTATCAACAGTAAAACTTTTTGATGATATGACTGAAAGTTAGTACTTATATACTTTTTGAATCGGCAGCGTATATATATATATATATATATATATATATATATACCACGCTGCCGATTCAAAAAGTATATAAGTACTAAACTAACAAACGCGCATATGAAAATTAACGGTTAATAGCATCAGATTCACACAACCACTATACACTTAACATCTTTCATTTTGTCCCTCACCTAACAGTGTCCTGAAGATGGTATAAAATACCGAAATACTTAAGTATTGACACTAAAAATTGTTTCCTGATCGTAACATCCTGTGTTTGTCATATTTAAAAAATATTTTCTTTTCATATTGTCGGATTTTTCCTCATCGTATTTCCACACACACACACATATAATATATATATATATATATATATTATATATATATATATATATATATGTGTGTGTGTGTGTGTGTGTGTGTGTGTGTGTGTGTGTGTGTGTGTGTGTTTTTTTTCAAGTTTTCTGGCCAACTTTTTAATATTTGGGTGGAATTCGTGGATTAGTCCACCAAAGTTCATGTCCCGAGTACTTTCGGCACTACGAAGTGCCATCATCAGGGGTGATGTGTTCCAGTTTTTCAAATTATATCCTTCCAGCCTCCACATCCATTAATATAATTTGAAAAACTGGAACACATCATCCCTGATGATAGCACTTCGAAATTGTCCCCCCGCCTTTCTACCCAGGCAACGCTAGGTAGCCCTTTCTAGTATTCAATAAAACAACATTTAGCATTAAATAACCGCAAGGGTGTATAGTTAAACAAAATAAACAACATAATTATCTCTACCTATTAATACGCACGAATTTAATGAAATGTCTAACATAGAAATATTTCTACCATCTATTAATACACAAGGAGCTGAATAAATCACACACACACACACACACACACACACACACACACACACACACACACATATATATATATATATATTTCTTAGGAACTGCATTTTTTGAAAAAGTCATTCCTAGGAGCCTGCCGACTATTTTAAAGCCGTCCCACCATATTTTTCCGGAATTTATTAAAGGACTTTTTGGAGTCTTCCATTGAAGACTTATGGATGTCTGAAAACTCCACTTTCGATGAAGCCAACATTTTGGGTATTCACCTACGCAAAAATAACATCATGTCCCGCGATACAGCCGAACGAATTAGAAATGAAATCACTGACATCAACCACATACATATCTCCAAACTAAAAAAAAAAAAACTCAAGTCACTTTGTGATAATAGCAGATGGAAGGATATTGGCAATACTGACATAATCCAAAAACATTTCGGACATATATCTAACCTCAGTCGAATTAGAAGCCCTTCAATTTGGCTTAAAATTCACCACTGGCATTAATAAATTAAATTTAATCAACACATCAAAAAGAACTACAACACAATGACTCTGACTTCCATAAAGGATTTATTCAAGGGATTATTGCAGCCACTACTACCAACCATAAAAACACTTCCACCCTACCCAGGAGATATATATCTGCTTTAAAAAAATTATCATCCAACAACGACATACGTATCACCCCCTCTGACAAAGGTGGTGGAGTGGTCGTTATGTGTTCTAAACAATACCATGTAAAAATGCTTGATATCCTTAATGATCTAAAACACTTATGAAAAAATCTCTCCACAAACCATTACTAACAGCACAATCATTTTCAACAAAACATACAAAAATTAATAGGCAACACTGACAAAACTTGGCTCTCTTTGATAGACTACCACCCTATCGTCCCCACTATTTACGGCCTCCCTAAAACGCACAAGCCTGGATTCCGTTAAGACCTATAATTTCGGGAATTGGCACTGCCCCTCATAAAATTGCTAAATCTCTTGCTAAATTACTACCCCCCTCTTAGGTACAATTAGCAAATCCCATATAAAAAAATTCTAATAGCTTAATTTCAAAAATAAAAAATATTGACATGAACAACAAATGTTTAGCAAGTTTAGATATTAAATCACTCTATACTAGTATCCCGGTTGACAAATGCATTACTCGCCTAGAAAACCATCTCAACAAAATCAACACCTCTTTTTCATTACCCACTAACAAGATAATTCAAATTTGTAGACTTTGCACTAGGAATTGCTTTTTCCAGTACGAGGGAACCTTCTACAGACAAAAGTTCGGGTTGCCTATGGGTTCACCTCTGAGCGGCGTTTTGGCGTGCCTTTTTCTTGAATTTTTAGAATCCGGTCCCTTTCAATATATTCTACCAAATAACTCTAATTTTTTCCGTTACATTGATGACACCCTATTCATTTACCCGAAAAATTGTAATTTAATTAACATCATTGACAAATTAAATGATGTTGAACCCTCCATCCAATTTACACATGAACTGGAACATAACCACTCCCTACCATTTTTAGACACACTTATCATAAATAATAACAACAGTTTAGAATTCAAAGTTTATCACAAAAATACTAACAAAAATGACTACATCCATTTTTATTCCAACCATAACACTAAGATAAAAAGTGGTATCATAATTGGTTTCTTTCTACGAGCTCTTAGGATATGTAACAAGCAACATTTAGATGAAGAATTCAATTTTATTGAGAGGTCTTTCCTCAAATTACAATACCCCTTAAATTTCGTACACCGTGCCAGAAAAAAGGCATTTAAAATACATAATAAAAACAAGAATAATAATATCACATCTCCAAACAATGACACACAACATAATAGTAATAACGTCTCTGATAGATACATCATACTTCCAAATAATCCTATTACTGATAAAATAAATAGAAACTTAAGTAAGATTGGTATAAAAACTGTCGCTCACCCCACGAAGACAGTGAAGAACATCCTTCAAAATAAAAATAACCCCAGACACATACATTCTGATGCTGGAGTCTACACTATTGACTGCTTAAAATGTAAAAAGAAATATGTAGGGGAGACTTCCGATCCTTAACTAAACGTCTATCGGAACACAAATATCACATTAAACGTGGTTTCCAAAACAATGCATTAGCTAAACACATCTTTGATCACAATCATACCTTTGATTTCAAAGGTGCTAAAATATTAACCCACATACATGATAAAACACTGCGTAGAATTATGGAATCTTGTGTTATTCTTACCCATAAAACCATACCCCAAAGACAAGGTTTCTTTAATATATCCCCTTATCTAGCGACTCTTATTATCAGAAACCATAAAATCCCCTTCACATAACTTTTTCCGTTATTTACGTCCCATTAAATTAAATTTTGGTTTATTGTTTTGTTTTATGAATAAGATCTTTTCCGTTTTATTTTGTTTTTGTTTTCGGTTTAAAATAATACCTTACATTAGATCCAAATCGCTTAACATTATCTAAAATAATAACCAATTCCGCCCATAACCTTTTTACTTTATATATAAAAACAAAACACAATAAATATTTAATCATTTATTAAATACAGAACTTAATAATAATAATAATTAGAAATTTAAAAATAATTAATCGTTAAATAAAAATATATAAAAACTCCTTTTCTAAAATATTAACATATTCCGCTCATAACTTTTTCACTTTATATATAAAAACTAATTACAGTAAATATCTAATCATTTATGAATCACAGAACTTAAAAATAAAATTTAAATAATAAAACATTTAATCGTAAAAAAATTCCTTTAATAAAAGTCTTTTGAATTCCAACCGTCACATTTCTTAACACCCATCCCCTTCCGTTTAAATTGTTTTCGCTTTGTTGCCAACATCTCAAAAATTCGCTACATTTATTGTCAAAAGATATACATGGAACATGACCGACATATATATGGCGCGAAATGCCCACGTTGGTGAATATTGTAACGTCTTTCGTTTTTTGCAGTATTATGGTTTTTGTTTTGTAAACTCATTTTAACTTTCCTCTCCGACCCAAACAACTACGGGAGTGAATGAGCTCTGATGATGATTTTTGTAAAATCGAAATATTGATCAATATCAGCTATGATTATATTATAAATTGTTTTCTTCTTTAACAGCATTGTGTGATGTTTTCATTCCACCTTTTCTTACATATATTATATATATATATATATAAAGATAAACCTAATATTAGATAAATATAAAAGTTTCGCTTAGTGCTCTTCATATTGAGCACTTTTTACTTATTAGCTTTAGTATTTTGTATGAATATATATATATATATATATATATATATATATATATATATATATATATATATATATATATATTATTGTTTTCTTTTGGCCAAATATTGTACCAATAGATTATTTTTGGTTGATACGATTATCTTGGTCTTTTCTTTTTTTCCAAAAATTTTTTTCTCCCCGGGTAATGTTTGGTAGTATATTTTTACAATCAAACAATTTTCTGGGTTTTTCTCAACGCGAGGATTTACACACAAGTTTGGTATATATATATATATATATATATATATATATATATATATATATATATATATATATATAAACAACAGTTGGCATTGAATTACCCACAAGGGTTGATGTGACATTAAACACTAACCAACCAACCAACCAACAAAAGGAAAAATATTTTGTTTTAATATTTATCTGATCATCATTATCATTATAATTATGTGATGCTCGTTACACGAATATCCATGAAAATCTTTCGCCAGCCATCCCTATTATTCGTTGCCCTCGGGGTGTCCTCAGCGCACTCATGCATAGCTGGTCAATATAGGTCTTTACTGGACAGCCCGCACTGGCGTGCCTATGTGCTGGTTACCACAGGAGAACGTCGCTTATGAGTTCGTTCTTGTTTCTCCAGCAGTGTCTACCATGTCTTGTTCGTCTCACTCGGATGCTTTGTGAGATAGGGGGCAAGTGGCCGTATAGCTGTTTACTTGTGGAGTGTTATTTGCAGGTTTTGTTTAAGATCACACGCAGCATTCTTAATCAGCTTCCACCTAGCTTATTCTCTTGGCGCTTCGTTAAGGTCAAAGTGGTGCAGTTATACAGTAGTACTGATACAACCAAGGCTTGGAATAATTTTCACTTTAACTTGTCAGGGAGATTGGATTTCCATAATGGTTATTATTGACTATATTCTAGTCGTAGTAATTTCCCTTTTTTATTTCCGACAGTTGTGGCCTTGTGAAAGACTAGAAAGTTAGCTAGTAGATATCTATAGAGCAAAGAGACACGTCTGATTCAGATCTGATAATTAGAATATCCACATTGGCAATTACTGAATTTGGTATAACACAAGAGCGAAATAATTTCGCATTCATTTCACATTGGCACGTCGTACGTCAACAAGACAGAAATGGTTGGGATTTCTAGAGGCGTTTTTATTGGCCAGTCTAAAAGTAGAATGAGTCTGTTCCAGACAGCATCAAAATTGAATTCCACTGCGAACACTCCACAGATATCACACACACACACACATGGGCGCGCACACACACACACACACACACACACACACACACACACACACACATATATATATGTATAATGGAAAAGGTGATTTACCGGTGAATATGGTCACGATGGTTAGGTGCAGAATTCGACTGCAATTAATCGGTATCTCGATTAATTCAGTGGATTTAACCCTGAAGATCCTTATGGTGAAACTCGAGTAGGTTATCTCTTGTAGCTATTTTATAATATATATATATATATATATAAGCACACGTACATGCAACACACACACACACACACACACACACATGGGCGCATATATATATATATATATATATATATATATATATATATTATATATATCATGTCTTGCAGCACGGATATCCATGACAATCTCTCGCCATCCTTCCCTATCATTCATTGCACCTGGGAGGTCCTCTACGGAGCAAATAGCATCATCGCATAGCTGGTCAATGTAGGTCCTTGCCGGGCTCCCCACACCTGCATGTCCATGTGTAGGCTTCCACAGGAGAACGTCGCTTATGCGCTCGTCCCTGCTTCTTCAGCAGTGTCCTGCATGCCTTGTCCGTCTCACTCGGATAGTTTGTGAGATGGGAGGCAAGTGACCGCACAGCTGCCTCTTCGTGAGGTGCTGCTTCCACGACTTGTAAAAGACTGCACGCAGCATTCTTGTGCAGCTTCCATCTAGCTTATTCTCAAGACGCTTCGTTAGTGTCCAAGCGGTGCAGCCATATAGCAGCACTGATACAACCACAGCCTGGAAGAACTATCGCTTCAGCTTGTCAGGGAGATCGGACCTCTATATGACTGACAATTTGTTTGTGGCCGACCATGCCTTTGCTATTCGTGTATTAACATCGCTCTCTGTGGATGAGATATTACTACCTAGGTACGTGAATTGTTCTACAGGCTTGAGAGGCGTGCCGTCGAGTGTGGAGATGTTTCCTTTCTTTTTGAAACTCATGAACTCCGTTTTACTGGAGTTCACATAGAGGCCAATATTTTCTGCCGCCTCCTCCAAGCTATGTAGCAGTGACTCAGCCTGTGCCGGTGTATCTGCAAGAAGTGCAAGGTCATCAGCATAGTCTGCATCTGTGACTGTTTGTGCGGGATATCGCCTGCTTCTTGCCTTTTTTAGTGTGAAACCTTTTTCTTTTATGGTATCTAATGATGTTCTGAGTACGTAGTCTAGGCATATTATAAATATATATGGTGCCAATGTATCTCCTTGTAGGACTCCAGCCGCGATGTCAAAGAAATCTGTGTCGCCATCAGGTGAGCGTACCATCGCTTTAGTGTCTTTGTATAGCATCATTATAGCTGCAACCGTTTCTTTGGGGAGACCATATGCTAGTAGTATTTGTTCCATTTTCCCTCTATGTACGGAATCAATGCCTCGGAGAAATCTACGAATAGTAGCGTTGCCTCAAGATTCTTTGCTCGTACTCCTTCTATGATCCGTCGAATAGTAGGATCTGAGAGGTTGTGGATCGATTTCTGCGGAATCCGTTTTGGTTTTTCCTAAGGATTTTCTCTATTTCAGGTCGATGCGCTTAAGAAGAAGCGGCATTATATATCTTGGCTGCAATAGCAGTAAGAGTTATGCCTCTGTAGTTTTTAGCGATTCCGAGATCTCCCTTTTTGGGGAATGGAGGATGCAGCCTTTTGTCCATTTATCTATTTTATTTTGTCTATATACTGCATTGCATAGCCTAAGAAATATGTAATTGAACTTTCCTATCTTCCATACGTCCGGGTGTATTCCGTCAAGTCCTGCCGCTTTTCTACCTTTTAGCTTCTTTAAAACTTGGTTGATTTCATCTGTTGTGAAATCCCCCAGTTTGATATCTAGCAGTTTATCTACAATCTTTTGGGTATTATTTTTTACTATCTTAGGTGGGTTCCCCAGAAGTTTCTGGAAGTGGTCTTTCCATTTCTAGAGTCCATCTTTTTGGCTGGTTGCCTTTAGCTTCGATTTAGAGGTACTTTTCCTACCACTAATTTCATATATTTTTTTGGCAGCCTTCTATCTACGAGAGACGATGGAGTATTGTCAAAGTGTTTTTTAAACTACATAGCCTGGACGGGGTCATATGGAGGATGAGCTGTTGCCCATGCAGTAAATCCCCCCTCTCCACACTGTCGCTGTTATCCAAAGGGGCTTTATATATATATATTTATAATATGCCTAGACTACGTACTCAGAACATCATTAGATACCATAAAAGAAAAAAGGTTTCACACTAAAAAAGGCAAGAAGCAGACTGGGGATTTAGAATACACCCCCCTGCAGAGAGGTAAGGCCCCCACTCACCAAATGGAATCATCCGTTGACCGTGGGTGGCGACCCGTGATGCTTAAAGATGGAACCCAGGTGGCTGAGCAGTCCATGACATGTAACACTCTACTTTGGCTCTTACTTAGACTTGACGGGCAGTCAGAGAGGCCCTCTCCGATCAATCGGCTGGTCACGTTTACCCCTAGAACCTAAATGATTGTCCCAACCCTATTGCCTTTATGTCAATCTCACAACCCTTTTTATTCTATATATGTGCTAGAAGGCTGTGGCTGAGGATCTTAGTGTCCTGAGTATGGCGTTAAACTACATCTAATGGTGAAGTTCCAAGCTCTGGGGAACTCTTCATCGCCACTACTCGCAGTTCCACGGAGTGGTAGTACTTGGTAGGGTCCCAACTATGGGTTTAATAGGAAAACGTGAGTTTAAAAAATGTGTTTAAAAGAATTTGAGTAAACCACAAGGACCCTAGTTCAATACCGACCCTCGCCAACTCAGCGTATGAGTAGCACAGATCCCTGTGTTACTCATACGCTGAGTTGACGAGGACCGGTATCGAACTAGGAACCTTGTGGTTTCTAGCCGAACGCTCTACTGACTGAGTTAAACCGGCCCTATATATCTATTAATAATGGAGATTCGCTTCTGGTTTTTGTCTGTAACAAAATCTACGTCACTGCTTACGTCACATTACCCAAAATCACATTACCCAAAATTGTCATAACATAGAATAAATACACTCAAAATTAAACAGTCCTCATTGTTTTTTTAAAAGTTTTTAAGTTTTAATAAATACATGACTGGTATTATATATTTATATATAGTTTGTTTTATTTTAATATATATTTAAAGTTTACAAATTCAAATTTTATTTTTTAATCCTTAAATGAATTTGATGATTTTATTTACTTAGGATACAAACTCGCTGACATTGAATTTTTAACTCCCACCCCTCAGGCAATATGTTTCAAAAATCTATTTTTACATCGCCCTGAGGGTGTTTTTTATTTTGCTAGTATATATAAGATATGAAATCAAAGGATACAATGGAAACTAAGTGCTAGGGTAGTTTTGTGGGTAGGGGGGTCACAATCAGTCCTGGGATTTTGTCTCTCTCTTTTTNGAAAAGGGAAAAAATGAATACGGCAATAAAAAGTAATGAATAAATGAAAAAATCTTTTCCAAAGAACCTTTCCCAAAGAAAAATATGATAATTTTAAAGAGGGGTCTCTAACTGGAAAAGCCTTCTCAACCTCCAACGGGACCCTTTGTTTGAAGCATTGATTATATAAGAGTATGGAGAAAGATAAAATGCGTCTTACCTTATATATATAATATATATATATGATAGTATATATATCATATATATATGTGTGTGTGTGTGGTGTGTGTGTGTGTGTGTGTGAGAGAGAGAGAGAGAGCGAGAGAGAGTATCTTCCCCTTATCCACAATGACAAGCAACACTGATTTCATTCTTCCATCTCTCACAGAGTTAATGCGCTCCATTCATGTAACTTTGAAAATTCAATACCATTTAAACGAAGAGCGTTATAAACTTGTATTCATCCTCTACGGATCGCGTCTTGCTTTGGTTTTGATTTGTTTGTTGTTTGGTTGGTTGGTTGTTGGTGGATGTTTACGGCATGTCAACCCTGATGGTTTATTATGCCACCAAAACATTTTTATTCATTCTTGATGGGTATTCAATTTCTCATTTAAAAAAAAAACATTGATTTAAACTCATTTTTCTACCTTTGACCATTGATGGATCCCAAACAGTTAACAACACTCCGGTGCAGATTGACCTGGTAGTAATGGTGATATTAGGGTGCTCCAAATTCCCTTCACCATCAGAGAGTTTAACGTCATACCCAGGACACTAAGCCCCCCTCAGTCACACTCTTCTAGCACATATATGATTAAAAAGAGTTGGGCTTTCATTAAGCGACAATAGGATCGGTACAATCATATAGGTGCTAGGTTTGACGTGATTCAGCTGTTTGATCCGGCTGCTAGGTAAGGGAAAGCGGAGTGTGCAGTCATGGATGCTCAACAACTATTATTCCACCCTTAAGCAGTCCAGGGGTTGCCACCCACGCGCTAACAGGTTGACACAGTGGGGGGGGGTCTCCCCTCTATAGAAATTGCAGTCTTTGTATTCTAGAGCTCAGCCAGACAGGGGTACTATTGCGAGAGTAAGTTCATTCGAGTAAAATAACAAAGCGATGGTAGTAGGAGTTTTTTTAAAGTTTATTTTGGCCGTGGTGATTTGCTGCGCCGTCAATCTCCTTTATATGCATGTGAGTTCTAGTTACTCATTTGCCCCTAAACATCTGCAACTTAATTTAAGGGTAAGTAAAAATCCGAGGGCGGCCTAACTGTCGGTATCAGCAAGCAAGCAACGGAGTCTATTCCCCTTTTCAATAGCGCAGACAAGGAGATTGTTTTTTTTGCGTCTGAGGTGGAGCGCCCACCTTACCATCAGCTCATTACTTTTACCCGCAACAGATCCCTGTGCTACTCATACGCTGAGTGGCGGGGGGGGGCGGTGGACTGGATGGAACTATGGAATCTTAGTGCGTTATCTAGCCTGAACCTCTACCACTGAGCTAACCCCCATCCAAATATGTGTTAGTTGTTAATGGCAACTGCGTCGAAATATCCATTAAAACATGATTTTATAAGTTAAATAGTAACTACTTTGGTTTTTTTTTAAGTGTTGCCAATGAGAAATGGTTATAGATATTTTACCAACCCCTCCGCCTCGAACAGATGCGACACAAGGTCAATGTTCTCAAGCGGAGCGTTTAACAGCGTTTAAATTCAGAGTTTTCCTTCTCCTAGACCGGTTACCTAGCCATGGTTTAAAGAGCCCAGTCTGCTCCGCAATTTACCCATAGCTGGAGTGAGATCTGATCATGCCTCTCCCAAGGTATTAGGCGCCATGTGAAGGGAGTAACAGCATCGTCCAGGAAGTTGAACTCGAGTTCGACGAGTCCATTGCACGACCAAACCATTATTTAGACTCAATGAGAAATGGGTTATAAAGTAGAGCAAGCGTAAGAAAATGTTTTTGCCTATATTTCAAAATATCAACGGTGAATAATGACTAAACTTTTATTCGTATTGACCCCCCCCCTCTTTTTTTATAGATAATACCAATAGTCAGATGGCGCTAAACTCTATTGGACTGAGGATCTTTTTCCATAGGATCTTCTTTTTTGCCGTGAAAGTCAGAGTAATTTGATAATTAGTAAAACTGGCATTTGATAACCGTTCTTTCCTGTTACAATCTATTTAACCTATACATTTCATTTATCATTATTAGTATTAGTATTATAGTAGTAGTAGACTATTAGCATTGCAGTAGTAGTAGTAGTAGATTTTCATGGGGAAATCTGAAAACTGTCGGAATAAAAAAAAGTAGATACTGGTTAATAATACGAATATTAGGGCCCCGGTAGCTTCAGTCGGTAGCAGCGTTTCGGCTAACACCACAAGCGTTACTAGTTCGATACCGGCCTCGCCAACTCAGCGTTATGAAATACACGGGATCTGCGCGGTAAATTAAGAAACTGATGGTAAGGTTGTGGCGCTTCACCCAGACGCCTTCACCTCAGACGGCAAAACAATCTCCTCGGTCTGCGCTAGTGAAAAAAGAAGACTCCTTTCTCTGATTGGCTGATACCGACATGTAGGCCACCCGGACGACTTTACTTTCTACTTACGTAATAAAAAGTTACATTTCATGGAATAACCGAAACGTTTGAGACAGGGGTTAGGGTTAGGGTTAGTGTTAGGCTACTTTCGGAGTTACGTAATCTAAATGCCTATTTATACGTCAAATGCGATTCGAATTATTATGATCTCTGCGTGCTTTCTGCATTTGTACTGAGCTGGGTTAGGATTAGCTACTTCGGGAGTTTCCGTAGTCTAATACTTATTTATGGTAAAATACGATTCTAATGATATATCCTTGCGCGCTATTCTGCATTTGCTACCGAAAATAGGGTTTACGTTCTTATCAACAAATAAAAACGAAAGTAATTAATCTCACGGCTTAAATTTATCTGTAGCAACGGATAATAGACGTCGAGATTCTGAGGCGATTCCTGTTTGTTTTTTCTTTTTCTTTCTTCTTTCTTCTGTCTTTCTTTCCTCTAAATATCAACGATTCAATTATAAAAAACCACGAAATTCTATATGGAAAAACAAATGAATAGTCAAGAATCCTATATTGATTTTTCATTTATATTAATGCGTCCAATGCTCAACACTGTAAAAAAAAAAAACTTTTTTTCATTCTGTTTTCAGAGAGAAAAGTAATTAGCTGCTAATTTCCCAGAGGAAATATACAATTGCTATTTCAGATTCATGTATTACGTCAATCTTCACATCAGGCGACCATGTCTTCTTTAGTCATTGGTGGGAATCAAATATCAACAATGTCGTACTCATCCTCCAGCAAAGTATCAGCCATTTCTCTGAATTTTCAGATTAGTATATTTGATTATTAAGGACTATTGTCCTCATCTTCATTGGGGTTTTTTGTACAACATTTCGGTCGATCATGTCCTCCGCCTTCTTCTTGGTATTCTTGTCGGACTCGGAACCTCTTGCGACATTGGGAACTATTCTTCTTCTAACTCGCGGAACGACTTCTTGTCGCTATCGGACCCTTTCTCCTCCCTGTCGTAATCGGGACCATCACGGAACTTTGAACCTAACCCTTTATTCATCAGCGGGGGTCCTGTGCGGGCATAGCTGCGACGTAGAAAGCGTAAACTCTGCTTAATTATCATTCTATTTATTGCTGCCGCCTGACCCCGATTACAACAAGAAGGTTCTCGCAGTTCGAAAAAGAAGTTCCCGAAGTCCAACAAGAAATACCGAAGAAGGCCCGGGAAATTGAAACCAAACCAACATAAATTTAATGGAAATTATCTATTGAAGATATTAAAGAACTTAAAAACCCTTTAGAAACGATTTATTCCCAAAATTGGACTTGTTCGGGCATTAAATTGCGCCCAAAAGGGTTGATATGCCGCTAAAAACAAACAAACCAAATGGAAGTTAATAAAAATTATTATCCCAATTTCGAAATATAAGAACATTGAATCAAAAACTCTTTTATTAAAATGACTTGTTTCGGCATTAAATACCCGAAAAGGGTTGATATGCCGTAAAACAAATTAAAACCAAACATATTTAATTTGTCATAGTTGAGATAATCAATAACTGAATATTTGAACCAGAATCCTTGAGGACCCCATCGGATTCCTGGTGCCCTTTTATTGTTGAAGTTGGTTGGTTGGGTGGTTTGGTGTTGGGATTTACGACATGTCAACCCTTTGTGTAAAGTTTTTTAAGACATTTGTTTTATTTATTCTTGATGGTATTGCATTTTTTAACTCAATTGTTTTAAACACCATTTTTTTATTACTCATTTTTTATCTATTTGACCCAAAATGGGTACCTCAATATATTGTAGTATACGGTGGACCTGGAGTAATGACAATACAAGTGTACTCCCATTCACCAGAGCTCAAATTAGAACTAACCATTAGATGCGAATTTAACATTCATACCCAAGGACACCTTGTGCCTTTCTAATTTGCACTTTCTTGATTATTCTTTAAATCAATCCATTAGTATTTTACAAAGCTGGACATCTTCAATTCCTTGGAATTTCATTTATCAAGTCGTTTCAGCTTTTTCACTTCTAATTGTTTCTTTTCCCATAGTTCCCCCCCCGAAAACGTTTTCTTTACCAATTTTCTTCACCATCCGGTTGCCCAATTTTCTCATCGTTTTTCAATTGACCTTTAGTAGAATTTCCTTTGATAATTTCGGAATAATCCTGTTTTGACTTTTACTGTTGGATAATTTCCCGTCTTTCTAAGTCTCGATTCTTAACCAATATTTTTTGGGTTTATTTCTTCCTATCATCTCCATGTTGATATTGTCCAACTCCAGTTGCTTTCATTCCATTGTTGTCTTCGGTATTTTTTATCTTTTCTAACACTTTACATGTTCCTCGGGTTATTATTTCTTGTCTCATTTCCCATTAGTTTTGTGTGTTTTTCTATTTTTCTATTTAGGCTCCTTTTGTGAGATTACAATATTTTTTTTTCATCATGTGCTAGCTTACTCTCGTAGCAATTAGATCGTTTTTCTTTCATTCCGCACCGATTTTCAGTGAATTGTATTTTCCGTTGCAGATATCCCACAACTGTAGTGAGTTACAAAACTCGTCATAATTCTATTTTAGGGAGATGATTAGTATTTTATATATTATTTACATTGGTAATCTTTTATTTTTTCCACGTTCTGATTTTCAAGCTTATTAACGGTTGCATTTAATTTTTTTGCGAGATGAATGGATTACTTATAGTTATGGATCTTTTATAATCTTCTTTACACTATAAGGATAAAACGAATTCTTAGTCTTAAAAAAACATATTTACAACACAGCGAATTTTACGATTTTCTGTTATTATATAATTCGAATTAAATCTACACTCACTAGGCATCATGTAGGGAATATTGGTTTATTAGATTACCATTCAACCTATGCGTGCAGTGCCGATTACATTTTGTTTTATTCATTCTTTGGGCTCAATTTTTCAAGATTCAAGTTTAACACATTGTAATACTTTTACAATTCAGTTAACTTTCATGTCATTTCCTCTTAGTCGTTATATACAGCATATCATAATCTTAAACGTCCCTTCATATAGCCGGAGTCTCTCGCTGCACAAACACCTATAGGAAAAGTCTATTGATGCGTCGTATCATGTAGCTGTCAAGGAGCATCGATGGTTGTTATGGATTCTAAGTCACAACGTTTGTTCTCTTCGTGATGGTTTGTGTGTAGCAAGTCCTACAATTTCGTTTCATTATTTTGAAGCCGCACATTTCGTAGTTAATACATTTCATCCGAATCTAGATCATAGGAGTGCGATTCGAACTTGAATAAGTGCAGCAGACGTAGCATATGCCCCCTTTAAGTGTTTGTTGTTTGATTTATCGGATTCGACCAAACATATGTGCCTGATATTCTCCACTTGGTCGAGACGGTTTTGACTGTAGTTCATCTTCATGACAATACAATTATTTTTATCATTTTTTTAAACATTAATTGCTCCAAATGTCCTAATTTACTTGATCTTTTTACGCATTCCCTTCATCACGGTCGGCTGAGCAGATATCACATGGCAATACAAGCGTGTTATCTCTTCATTGCCCCAAGCCTGAGTTTACTTCGACCAAATCATGTAATCTACACGCAAACACTTGGATGCTTTATTTGCTGACTGTCCTTGGCATGTCCATGTCTGTACATCGAGATCGCCTATGTACTTTGTAATACTTGGCATTTCATCCTAAGTCTTGTCAATGTCGTTTGATTTCATCTTGATATGTTTCTTTATAGTTCCGGCGAAGAACGTTGTCCATACCCATTTCTTCATCCATTCCGGTTGGCCCTTTCCATGTATTTATGCTTTCAAGGAAATTCCTGCATGATTCTGCGTCGTTTAGTTCACTAATATAACTGATATGTCCATGAATCATTAAAGAATCAAAGTTGGCTTCAACCACTATAAGCAAATGTTTACATTTGCAGTCCGCCTTTGCCAGCTGATGAGTTACAGACAAAAATCTACTCCATTTTTAACAGTTTCTGTACATTTAGTGGCCAAGTCAACTTTCCAATTCCTATCTAATTTACGACTAAAATATCCGCGGCCATAATATATAACTAAAACCTGACTCGCGTCAAGTGGAATAGAACTGGCAATACATTAGACATTTTTATAAAAAACCTATTTAGACCCAAAATAGGGTACGACTAACATTACCCATGAACCACTACTAATCTGAACCATAACTTTTGGGTTGACCACGGGTGATCTGGTTATAATGGCAAAAAGTTCAAACTCACTCATCCGAGTTACAAAACGTTAGAACATATCTATTAATTGCAATTTACACGATACCTCACAACGGCTTGTGACACTTAATGCTGGGCATCTAATGAAGTCGATAATATTCTTAAACAGTTTTAACGAATGTTAATTTCACAGATTTCTTTCTCCGCCTGCCTCAGGAGTGCCCACTTCTTACCCAAGCGGGATAGGAGTGAGGAGGTAGGGTTTACGACCTGTCCAAAGGTTACGCTAAATGATCAATTACCAAGACGTCATGATTTGATGGTTATCACAGTCAGTTTTTACTGACTTAAACATATTACACTAGGCTCACTACTTATCATTTATTAGAGTTTCTTAGTTTTTCACACCCAGCATTAGCTGATGGTTATTTCCCTGGGGTCTGATAAGCAAGTAAGTCGGATCCTCAGTCTCTGCAGGATTCTTCTGAGTATTCGGCCATTGCAGCAGTGCAGTAGTCTGGATGGTCTTCAATGTTCTCAGGATTTCGCAGATTTTTACTATTAGTGTTTTTTACACCGCAGCGTAAACTGATGTCTTCCGCTGGTGTCTGGAGTGACAAGCAAAGATCTTTAGTTTCCATGACTTTTCGTAAATATGCTTGGTTGATCTCAGCATGCCTTAGTGGTTCTTCTCAATAATTTTCAAATGTCCTCTAGTCTGTTTTTCTAAAATTTTCGGTAACCGTTCCAAGTGCGCCAATATATAATTGTTTATCACTTTTTCTCTCCATTGATTCACGTATTTCAGTTTGCTCTTGGGCAAGGTCCAGTATTTGTTTATCTTTTGATTTTCTTTCATCTTCACCCGTGTCTGAGACTGCAAACATCAACAATTTTTCATAAAACTTCTCTCTTTTGTTAATTAACTAGGTTGGCTTCTAGGCATGGTATAAGGGTGATCCGTCTATTATCTCAAGTCCGCAGGATTTCGTTTGCCATAGAGTAGTTGTAGTGGTGCGTCAAGTCTTGTCAAATCTATCCATCACTTTTATTTTGTTTGTGTCTTTTATTTTCGAGCTCCAGCGCATTGTCATTTTCGCTTCACTTCTTCCTACAATATCAGACCTTGTTTCAATTCTCCGATGTGTCACATTTCTAGAGTGTCCATTATATAAAAGGCGGTGTTAGGAGCTACTCATGGGCTCCCCTCCGAAGTCTATGATACAGAGCCCCCACACACTACTAAATATCAAGTATTCATAGTGCATATAATCTAAGATACTGAACTTGCCATTCCAAAGCAGGCTTGGCCATCCTCCGGTCGGGTGGTTCGCGTGTTGTACTCACCGACCCTGGATAACAACCGTAACATTCATGTGTCAAGGTTTTCTTAGATCTCAGGTAAGATATTGGGATTTTTCAAACTTTTCGTTATTCTCAGATTCACGTTTTATTTATCTATTTATTCATTATTTATTTCCTTCGTCTATTTTCCGTTTATTTTAATGATGTATGAATGGTTTATTTCCTTAATGTTACTCATTTAATATTTTTACCCCATTCTTTTTTTAGTTTTTTTTAAAGTTTTTTTGTTTTTTGTTTTTTTTGGGGGGGGCTGCTGGCTTCTTATTTGTATAAAAAAACAACGCTGACTAGCAAACATCTATTACAGCTATTCTTTTTAATTCAATAGACACCCTTAACTAGAGGTCAAATGGTACTGGGTCAATTGCTTCCGCCCTAACAAGGCTGGAGGGCTGGAGTCAATTGAAATGTTTATTTCGCCCGAGCGCAGATTTGTCATATGAATTTAGTGTCAAATATGTCACAAAATGGATACGTGTTGAGAGAGAAGAGAGAGCAATGAGAGGTAGAGAGAGAGAGAGAGAGAAAAAGAAAGAGAGTTGTGTATGTGTGTGAATGAGAGGTAGAGAGAACGAGGAGGGTGGGAAATGAGGGAGGAAGAGACGTCCCTAACTGTCATAGGTTATGTCTTTCGGGTTTAATCATAATTCGAATTGGTCACTGAAATTATCTTTTTGTACTAATAATGTTTTTCTTCTAAAACATTAAGACATCCAGTTGACACCACACACACACCACACACACACACACCACACACACAATATATATATAATATATATATATATATATATATATATAATATATTTAAGTGATCGAGGCGTGGACATGGAGTTAACACTTGGTTACTGACAGTTTTACGCCTCTGTGACCTTCAGACCAGATGCCGTCTGAATGTCGCATAGGCGTGAAACTGTCAGTAACTAGGTGTTGATTCCATGTCCACGCAACTTAACTTGAATATAAATGATCTATCAAAGATATCAAGTACTGTCTACCTAGAAATATATCACCCATGTACAATAATTATATATATATATATAATATATGTGTGTGTGTGTGTGTGTGTTGGAACAGACAATTGTTGACATCGCCTTAGTCTAATATTGCGTTTATGTTCCTATATGCGAACGCAATCTTAGATTAGCTGACTACATCAACTGTCTGTTCCAACAGATATCAGAAACACACACACACACACACACACACAACCACACACACAAATATATATATATATATATATATAATATATATATATATATAATATATAGGAAACGTCACAAAACACAAATACACTTTTCATTCGACATACCCACGTACAAATCCCGCGCTAGGATACAGTCTTAACGTCACACCAACACGCATTTTCAATGTCACGCGCATTTACACATACGCACACGTACAAAAAATAAATAAAAATAAACGCATTCACGCTCAGACGGAATACAGTTATTTCAAAAATAACGTCTTTTCAAAAAAAAAAAAAATTCATTTAGGAAGGAAATGCCATAGCTGTACTGCTTCAGTTCAATTCTTTTGATAAAGAGGTCATTACCTCGAAAATTCAAGAAATAATAAAAATACAGGTCAACACACAACACCATTGTTACCGATTATTATTTTATATTTATCCAAACTGCATTGTGATAGCCTTCTAAATCAAACCTCCTACCAATATATATATATATAATTATATATATATATATATATATATATACTAGACGAATCTGCTATGTTCCCCATTTATGAATGTTTCCAATTATCATTTGATATTAGTAATCTATTTATATCAATAATTTGGATGATTAAAATAAACTTAAAAAGTGCGAAAAAATTATATTTAATTGCCAATCTCAATGGGGAAACTACTTTATTGTCTAGGTCTTAGTACTTTAAGTGTATTGCTTTAATAAAAATTTTTCAATAATCTGTCGTATATATATATATATATATATATATATATATATATATATATATAATTATATATGTGTGTGTGTATGTGTGTGTCTGTGTGTCTGTGTGTGTGTATGTGTGAAAGAGAAAAATGGAAGTGAATCGACAGTATGTAATATAGTGAAAAAGTTGTAAAAAAACACAGGGTCAAATAAAATGAGTGATATTTATTCAGCCAACGCTGCAGTGTTTCAATCTGTTTAGTAGATCTTCTTCAGGGCTTTTGTTGAATAAGAAAAAGTAAAATTTATCATAATTATAATAAGGAGACTGAATAGTTGGCTGAATAAATATCACTCATTTATTTGAACCTGTGTTTTTTCAAATTCTTCACTATTTTACACACACACACACACACATTATATATATATATATATATTAAAATATATATATTTATAATATATATATATATATATATATATTTATATATAATCAAAGATCAGGTGAATAAATCTCCCTACGACGTAGTAGTTTTTTAATGTCGTAGTTTACAGAGCTCAATATGCTGCCTCTTTTTATATCACTAAAAAATTAACAGGTTTAGATTTTTTTTATTTAGATTTTTAGATTTTTAAATTTTATTCATTTTTTTAATAGGCCTATAGCGCTAAAAAAAATCTAAATCTTCTGATGTATTTTTTACTCACACACACACAACCACACACACCACACACACACACCCACACACACATATATATGTATATATAATATATTATATATAATATATATATATATTATATATAATATATAGAATGAATGGAAATGAATGAGAAAATATTGCCATATGAAGGTGCTCAATGCTAAAAAGCCAGAGCAGATTTACAATCAAATATTATATATTATGATTTAATATCTCGTAAACTAAAGTTTCATGCGTACTGCAATTCATCAGACGAGTTCGTCAAAATGTAAGATTTTAAAAACGCGTGCGTTTGTTTAACATTTCTTCGCGTGAACAGGATCACGTGTATAAAAATCTTAACATTTGACTCGTTGATGATTTGCAGTATGCCATGAAAACTTTTACGTACGGAGTTATTAAATCCATGAATATATATTGGATTTATATATTATACTAATATATATATATATATATATATATATATATACAATGATATTATTGTCTGAAGAAGCTCGGGGGCCCTAGATACCCACGAGTGGAAAGTGTCCATAACCACGATACCTATGGTTTTAAGGCCTTTTTATCACAAATAACTTTGCTCTGTTTACAATAATAAACATTGAAGCTCTTAAACGGAACCTGAAACTCTACCACAAACACTGGTTAGAGAAAGGACCAGCCTAGAATACCTGGTACAAAAACTTGGTACCACATCAAAGTTTAAAAAAGGAAATGAATGTCCGACAGTAAGAGTATGAAAAATATGGAATGAAAACACCACACAATGCTGTTAAAGAGAAAACAATATATAACATAATCATAGCTGATATGATCAATATTCGATTACAAAAATCATTCTTCAGAGCCCGTTACTCCTGGTGTTGGATCGGAGATAAGAAGGCTCACATTGGAAAACAATGCTAACAACTTTCGTTCTCTTGTTCTTGCCAAAATCAAAGGTTTTTGTTTTGAACTCATTTGAATTCTTATCTTCCGCGATCACATAACACCACGGAGTAAAAAACTGGCTCTGAAGACAGATTTTTGTAAAATCGAAATATTTGGATCAATATTCAGCCTATGATTATGTATAAATTGTTTTGTCTTTAACAGCATGTGCGCGTGTTTTCATTCCATCTTTTTCATACTCATATATAGTTATATATATATATATATATATATATATATATATAATATATAATATATATATATATATTAGTGGCCCTTTAAGAAGACGCCAATATTGATTAATTATCGAATAAAAGAAGATTAACAATAGTAAAAGTAAATGTCGACGTAAAGGGCGCCTAAAGTCGCGTATCCAGCCAGTCAGCAAGGGAGTCTATCCCCTTTTCAAACGCTAGACCCAAGGAGATTGTTTTTTAGCACTCTGCAGGTGTAGCGGCCACACCTACCATCAGCCATTACTTTACCCCCACAGATCCCTGCTGCTACTTTTCATACGCTGAGTATGACGCGGACCGGTATCGAACTAGAACCTTATGGTTTCTACCGAACGCTCTACCGACTGAGCTAACCCGGCCATAATATGAAGAGGGTGAATGGATTGAAATAAAGTAAAGAATAGAAACAAGCTGAGAGAGCTTACTAGGTCGTGAATATTATAACTATATAGTCTCTTTTTTCCTCCACCTTTTGGGATAAAGAAAGGGATTTCCTTTTCTTTTTAGTCCTCTTTGTTTTCTTCTATTCATCTACCCAACCTCTCCACACGAAAGAGATAACATTTTCTTTTATTGATCAGCAGAATAAATTAACAATAGAATTGCGTGGGGGGGGAGTGAAAAACAAAACATCCTTTTAATCGTTTCTAGTTAACATCCAAATTATACTCGATATTTAGAGCTGCTTGAGCGAGATCTAGAATGCACTAAACATCCTCGTTTTTGCAAAATTTAGCCTTTAGAAAACGAAGAATGGCTTTATTGCATTTAGAACCAACACATGTCGACTAGTGTATACATGACACTGTCCAATCAGATTATTCATCGCAGTATAATTGGTACATCAATAGTAATCCGTTTGCTTGTGGTGTCGTCAAGCGAGTAAGTTAGCTTGTAAGCATAGGTCGTCGCGCCTATTCGAGCTAAGGTAGGTCGTTCGCCATAGAACAAACCACAGTGTCGACTATTTATACATGCACACTGTCCCAATCAGATTTATAGTGAGGGTACCACCAGGTATTTACATATTCATTATATCATACTATTTCCGCAGACGATGGTGAAAGTAAAATCTAATTTTCGGTATCCAGTATTGTTGTACCGGCCGTTCCTACAGTGCGAGAACATGCCCCACCGGTTCTCACTATAAAATAGTTGAGACACCGAGTGGAAAAGGACACTGTTCCCGCTTAACGACAAGCTAGTCGTACATGTACCATTAATTGTAAATTACACTTGTCTCTTATTTTACCCCATCTCGACTTGACTTCTATTTTACTGTGCGACTAACAATCACAACAAGTATTCAGCTATTTACTAACACACAACTTTCGGCATAGATAGACAATTTGATTTTTTTTTTAAAGTGAAAATCGACCTACCCTAATCAACAATTGACAATTTTGCCTTTTTGAAAAAAATGCGACAAAAAAAAACAATAAAATAAAAAGGAACATATAAAAGAAAAAAAAGGAAGAAAGGAAAAAAGGGGGGAGGGTTGAATTCCGGAACAAAAAAAACGGGGGTATTTTGCAAATGATTTTTGGATGAAATTAGATCTCTTTTTGCCACCTCCTTTTAAACTCTTGTTTATCTGTCTAAAGTTTCTTTTTATCTCCCTTTCATTGCTCTTCAAACCACGACAATTAAGTGGTTATCCAAATAACACCGCTCCCTCCCTCACCCTTCACCTATACACTTTGCCAAAAACAAAAAAAAGAAAAATGTTGCCTGCGTTCCTTTTAAACTTTTTTGCCGCGCCGCTGCCGCGACACAGACTGACAAACCTGCAATTTGGTGTGTCAACACAACCACAGTTTAGAGTCTTCTGTGAACACGCATCCACATTCACCACAAGACACACACACACACACAAACACACACACACACACACACACACACACACACATATGCAGAAAAAAAAGGTTTACTTATATCCGCTTGAAAAAAAAAATCAGCACATGAAAATGTGCGTACGAAATACTACCCAAAAATCCCAGGGACTGATTGTGACCCCCTACCCACAAAAACTACCCTAGCACTTAGTTTCCATTGTATCCTTTGATTTGCATATCTTATATATACTAGCAAAATAAAAAAACACCTCCGGGCCGATGTAAAAATAGATTTTTGGAAAATATTGCCTGAGGGGTGGGAGTTAAAAATTCAATGTCAGCGAGTTTGTACCCTAAGTAAGTAAAATCATCAAAATTTCATTTAAGGATTAAAAAAAATAAAACAATTTGAAATGTAAACTTTAAATATATATTTAAATAAAACAAACTATATATAGATATATAATACCCAGTCATGTATTTATTAAAACTTAAAAAACTTTTTTTTTTAATTTTGAGGCGTTATTGATCTCTATGTTATGACGATTTTTGGGTAATGTGATTGGGTTAATGCTGACGTAAAGCAGCTGACGTAGATTTTGTTACAGACAATAACCGGAAGCCAATTCCATTATTAATAGAATAATAGGCCGGTTAACTCAATCAGAAACCACAAGCGTTCCTTAGTCGATACCGGTTCCTTCCCAAACTCAGCCCGTATGAGTAACACAGGGATCTGTGTATCAGACGCTGAGTTGGCGAGCGGCCGGTATTGAACTAGGATCCTTGTGGGTTTTACTCAAAATTACTTTCCTAACACATTTTATTAAACTCACGTTTTCCTATTAACCCATAGATGGGACCCTTACCAAGTACTACACTCCGTGGAACTGTGAGTATGCGATGAAGATTACTCCCTATTCCCCAGAGCTTGCGAACTTCACCTTAGATGTAGTTTAACGCCATACCCAGCCTCACTAAGACCCTAGCCACCCGCCTTCAAGCCACGATATAGAATAAAAAGGTTCTGCGATGACATAAGGCAATAGGGATTGGACAATTATATAGGTTCTAGGGGTAGACGGACCAGTCGATTGATCGAGAGGCCTCTCTTGACCGCCCCGTCTGAATCTAAGAAGGCGCCCAAAGCCTAGAGTGTTACATGTCATGGACTGCTCAGCCACCAGGTATCCATCTTTAAGCAGCACGGTTCGCCACCCACGGTCAACGGATGATTCCATTAGTGAGTGGGCGCCTTACCCCCTCTGCAGAGGCAGTGTATTCTTAAAGCCCCAAACCAATCTGTGTTCTTGCCTTTTTTTATGTGAAACCTTTCTTTTATGCGTATCTAATGATGTTCTGATTACGTTAGTCTAGGCCATATTATAAATATTATAGTTATATAAAGCCCCTTTGGGGTAACAGCGACAGCTGTGAGAGGGCGATTTTACTGCCATGGGCAACAGCCTCATCCTCCATGATTGGACCCCGTCCAGCTTATGTAGTTTAAAAAAACCTTGACAATACTCATCCATCATCTCTCGTAAACAGAAGGCTGCCCCAAAAAACAATATATGAAATTAGTGGTAAGAAAAGTACCTCTAAATCGAAGCTAAAGGCAACCAGCTGAAAAGATAGACTCTAGAAATGGAAAAGACCACTTCCAGAAAACTTCTGGGGAACCCACCTAAAAATAGTAGAAAATAATACCCAAAAATTGTAGATAAACCAACTAGATATCCAACTGGCGAGATTTCACAACAGATGAAATCAACCAAGTTTTAAAGAAGCTAAAAGGTAGAAAAAGCGGCAAAACTTGACGAAAATACCCCCGAGGTATGGAAGATAGGAAAGTTCAATGACATACTTCTTAGGCTGTGCAATGCAGTATATAGACAAAAAGAATAGATAAATGGACGTAAGGCTGCATCCTCCCATTCCCCAAAAAGGGAGATCTCGGAATCGCTAAAAACTACAGAGGCATAACTCTTACTGCTATTGCAGCCAAGATATATAATGCGCTTCTTCTTAAGCGCATCGACCTGAAATAGAGAAAATCCTTAGGGAAAAACCAAAACGGATTCCGCAGAAATCGATCCACAACCTCTCAGATCTAGCTATCGTACGGATCATAGAAGGAGTACGAGCAAATGAATCTTGAGCAACGCTTACTATTCGTTAGATTTCTCCGAGGCATGTGATTCCTTTTGGTTTTTCCTAAGGATTTTCTCTATTTCAGGTCGGATGCGCTTAAGAAGAAGCGCATTATATATCTTGGCTGCAATAGCAGTAAGAGTTATGCCTCTGTAGTTTTAGCGATTCCGAGATCTCCCTTTTTGGGGGAATGGGAGGATGCAGCCTTACGTCCATTTATCTATTCTATTTTGTCTATATACTGCATTGCACAGCCTAAGAAGTATGTCATTGAACTTTCCTATCTTCCATACCTCGGGGGGTATTTCGTCAAGTTCTGCCGCTTTTCTACCTTTTAGCTTCTTTAAAACTTGGTTGATTTCATCTGTTGTGAAATCCCCCAGTTTGATATCTAGTTGTTTATCTACAATCTTTTGGGTATTATTTTCTACTATTTTAGGTGGGTTCCCCAGAAGTTTCTGGAAGTGGTCTTTCCATTTCTAGAGTCTATCTTTTTAGCTGGTTGCCTTTAGCTTCGATTTAGAGGTACTTTTCTTACCACTAATTTCATATATGTTTTTGGCAGCCTTCTGTTTACGAGAGATGATGATGGAGTATTGTCAAAGTGTTTTTTTAACTACATAGCCTGGACGGGGTCATATGGAGGATGAGCTGTTGCCCATGCAGTAAATCCCCCCTCTCCACACTGTCGCTGTTACCCAAAGGGGCTTTATATATATATATTTATAATATGCCTAGACTACGTACTCAGAACATCATTAGATACCATAAAAGAAAAAGGTTTCACACTAAAAAAAAAGGCAAGAAACAGACTGGGGCTTTAGAATACACTCCTCTGCAGAGGGGTAAGGCCCCCACTCACCTAATGGAATCATCCGTTGACCGTGGGTGGCGAACCGTGATGCTTAAAGATGGAACCCTGGTGGCTGAGCAGTCCATGACATGTAACACTCTACTTTGGCCCTTACTTAGATTAGACGGGCGGTCAGAGAGGCCCTCTCCGATCAATCGACTGGTCACGTCTACCCCTAGAACCTATATAATTGTCCCAACCCTATTGCCCTTATGTCAATCCCAGAACCCTTTTTATTCTATATATGTGCTTGAAGGCGGTGGCTGAGGGTCTTAGTGACCTGGGTATGGCGTTAAACTACATCTAATGGTGAAGTTCCAAGCTCTGGGGAATAGGGAGTAACTCTTCATCGCCACTACTCACAGTTCCACGGAGTGGTAGTACTTGGTAGGGTCCCATCTATGGGTTTAATAGGAAAACGTGAGTTTAAAAAATGTGTTTAAAAGAATTTGAGTAAACCACAAGGATCCTAGTTCAATACCGGCCCTCGCCAACTCAGCGTCTGAGTAGCACAGATCCCTGTGTTACTCATACGCTGAGTTGGTGAGGACCGGTATCGAACTAGGAACCTTGTGGTTTCTGATTGAGTTAAACCGGCCCTATATATCTATTAATAATGGAGATTTGCTTCCGGTTATTGTCTGTAACAAAATCTACGTCACTGCTTACGTCACATTACCCAAATCACATTACCCAAAATCGTCATAACATAGAATAAATACACTCAAAATTAAAAAAAAAAGTTTTTTAAGTTTTAATAAATACATGACTGGTATTATATATCTATATATAGTTTGTTTTATTTTAATATATATTTAAAGTTTACATTTCAAATTGTTTTATTTTTTAATCCTTAAATGAATTTGATGATTTTACTTACTTAGGGTACAAACTCGCTGACATTGAATTTTTAACTCCCACCCCTCAGGCAATATTTTTCAAAAATCTATTTTTACATCGCCCGGAGGGTGTTTTTTTATTTTGCTAGTATATATAAGATATGCAAATCAAAGGATACAATGGAAACTAAGTGCTAGGGTAGTTTTTTGTGGGTAGGGGGGTCACAATCAGTCCCTGGGATTTTGGGTAGTATTTCGTACGCACATTTTCATGTGCTGATTTTTTTTTTCAAGCGGATATAAGTAAACCTTTTTTTTCTGCATATGTGTGTGTGTGTGTGTGTGTGTGTGTGTGTGTGTGTGTGTGTGTGTGTCTTGTGTGAATGTGGATGCGTGTTCACAGAAGACTCTAAACTGTGTTGTGTTGACACACCAAATTCAGGTTTGTCAGTCTGTGTCGGCGGCAGCGGCGGCGGCAAAAAAGTTTAAAAGGAACGCAGGCAACATTTTCTTTTTTTTTTTGGCAAAAGTGTATAGGTGAAGGGTGAGGGAGGGAGAGGTGTTATTTGGATAACCACTTAATTGTCGTGGTTTGAAGAGCAATGAAAGGGAGATAAAAAGAAACTTTAGACAGATAAACAAGAGTTTAAAAGGAGGTGGCAAAAAGAGATCTAATTTCATCCCAAAATCATTTGCAAAATACCCCCGTTTTTTTTTGTTCCGGAATTCAACCCTCCCCCCCTTTTTTCCTTTCTTCCTTTTTTTTCTTTTATATGTTCCTTTTATTTTATTGTATTTTTTGTCGGCATTTTTTTTCAAAAAGCAAAATTGTCATTGTTGATTAGGGTAGGTCGATTTTTCACTTTAAAAAAAAATCAAATTGTCTATCTATCCGAAAGTTGTGTGTTAGTATACTGAATACTTGTTGTGATGTTAGTCCCAACAGTAAAAAGAAGTCAAGTCGAGATGGGGTAAAATAAGACAAGTGTATTTACAATTAATGGTACATGTACGACTAGCTTGTCGTTAACGGGAACAGTCCTCCCTTTCCACTCGGTGTCTCACTATTTATAGTGAGAACCGGTGCATGTTCTCCACTGTAGGAACGGCCGGTACAACAATACTGATACCAAAAATTAGATTTTTTACTTTCACCATCGTCTGAGGAAATAGTATGATATAATGAATATGTAAATACCTTGGTACCCCCTCACTATAATCTGATTGGACAGTGTCATGTATAAATAGTCGACACTGTGTTTGTTCTAGGCCGACGACCTACACTTACTCGATAGCGACGACCTTATGCTTACAAGCTAACTTACTCGCTTGACGACACCACAACAAACGGATTACTATTGATGTACCAATTACTACTGCGATGAATAATCTGATTGGACAGTGTCATGTATAAATAGTCGACACTGTGTTGGTTCTAAAATGCAATAAACATTCTCGTTTTCTAAAGGCTAAATTTTGCAAAAACGAGGATGTTTAGTGCATTCTAGATCCTCGCTCAACAGATCTAAATATCGAGTATAATGGAGTTAACTAAGAACGATTAAAAGGATGTTTTGTTTTTCATCCCCCCCCCCACGCAATTCTATTGTTAATCTTATTCTGCTGAATCAATAAAATAAAATGTTAATCTCTTCGTGTGGAGAGGTTGGGTAGGATGAATAAGAAGAAAAACAAAAGGAACTAAAAAGAAAAGGAAAATCCCTTTCTTTTATCCCCAAAAGGGGAGGAAAAAAGAGACTATATAGTTATAATATTCACACCTAGTAAGCTCTCTCACTTGTTTCTATTCTTTATTTTATTTCTCATCATTCACCCCTCTTCTATTATGGCCGGGTTAGCTCAGTCGGTAGAGCGTTCGGCTAGAAACCATAAGGTTCCTAGTTCGATACCGGTCCCCGTCAACTCAGCGTATGAGTAGCACAGGGATCTGTGCGGTAAAGTAATGAGCTGATGGTAGGTGTGGCGCTCCACCTCAGATGCTAAAAAACAATCTCCTTGGTCTAGCGCTATTGAAAAGG